>JAQHUG010000081.1:2416414-2456625 GCA_028555095.1 Dicrostonyx torquatus
TTGACCCATTAGCTCTAGCTTCTTATTGGCTAGCTCTTACATCCTAATTTAACCCATTTCCATTAATCTGTGTATTACCACGAGGTCATGGCCTACCAGCAAACTTTCAGTGCATCTGTCTTCATGGCTCCATGGCTTCCCTCTGACTCCACCTCCTTTCTCTCAACATTCAGTTTAGTTTTCCTCACCTATCTCTATTCCCTGTGCAGACCCAAGACAGTTTCTTTATTAACTAATTCACAGTATACAGAGGCAGATCCCACATCACTCATCTTGAAAGGGCTGGGTAGAACAAAAGGAAGACCTGGGATTTGGGGGTTGAGGGTCTGCATTGTAACTTTTGAGTAGTATATACCTGAAAAAGGCACTCTTCCTCTCTGAGCCTTGGTGTCTTGTGGGTGATGATGTCATTCATGTCTGGATCCTTGTATAAATTAGACACTATCACATACATAAAGCACCTGGAACATGACAAGGACTCAATCAATGGGGACTACCCCACTATTATAACATCCCCATAGAAGGTGAGGTGCTGGTGAGGCAGAAACTAGCCACAGAAATAGCCAGGCAGGCTGGTATTGAAAATGTTTGTTTACCAGAAGTAAAGAACATGTATTCTTGCCTCTCTCCAGCAAAAATGGAAGAAACAAAAGCTCATAGACAGAAATCTAGGACAGTGACCCTTACTTATCCACCTATTTCAAGGTCTTCAAACTTGATAGATTTTCTCTTGAACTCCCTTGCTGTAACTCCATTCCCACAAATGCATCCTCTCCCTATACACTCAGAGGCATTTACAAGACAGAAATGAGAATCCTGGTAGAATTTTATCACATAGGCCCAACCCCCATATCCTCCCACACCGATATTAATCCTGTATTGTCTTCTGCAAGCCTGAATAATTTGTTCAAAACCTGCCTTAGAGAAGCCAGTGCTGTCACCTCTGAGGGATGATGTGCAAAGGTTTGATTTGCAGCTAATAGAAAAATTTATTTCTTTCAGTTTCAGTTCTGTCACACGAGGACCGTTGTGTTCCCTACAAGAGACTCCTTCTTCTGCAATAACCACTGTGATGACAGATCTCAGGTGGCAATATGAGCTGTCTGGGTTGAGTGGCGCCTATTAGTTTTATGACCACTGGTTCAGAATGGCCTTGTGGTATCCACAGCCCAACTTAATGAAGATGGGTAAGACAGCTGCCGATGAAATAAAATTTCTTCTCATCTTTCCTTTGTTTCTGAAAGTCCATCAAACTTCATCTCTTGCAACAAAACAGCTGCTGGGCCAAACACTCAGCTGCAGTGAATCATAGCCTGTGGGCTACGTGGCCATCTTGGGGAGGTGAGCTGGAAACCTGGCTTTACTGACCAAGTGGAAGAGAGGGTGAAGTGACTAGACTTACCATTTCTTTTTAAGTAAATAAAAGCAACAAAATTACATAGCATATTTAGTGGTGCCAGTAATTAAAGCCCTCTAAAAATTAGAAGCATCATCTATACGGAAACTCCTCTTTTTTATTGTTTTTATTGAGCTATATATTTTTCTCTGCTCCCCTCCATTCCTCTCTCCTCCCCTTCTACCATCTCCCATGGTCCCCATGGTCCCCATGCTCCCAATTTATTAAAGATATCTTGTCTTTCTCTACATCCCACATAGTTTAGATCCATGTATGTCACTCTTAAGGTCCTCATTTTTGTCTAGGTTCTCTGGGATTGTGAATTGTAGGCTCTTTTTTCTTTGCTTTATGTCTAAAAGCCACTTATGAGTGAGTACATATGATATTTGTCTTTCTGGTTCTGGGTTACCTCACTCAATATGATTTTTGGCAGCCTACAGAATGGGAAAAGATCTTTACCAACCCCACATCAGTCAGAGAGCTGACCTCCAAAATAAATAAAGAACTCAAGTAATTTGTCATCAAAGAACAAATAATCCAATAAAAAAATGGAGTACAGACCTAAACAGAAAACTCTCAACAGAGGAATCTAAAATGGCTGAAAGACACGTAAGGAAATGCTCAACATCCTTAGCCATCAGAGCAATGCAAATCAAAACAACTCTGAGATTCCATCTTACACCTGTAAGAATAGCCAAGATCAAAAACACTGATGACAACTTGTGCCGGAGAGGTTGTGGGGTAAAGGGAACACTCTTGCATCGCTGGTGGGAATGCAAGCTGATACAGATGCTTTGGAAATCAGTATGGTGATTTCTCAGAAAATTAGGAAACAACCTTCCTCAAGACCCAGCAATACCACCTTTGGATATATACCCAAAGGATGCTTAATTGTCCCACAAGGACATATGCTCAACTATGTTCATAGTAGCATTGTTTATCATAGCCAGAAGCTGGAAACACCCTAAATGCCCCTCAACCAAAGAACAGATAAGGAAAATATAGTACATTTACACAATGGAGTACTAGACAGCAATAATAATAATAATAATAATAATAATAATAATGACATCTTGAAATTTGTGGGCAAATGGGTGGATCTGGAAACCATTCTTAAGATTTTGCCCCTAACAACTGTAAGACCCCTCTTCTTATTGGAGCAAAAGTAAGGGGAACTTGCCCAGATGAGATAGCACAGGTAGATGGCCCCACTCTCTGCTAATATGAACTCTTGTACTTTCTATATATTTGAGATATAAAGATTGGAGAACTACAGTCTTTGCTGTAATTCCAGCTGCGACAAAGACTGTAGTTCTCCAATCATATCTCAATTATGGTCTAACTCAATTATCACATTGTGCTAGACTGGAAATGTAGTAAGAAATGGCCCTTATTTCTGCAGGAACATCACCTCCCCATCCTGCTACCACCCTTTAGAATGGTATATCATGCTCCACTTGCTGAGAAATATAATATTCTCTACATATTGACTTATTTGACCAACAGGGCACCATGAAGCTACCATCTTGTGACTTCTTCTCTCTTGAGCGCTTTTGCTGCCCTTTCTTCAGCACTCTCTTGGAAGGTACTCAAGGCCACTGTGTAGTGAGGTCAGTTCAGTGGGAAATGACAGGTCAGATGTGGGCACCTGAGACCTTCACCATTAATAACTAGGTCATACCACCAGCTATCTAAGTGAGACCACCTTATACTGCTAGCTGGAGTCTATCATCATCAGTTACCTGCAAGGGCACGAAGGGCCCAACATGAGGCCATTGGAACTGCCAGGCACATCAAACCCAAATTTTTGACTCACAGAAACATAAGCTACTAACACAGCTCTCGGAAACACCGATTTGTAATGTGGTTTTTAATACAGCAACAGCTAACTGCGCTACATATTTCATGAGGTGCGCTCTCTCCGGTGACTGCTCGAAAATGTGCTGCACGATCATCAAGTTCATCTTTCTGCTCCAGTGCTTACTGACTCCCAGCTTTAATCAGATAAGTTAACATTTGAGCCTCGGTGTTTTTTCAGAAAACAATGCGGAGGGGATCAGAGGAGCTAATACATGCAATATCTAAGCACAGTACTTGTGAGGAAGCACTCGCTCTTCCAATACTTGTTAATTCCCATCTCATAGTTACCTGAATAATCATCGGCTGCTAGATCAAAGGCAGGAAACTCATAGATTAAGATCTCTTGAAGTACACACCACAGCGTCTTTTATATGGTTGGTGTTCAATATATACATATTGAATGAATATCCAATTCACCAAGATCCCGCATGGCTCCATGCTACCATATTTACTGGGCATTTCAGAAGGTATATACTTTCACTAGGCCCCTATTTATCTGGAAACCATTGACATTTATATGGTGAAATTGTCTATGACCCTCAGGATTCCTTTAAGACTTGAGATTCATTTAGTAAAATCACAATACTAACTAGAATGAGTAGTTTTTGAAATTCTTATTAACGTTTCAGCCTCTGCATTAAGCTGATTGTGTAAGCAATCCAATCATAAAAGCCTTGTCGTGCAGATTATATTATAGCATAGGAATGAGAAATCTCAAGAAGTTCATAGGGCTTGGTAAATTTTCCCCACTTAGTGGTTTCTGTGTTAGCTGGGTTGTGTTTTCACTTCAGTGGCAGAGCTGAGAAATTTGGATGAAACAGAGAGCCAGATACACTTACTATCTCACACTTAAAAAGAAAATTTTACTACACTCTGGCCTCAAGTGATCTGCTAAGGAGAGAGTAAGTAGTCACACCCACTTTTCACTGCAGCCCCACCAGACTCTGGAGCAACTCACTGCCTCCTCCACTTCATCAACCTCTCCCTACACCTTTTGTAACTAAAAGTTCATGTCAAGCAAGAATGGTTGGGGGAATACTTCAGAGACCTCTGCCAATACGACTGAGGAAATGTCATCAGCTCATTCCCATATCTCTACTCACACGTCTAGTGATGAGCACATAATTATCTGCTCTACTGTAGCTCCAGGCCATGGGCAACACTCTGCACTAATTGGAAAAATAAGGGAAGAAAAGATTTGCTTTCAACACAAACTTAACTGGCTGGGATTACATCTTTATTATCTGAAGTGGGCACTTGTGACTTGTTTATCGTCACCTGTCCTGGCATCGGGAAGAAATAACAGAAATTAGCCTCTGGTTGATCATCTCATTATAGGCCAGTTATAGCCCATGTTTTGGAAGTCTAGTGGATACAAAGTCAGCCTGCTAATACAAATGCATGTGAGGTTTACTATGCATAATGTACAGGCTTCCACACTGAGAGATGAGGGACTTAAATAAAAAGAACCCATTAAAAATGCATAGAAATGAAAACAAACATATCGGAACTGAAAAACTACATTGGCTGAGAAGTATAATTGAATTTACAAAGAGATGTGATAATTTAATAGCTATGTTTTCCAAAATAATTCTAGTCTGCAAAGGGCCATGATGTAGAAACAGAGGATTACACTTTAAAACTCATGAATCCCTATAGTCAGGGGAGGACTTGTGTTTGGTTTTCTCTTTGTCATTGTTCATGATCCCAATCAGTACTAAAGTTGGTCTTCTGACTATTCCTCTTACTGATTTGGTTTAGTCAATCCCAGTCAAAAATGTCCCCCCACATGTCTATCTTTCAAGCCTAAATCCTACATCCTATATTTAATACATTTCTCTTTGGTGATTTTAAAAATGAGTCCCAGCTCAGTATCCTGCAGTCCTAATTCTGCCTACAGGGAAGATATTGCCAGTAAAACAAAAAAAAAAACAAATAAACAAAACAAAACAAAAAACATTTAAGCTCTTTGGCAAATATCAGTTGATTTCCTATTCATTGATCCTCTAGTTATAGCAGGAAGAGAAACAAATGTAGTCTTTGACAGGACTGCCCAATAAAATAGGATACCCAGTTAATTCAAGTTTTTGAACAATATTAAGAAAATGGACTGCTATGTCTTAAATGACCCATGGGACATACTTAGATGAAAATGACAATTATTTATCAAAGTACAAAACTGAGTTGACTGTCTTGACTTTCTGACAATCCTACCCCATATCAATGGGCTTAAGAAAGAGATATTAATCAAATAATTTCTTGACCAGATATACAATGGCAACTCTACATATGCAAGGGGTAGAAAGTTGTTAAGTGTTGATATTCTGGAAATTTGCATTTAATAAAGTGAAGAGGCTGCTTCCTGGAGAAGATGACACACTCAAAGAGAAAGCATAGCTCTGGAAAGAAGTCAACCAGAGGAGGAGATGAAGAAATTGGTATATACGATGAACAAAGTCAAGTTTGTAGAAGTCAAACTTGTTCTTTTTTTCATAAGTTAAAGACAAATGAAAACCCACAAGGAAAGAAGACTTTTTGCTTTTATAAATATATTTATATTTAATATATTAAATTGAGTTAAGAAGTTAAGTTAAAAACCAGATTTATATTTTTTAAAAGCTATGATTCCTGTAAGATTTAAGGCCCAACTTCTTCTTCCTCTTCTTCTTCTTCTTCTTCTTCTTCTTCTTCTTCTTCTTCTTCTTCTTCTTCTTCTTCTTCTTCTTCTTCTTCTTCTCCTTCTCCTTCTCCTTCTCCTTCTCCTTCTCCTTCTCCTTCTCCTTCTCCTTCTCCTTCTTCTTCTAAGGTTTTTCTGTGTATCTTTGACCAGGCTGGCCTCAGACTCACAGAGATGCCCTTGCCTCTGCCTCCTTGAGTGCTGGGATTAAAGACATATGCCACCATGCCCGGCTAAGTCCCAACTTCTTAGACATAGCCCTTTTCAACTCTTGTAAACAATCATGACAGAAGTATCTATAGAGTGACTAAAGTAAATCTTATGATGTCTGTAGCACTTGTTTTTAAACATTAAAGGGGAAAAACTGCTGTTGTTAACTCTTATTATTCAGTGTTCTCTGAAGACCTCAGCTCCCTCTACCAGCCCTCCTAACAGAAGTCCCCTATATATTCATTTAGCAGACTCAGTTCCTGATGCGTGATCATCTCTGGCTGATTTCCTCAATTGATTACATCCTGTCTTGCTCACACAGCCCTTATGTAACTTTATTTTATTTATCTATGTGTCCTTGTGAATGTGCGTTTATGTGCATCACATGCAAGCAGGAGCCTACAGAGAAAAGAAGCAGGAGTTGAATCCCCTGGAACTGAAGTCACAGACAGTTGTAAGTCACTTTGTGGATGCTGGGAATCAAATCCACATCAGCTACAAGAGGAGTAAGCACTTTTTAAAGGAGAGCTATTTTTTTTACGCCCCTCATAAAATACTTTGAAGTGATCTAATTGGATGTGACATCTTTCCCCCTCTGCTTCTACCATTGCTCACACCTCTAACGTTTGCTACACTGTGTGCATTAAACTAGCCTATGATCTTACCTTGCTAATTTCCTCATCATATTTTTTTGTTAAGGAATAGCATTAACATATAGGTTAATACAAAAGAACAAGCCATTTGGTATATGAAACAAATAACTCATTCTTTGCCCTTGAGAAAGTGGTAAAACAATCACTCTAAATAAGTAATAGAAACACAATGGCTTAGGTTTAAGAATGAGAGAGCACATTCCTCCACCCAAGCTCTGAACACTTGAATATCTTATAGTAAGGGTCTGAATCATGCTCATGATACAGAAAGTATCTGGTGCCCAAGGCAATGACTGAGATAACTAGAAAGCTTAATATACTCTTAATAACTGCAATTATATACAAGACAAGAATTGTGCAGAATAAGTTCAGCAGGCTGAGAAAATTGCTGTGCAAATGAGGCATGGAAAGAACCCCTTCATAGGTCAGATATTAAAGAGTTACCCATAATATGAGATATTAGTACAAATAGAGACGTAAATATGAAAAGGGTCTACTATAAAACGATGGCGATTTAAAGAGCTTCATGAGAAGTGAGGCTCAAGTATTGTGTTGGAGCCACACTTTAGGGACAAGTATGCTAGTTATTTACCCATCTCTTCATTCAGTATATGTTTATAGAATTTCACTCTTTGTTAGTTGCTGTTTTAGATTCTGGGGATACAACCATGCAAAAGACAGATGAGGGCTCCGTTCTAGCTGCTTATATTATAACATGCCGATGGAAGCAACACACACACACGGAATACCAGTGAGATATTCAAGCTCCAGTGAAAAAAGAAACAAGATGCTGTCCTGGAAAGACATTTGAAACAGTGCTCTTCAGCCAGGTCATTCAGAGAGGGTTTGTGAGACGTCATTAAAGTTTGGCGTTTGATATTATGATAAGAAAGAGTGACTGTGTGGGAAATGGAGAGAAGAACCTAAACGATATAAAGACAATAGAGTGGGAACAGGATGAACATACTAAACAAGCACAGGGCCAGATCATGAAAGTTAAGGGTGAAATTTTTTCCTCCTTGCGAAGAGCTCATGATCTGCTTGTTCCTCATTCTGTAGGTCAAGAAAACCCCCCTTGGAGAGTAGCATGAAGACTTTATAATTGAGAACGAGTGTTCAACTATTAGGAACAACATTGGTGGGGGAGGGGGAAATGGCATAGCTGCATGATATCTGTAAAGGTTGAATCTTTCCAGGTGATAGAGTTGGGGAGAGGTGCTATAAGGCCAGGAAAGGGAGATCTAAGATTGTCTTTAAAGAAATTGTAGATACATTATTTTTAACTTGAGAGTAAAGACCTAGTTATAACTACCCTATAATTAATTGTGAAGACCAATGCTTTTTTTCCCCTCCCAACACTGCTCTCTAATAGTCTCTTACCCTTCTTCTACAGGATTCTCAGAAACTCTATGTAAAGTATTATGTCCATACAGGGTGATATAGTGGACAGAGAGTGAGTAACAGTTTTTACTCTGTCATTCAATACTTAAATGACTTAGTCATTCATTTAGGCCTGTTTTTTAAAATTATTATTATGTCAGCTTTAAAATGGGCCAAATAACAATTCTATCACTTACTCTCCTACTGCATAGGGCTCTGCTAAGGATCAAAAATGACAATGGGTTTTTTTCTGTCATGCTGTAAAACATTATATAAATAACAATAGTTTCTGGAGCTACGCTGAGCCTATGATGAGAACAAAGGAAAGTCACTCAAAACCCTGAGCACTCTCTTCAGGTACAATGCCTGAGACTTAAGAGAAAGGATGCTACATTTTCCTATACAACAATATAATCACCTCAATTGCACATTGCATATTTACCAAATCACTGCTTAAAAATATTTATTAAGTACCTGTGAAGAAATGAGGCAGCCGACAGTCCTCCCCCTCTTTGTCATGTTTCTAAGAACCCCACCACCTTCATATTTTTTCCTTTTTTGGACAAATTATACATTTTTTCCTTCTCATGACAAACCATCTTCAGTCAAGAGCTCCTTGGGTAGTTAATGGTGTCTTGTGATGATCCTTCAAACTTTCCTCTCATTTTACTCTTGATTAAAAAGAAAGCAAGCTCAGGATCTAAGCCCTTGACTGATTTACACTTCAATTTAATTTTTTTCCTTTCTCTTTCCTCTTTCCTTTCCCTGGAAGAAACCTTCCATGTAATTAGGCTTGAAAGCCCTCATCAAACAGTTTGATTTAACTGCAGCATACTGAATGTCTCTTCTAGGCTGCTGGGGCAGAGAGAAAGTAGGGACCCTTAGAAAGATGGTTAAGCTGTGGATGAAGTGGAAGATTCACTGGGATGACAATTAAGGGAAACGCATGAGGGTTGGAGTCTCTTTGCTCCCATGCTGCCTCTACACTGGAGGCCACCCCAGCCTCTCAGTCCTCAGCAAAACAGGTGACACCTGGATAGGCTCAAGGACCAAGAGTGTGGTGCAGGCAGAGGACTGACGTTAAGATCTGGAAGCGTGTGTGTGTTTACCTTGGCTTGCCTCTGAGTTGCAAAGTGTGATTGGGGAGCAATTCAAAAACTCCTGGTCTGTTAGTTTCTTCACATGAAAAATAAGTTGATTGGGAAAGGTCTCTAAAGACCTCTTCCAGGTTCAGTATTTGATGACTCCACAAACACAGAGCAGCTTAGGAGAGCAATGGAATTCCCGCATCAGAGCACCCCTGGAATAGCACTATATCGGGGCTCGGGGACCAGTAATCTGGTTGTGGCTCTTTTCCAGGGTAGCCATTATTAAGTTACCTTGGGCAGGAAAATAGTGTGGCACTATTTCAAGGCTGTCTGCGTGTTCTCTGTGATAATAATTCTAATAGATATTTAATGGCAAAGAGAGGATGGGTTACCAATCTCTACACAGACAGAGAAGGGTCCTCTTACATGGAAAGACATAAACTAAATTGAAACAAGAAATACTAGTTATTCACAGGAGACAAGCTGACTATGGAGGACTAGAACTTAAGCTTTACATTCTTGTTTCACATAAAAAGCTGTCCCCTTTTGAGAATATTGACCTGCAGTCACAACCCTGTGATAATACTTGGCTAATCAATGACATCAGAGCAGAAAGAAGTAGACACTGAAGCATTTCTGCATCTGTAATTCACAGCAGGCTCAGGGCCCTTGTCTGGTCTGTACATTCCCGGGCCATGAGCTAATTAGCATGCTGTCAAGGCATTGCTGCTAAATTAATTTTTTTTCTGGCTCACATATTCACCCGCATGTGCACATGCACACATATACTGCTCAAATCAAGAAAAAAAAAGCCTGCCATTCTTGAAATATTCATTTCATTAGTTTTACCCTCATAATTAATGAACTGCTGCCACATATACGATGAGTCAAAAATGGAAGTACATTCAAGGTGATCGAATAAAAGTGAAAATGCAGTTTAGAGATCATCTGACTTTTGCTCATAAGCCCTGATGCAAAGATGAAGAGCTAACTCATAGAGATGCCTTTGGCAAGCCACTTAGACTTCATTAGCTCAAATCCCATCACTTTATAGGGAAACAACTCCAACTAGTTCAGGCTGGTAGTCTGCTTAAAATGGCAAGCCGAGGACAGAGCTTCTAGAAACTATGGAAACCATATTTCCTTACAAAAAGCATTCCTTAGAGTGGATTTAAAAAAATCGGAGATATGTCACCAAGGAACTATCTTGTCATTTGATGACCGTTGCCTGGATCTTAGATCCTTAATTGAAAATGTACCTGTTATTTGCCAGAGGACTCTGGAAATATCTGGGCTTGCAAAGGCTCTTTAGAAAAGACTTGACTATGATGAAATAGATCTTTCACCATAGGGAAATGGGATCAGATGGTCTCAGAACCAGGGACAGGGTCTACATTTGTATTGATGCCAGACTTAAAGGTTCAGTAGCCATTAGAGGACAAAGGCTTAGTAAGTGAAAGGAATCCTGGGAATTAGTAACTGAGGCTCAATTTCTTTTCTTCCAAATTTACCATAATTTGTAAGAAATTATGGTATCTATTTTGGGGTAAGAGCTAAGTTAAAGTGTCTGGTTAAATATTTGACACAAGGTAGATGTGCGGTGTTGGCTTCTACCTATAAAAGCTTGCACAGTTCTCTCAATATACTCTGACCCAAGGAAGAGCAGGAAGAAATGGTTGAAGATTCCATCTTAAAAATCCACTTTGAGAACATCTGACTTCCAATAATAATGCATAAAAAATTAAATATTCAAAGTATATATCTGGATTCAAATTCCCTGGATAACCAACCTGGTTCTGCCATATATGACCAGTCTTAAGGCAGCTATCAAAGCTGTGCCTACCTTAAGGGCAGCACCTTGAAAATAGGCAAAGCACTGTGCCTCCCTCATAGGAGAATTCGACTAAACATTTTAGGGAACTCTAAGGTGTGCTAAATGAATTAAATTACAGTATTCTAAAAATTATTAATAACTAAAGTAGGTTCATTGTCAACCTTATAAAACCAAAGTTGTCCTTTCTTGGATTTACTTAAGAAGTGTGAATTAATGGAAGTGAATACTCAGAGAAGCTCTTGCTTCTTAATAATATGGAGTTAATAGTTCATGAAAAGAGAAGAGAATTAGCACATGCACACACACACACACAAACACACACACACACACACACACACACACACACACACACTTAGGCCATGCCTCCAGAAAGTGTAATACCATCCTGTTATCAAAGTTCCTTAAGATGCAAAGTTATCCCAGAAGTTAAGATTTAACCCTTTAGCCATCTTTTCTAACTTTAGTTTTTAATAACCAGAGAGCTGCTGAAACCAGCTCCTCAAATCTGAGAGTCTCTTGCTTTTATCTGGCAATCTAATCGCTTTTCAGAGCTTTGGGTTTTATTAGCACCAGAATTTCAAATCAGTGGGAGACATTCTATTAGTTATCAATTATAAAGAAGCCCTGGAGCCTTTGCTGCCTGTCACCATTGCTCACACGACTCTGAAATTCCAGGCTAGATAATAAATGAACTGTGTGGCACACTTAAAATTTTTAACCAGGGTGATGTCTTTTCATCCGGTGATGCTGAGGCAAGGTCCAGTCTGCGGAGGATAGTTAATACCTCTTTGCTAGCCATAACCTCTACTCAAGAGAAGTGTCCCTGGGGATGTCAGCTCTACCTGGGCACTGCTTCAAGGTCCATATGCTTTTCATAGTAAGAGTTCTCTGGGCTCCAATTTCGGATTCTACTAGAATGTTCTTTTCACACTGAAGTTTGGGCGGATGCTTTCTTTCTCCTTGTGTAAGTTTCTACAGATAACCAGACCCTCCCAATTCACTCCCTCTTGCCTTTCTGTGACAGCACCAAATGACAGGAGTGAAAAGCAAATAGATGTTAAGTAAAACAGCAGTGCTGTCTTAGTTTAATGCAATGCTCCACCAACCTGCTCCACTGCCTAGCAACCATGGTGGCTCACCCCTAGTTCATTTTCATTTTAATGTGCCACACGGAAAAGCAGCCTAAATATATAGCCCCAGTTCTGAAGCATATAATCTGTAAACTACAGGAACAGGCAGATCATTTCCATTAGTTTCTTGTGTAGCAAAAACCACAATTTGCACTCAAAGCGTGTAATTATATTCAAATCCAGAAAGACTGCCTCGAAAAGGGTTGAAATTCATAGTTTGGGGGAAAGTCACTCGAGAGTACACACAGTGGTTTTAATGTGGGGGATGAAAGGAGTATTTCAAAACAATAAAAGTGAGGGTGAAGGAAACGTGGCTGTGTGGATTCTAGGGGTTCCTTGTGTACATAGATGCTAAAGATTTGGTAAACAAAGAAGTCAGAATGGGAACTGGGGACATGTCCTTACCAGTAACTTGTCATGACTTCTAAGTACAGAGCAATAGCAGGGACATAAAAGTGTTGCTGCCTTCTTGCTCTCTGGCCAGTGAGACTCAACCAGAATGGGATGGTGTCTACCAATAAACAACCCCTTGAATTATAGCACTTTCTCATACAAGTGTTCTTCCATAGGCAAAACTTTCAACGGAGCCCTAAAATTCTACTTCCGAACACAAAGCTAGACCCCTCTTAGAAAGATTACATGACGGATTTCTTTTAGCATTAGGCCGGAAATGTTCAAAGTAGGCAGAATGCACACCTGTAGAATTTCACCTGGTTAAGGAGGGGACTGGGGTACAGAAAGAGAGAAGGTTGCAGTTACAGGCTTGAAGGACTGTGTATTTGACCTTACCTATTGTAATTTGGGAAGAGAGGAAACTTGAATTCCTATTTCTTGGCCTCTCACAGTTTCTGACACTGGCAGAACATCTATAACTGAATCCTTACTTTGCACACATGGAAAACCAAGTCCTTAGGTCCCTAGAGTTCTAAAAGTGGACCATTTACATCTGAGGCGGTCCATGCCTCCCTCTCCCACTGCCTCTTATATACATAGGCATCCATCTTCTAGTATAAGAGGCAGACAATATGGCATCAACCACCTCCTTGGGTTCAAATAGACTCAAGCGAGCTGAAATGTTTGAGCACTTATTATCAATTGCACACCCACAGACAGTTTCAGATGTGTGTCGATTCATGGTTCTGAAGACTTCAACAGCATGCCTGCTCTATCCCTCACAAAAGAGCTTCATGTGGGCTTCTTTCTGCTTCTTGAGATGATGGACTATGTAATTCATCAGAAACCCCAAGAGCTATGTGATTAGAATTGGGTTTGAATCTCGGTGTTATCACCCGATTACTTTGGTTAAGTCACTTAACCTCTCTGGGGCTTAATGTTCTCAATTGTAAAAATAATACCCACTAAATTAATGTCAGGGGCTTGTTTGGACTCAATGAACCCATGCACAGAAAACATCTGGATGTATTTGACACACAGGAGGTGTGCATGACACATGGGTATGATTCAAACAAGTCTCTCTCAAAATGTGGAGAGCAATGGCTTGGCCTCCTGCCCTGATGTGGCTAAACACAGTGGCATGTTTTTAACACAGCACAGAACTCCCGGCTTTGTAGTAACCAGTATGTTGAAACAAAACCTTCATTCTTCCCATGTCAGGATTACTATGTCAAGTTGGACTTCAGGCTTTCTTTAAATAGATATAACATTTTCTTTACAGTGTGCTTCTCTTTACATAGGGTGTTTCAGGGGAAACTTGGATAGTGGCTTTGGCAAAATTATGACAATTAAGAAAATAGGTCTCTAGCACAATGACATACCTGTGTGACTCAGACAAGCCTAAGGCACTCCAGAATATGTCTTAAAGATACAGGAGTTGGAGAATCATTCAATACTTATGTTCAACAGCACTGGGGGAGATTGCCTCACTCAAGACTTTCAGAAGGTGAGAACATGATAAGACAGAAGGAGCTGTTTTTATTTTTCCAGCTACAGAACTAAAAGACAGAAGCAGCACATGGCACGAGGAAGAAGGAAGAGAAAAAGTTAAAAAAAAAAGTCAGACATAAAGACTGAGACACAGGACATTCAACTCTAAAGCATGTGCTTGAGCACCCTACTTAATAGCCCACTATCCATTTGAACTCAATTCATATTCACCACTGAGATCATCATTAGCACATGTTCTCATGAGTCTCTTATCTGAAGTTGGGGAAGAAGAATGAGGGAGAGGAGGAAGGGAGGGAAGGAAGGAAGGAAGAAAGGAAAGAAGGAAGAAAGAAAGAGAGAGAGAGAGAAAGAAAGAAAGAAAAAGAAAGAAAGAAAGAAAGAAAGAAAGAAAGAAGAAAGAAAGAAAGGAAATTATTTTTCAAAAGAATTTAACATCTTGCTTCAAATATATAGCAACTTTACAATTTACAAAATGGTTTCTTAGTCATTTCTTTGGAGCGTTATGACTGATAAAGTAGTCAGGCTACAATACAACATTTATATTTAGAAATAAGTTTTCATATAAAAGCCAAGAAATGAAATGATCCTTTTTAAATTTTAAAAGTGAGCATATTTATTTTCTGTCAAAAGATAACCATTTACATGTCCTAGTTTTTCTTGTTTAATAATAAAAACTAAGGAGTTAGTGGTGGGTGGGTGTCAGGCAAGGAGAGGTCATACAGATGTCAGTGGGGCAGGGGTCTGAGGATGTAGCTCAGAAGGGCAACAAGTCTGGGTGAGAAAACCTCGGGGTGTGGACATTAGACCATGTCCAGAGCCTGTGTCCACAGTGAGACAGACTTAGTCCCATGGACATCAGTATCCCGACTCAGGCCCAGAAGCTCTGCCAAGAAGGCAAATAGAGCCTTAGTAAACCCACTGTCTTTGTTTTCACCACTTATACAAATCGGATTTTTCCTCTTGAGGTTCCATCTTAGGATTTGGTAAATTGCTGTCATTGTCACCAAGGGTTTACTTGTTTATTCTGAGTTTAGCAGACTCCTGGAATTCATTGAACAGTAAGCTGTACAGGTATAGTGATGACTAACCTTCACCCTGGGTACCTTAAGCTGTCTCCTCATAGTATGTATATGGAAGCCCCACTCACCAGAGTCGGAACCTGTAAAGAGTCAGTGACAATAAAATAAAGCCATTAGGGTGGGCCTAGTGTAGTCTAATGGGTCTTCAGGAGAAGGAAGAACAGGAAAACAGAATATGCCAATAATGACACACACAGAGAAAAGGAGAGAAGCTGAGATGGGGACCTAATGGAGAAACGGTCATCTCTAAACCACAGAGAGGGCTCAGCAGAACAAGCCTGCTGGCATGCTGACCTTCAACTTTTTGCCTTAAGAGCTCTCACAAAACTAATGTCTGGTTGTTTAAAGAAACCAGAGTGTGGTTCTTTGTGATGGCAGCCATAGGGAACAAAAATTAGATAGAAGTTCCTTGATTTCCTTCGGAGAGTCGTGTCTCTCCCAGGTTACTTAGGGTCCCTGAGAAGAAAACTTTCTGAAATCTGATGGTACCTGTGCTAGATTCAAATTCTGATATAGAGGAATGAAATTCTTACCACTGAATTCTATGCATCAGCAAGTCAGTCATGGGCTTTATTTTCACCCTTAAAGGTGATTGTTAGCAGTTTTTCCTCTCCTCTGCCTGTGAAAAACTAGCCCCCACCTCCACCTTACACAGAGGCAATAATGAGGCTTTAACCTCTCAGAGGAGTGAATGGGTGGTGGGGTAGCGGAAATGGAGGAGCAGGAGGAGAAGAGAGAGGGGCAACTGGGATAGGCATGTGAAAAATAAATAATTTAATAAAAAATTAATAGTCCTGAAGATATTTATACTATGATATTATAATCTCCCTCTCAAATCTTTCCAGAGCAGGCTAATCTCCAAGCCCACCACTTACCCAGTACATTTTAGAGAAGGGAAACAATGCATACCGAGGATAGAAGAGAAACCAATTTAATTAATTCATCACCACGGCCAAAGATGTATAAATCTTCTCGTTTTATCTGTCAACCAACACTCTGAATTATTCAGTGTTCCCAGTCTCACGAAGGAAGGCAGAGAGAAAGTGGTTAGAAAAGTAGCTACCGAGCAGCAGAACAGACTCAGCTGAGGAGCGCAGAAAAAGTCCAACCCCGGACAAACTTCAGCCCCTGAAAGGAACTAGAGGCAGAGTCTCATTGGAGACTCCTGGCTCCTGGGCCACCAGAGAGGCCACCATCTCTTCTGCTGAGATGGTTTGGAAAAGAATAAGACCATATGGAAATGAAGATTAGAAAAGAAATATGCTTTCCATGTTTGTATGCTTTCTCCCACTACACCGCCAAGCGCTTTGACAACTAGGCTACTTCATGGCGGAGACAAAGCATACGATGGAAAAATAAACAGGAAGGGATACTTTGAGTAATGGGAGAATGAAAATGTGACCCTTATAAGGATATTTAGATTTTATATGAAGTATTTGGCTGCCCCTCGGGGGCCCGACTTTCCCTCTGCACTTCTAATACACAGAAGCAGTTGTCTTCCACAGTGATGAATGTAGTTACTGAACCATGCCAAGTTGAACCTCATGGTGTCTTATTAACTTATGTGTATTTTATGGACAGGACAAAGCATGGACCATTGAAACTGTTCTCTGTCACCTGGGTGACCACTGGGTTGAAGATCACTGGAAAGGGGATGGAGAGCCTATGAGAAGAGACTGAACAAGGAAGAAAAAGATTAGATTTCAGTTTTTAAAGGGCTCATTCCGTCTTGAAATTCTAACCTAAGACTATTTGGGGAACCTTAGTAGTCTTCTCTCCCTATTTCATAAGTGATCTCAGCATCACTTAGGCTGCCCTGGAATGTAGACTTGAGACAAATCTATAGCATAATCAATATTTTAAAGATTACCTCCAAGCAAGGATAAGAGCATGGGTAAAAACTACCAGCTGTTTAGAGGATTTCTGTTTTCCCCATCTGTCTTAGTGAGAATCCCACTACAGGGCAGGGGAGTGCATAAAGGATGGCTGGTAGGTTAGCAGGAGCTTTGAGGATTTAGGGCTTCTCAGAAAGTTAGACAAAGGATGAAATAGAGTGTTTTAAAATATTTTTCTTGCATCAAAGAAGGTTCTCGAATTCAAGACTCTAGTTTTTCTATGCCTGTTATGACCTACACCTAAAACATATTTTGTAAAACAATTGCTAACTAAATCTTGGTCATGAACTAGAAGAAAGCCAGTGTATTTCACATAAGAATGGGAAGCAGACATCTCTGGAAAGCTCTGAGGAGTCCCTTTGGCCTTCTTAGCAAGAGAGGCTATAAGTCACAGCTGGGATGCACAGAAGGGAACCAAGGTTGGGACTTCTTGGTAATTGCTACTCCCCTTGATCGCAATCTCAAAAACATTAATTGGATCTTAAAAACCACCTACTTAGTATCAATACATTCACTCTCCAACTCAACTCCCAAATCAGTGGGATGGGATTGACTGCAAGAGGACAACCAAGAGTAGAATTCATAAGCTCTCTTATCTTAACCATGGCAGACCCTGGGATTTGGTGGATCCTGCAGCTCTGCTGTATATGGGAGGCTTGTGAGTGGTCTCTGGCCATTTCTTTATTCTCTTCTTGTCTATCAACCTGAATCTTATCAGTTGCCAGATAATGAGAAATTGGAACGAACACCAGTCAAAAGGGCTTAGAGGAAACTGAAGCACCAATCTTTGCATAGAAAACGTAGAAAAAAAATAAAATTTAACCTGCATAACAATTGGCCCTTTGGGAAGGCAGGGAGGAGGTGAATAAGATAGAGAAAGTGGAGGTAGAAATTAGAAACCCTTCAAGTATTCTGTCCTACAAATTCCCGCACGTATTAGTAGCTGCTTTTAACTGTTTACATCTTGAGCAACTACAATATATGTATGTATAGAAAGATCCTGGTCGCCTCTAACCTCCAACTAAGGCATAATCTTCATCTCCCTGGTGATCATTTACACTAATTAGCAAAATTTAGCTAATTATCGCTTGGCGTTTCTGTGTTTAATTATGGCTATTAGTAATAGTCTGTCGGGCTCCCCTCGTCTCAGCCCCCACCATAGTCTGTCCCTTTCTTAGGAGGTAAGTTTCCAATTTAATGAAATCGCCCTTTTATGTGAGTGTGTGAATACAGCTCTTGTCTAGGCTTCTGTGGTTCCCCTTGCTTGCTCTGTCTTATTTTAGAGAGTACAGAAGACCCGACAGAAGTCACAGGAAAAACAGCAACCAGGTTAGAAGCCGCTTTTGGGCATTCTCTCAATCCCACCAACCAACCCCTTGTACCAAACCTTACACTCTGTGAGCTGCTTGACAATTCCACTGCATGTGCTTTGAACAGAGAGAAAGAACCAGCACGCTGCATTCTCTCAATGTGTTTCCACTTAAAATGACAGACAGTTTGGAGCAGGAGCCCCGGGCTGGGAGGCAGTGGAAAGAATTACTTTTCTAATGGGGTCTGCATGCCTCAAAATACAAACCACGGCAGGGCCCCTAGAGAGGTCTGTAGCACAGCTCAGTGGAGGGCTGCTCATGCATTCCCCCTGCCTTTCCTTTCCCCATTCCTCTCATCATGAGAGTGGAGCGCATAGTAAACACTTCTTGGAACAATTTACTACAGCTCCTGCCTTAGCTGCAGACACCAGCCTTTCAGAGGGAGCCTATTCAGAGCTGGGTATATTCCGATGAGCCAAAAGTCTCTCCCTTCAATAACTATGATGCAAAGAGGGTTGTCTGAAGCAAAATATATCATACATGGTTTGTGCGAACCAGCCCATTCATACTGACTCTAATTGAATGATCATCTGCATGAATTGTGAATCAAAGTTGCTATAATTTACAAGGGTAAATAAAACACGGCCTTAGCCTTATCTGACATATCGCTTTGTTTCTCATAGTTAGCACTATTAGGCATGCTGTTTAAGGGATAACCACCCTCCAACAAACATACAGAAAAATATATATATAGCTGCCCAACTGAATAGTAACAGCCACTGGCTGTTGACTAATTTTCTGCTGTCTTTGACTCGGTTGTTCTCCCCAGACCATTACCACACTGGTAACTTTATAGCAGTTTCATCAGCTCCAGGCTCCTGCCCCAAGGACCTGCTGTCTGCTCTTTCTTCCCAACTAGCCCCCTGACAAGACCAGAGAAAGGAAGGGGGAACGCAAGGTGAACGAATGACTTCTCAATGTGCAAGCGTCGCTGGGACTTGTCTGACTAAGTTGCCTGCCACCAAGGGGTGGGAGAAGTAGAAGGTAGCAAAGGGTAGAGAGTGTATTTGCAGTGCCATGAATCGGGGTAGCAAGGGGAGGAGAACCTTTTATTGGAAAGTGGGTGGCTGAGAGCAAACAGCATTTGCCAGTAGGAAAAAGTGAGTTTTCCCCCTTATGCACATTGGAGCCTTCTCATCATTTTTAATTGAATTTTCCTGCTGTTCCCACCCTTGACCCTACCTGAAAAACGACTGGGTTAAGGATTAGCAACGCCCCAGTAAAAGATAAAGAGCAGAGAGACCCACCGTGCCCTCCTCGAAGGGAAACAGGGGAGCGATAGATAGAAATAGGCACAGAGTGGTGCTTGCTGCCGTGGAAATGATGCTCGTGCTGAGAGTGAGATCCCGGAGAGGAGGAAGAAGAGGAGGAGGCTACGTTAGAAGAACTCCACACAGAGCTGACGATACATCCCCAAAAGAGGGACCAGATCCCAAGCGTCCAGGCCGGCCGGCGAGGAGGGCTCCGTCTTGCACGGATTCTCAGGTGCATGGTCAACGCACTGGACCACTACAGATGGGCAGTTTGAATCCCAGCCAGTGAGCAATAACGAAGTTCATGATGCCCAGGGGCCCATCATAGCAGGAAGAAGAGTTGTCCAATTTGGGGATGGGGGAAGCAATAAGAGCTTGCGGGGCAATGGTGAATCTGCTTAAAAGGAAAAAGAAAAAAGAAAAGAAAAGGAAAGAACCTGCAAAAAGAAGCTGAAAAAATTTTTTAAAAGATAAGGCAGAGCCTTTTTTTCCCTGGAGGAGGAATTTAGGATGCAAGAGTCGACCCAGGTACAGCAAAGCTCCTGGGGAGCTCCGACTTGTCACACATTTCAGGGAAGGACCCGCGAGACTTCTTCCTGCTCTCTAGGTGCCTCAAGTCCGAGGTTTTAACTGCATACTCTGGAAAGCCACGCGGGGAAAGGTGGAAATGAAGGGAAAAGACAAAGCAGGAAAAACCCAAGTAGGTTCACGCTAGTTTATCCCAACATCCAAGGAGTTTTGACATTTTTTTTTTCCTTTCTTGTTTCGACTTCCAAGCGATGCAATGCAGAACTGCCAGGCAAAAGGGGGCTGCAGGTGGGAGAGGTCTCTTGCTCCCGGGAGTCTCCGTGGAAGGGCGCGGAGGCTGTTAACCCTGAGTGTCCTGGATGAGCGCCACAGTACAGCCGCCTGAGTCCTGGGATCCCAATGGGTTGAAAAAGCAGCCAGCAGCAGCAGCCAGAGAAAGATTTGATCAAAAACGACCAGAGGGAAAGAAACAGCACTGAGCTAGCCACCCAAACCAGCGTGGTAGGAGATGGAGAGAAGCAGGGTGGGCTCAACCAGAGAGAGCGCTAGAGGAGGTGGCCCACAGGCAGCGAAGGTGGCCCGGAGGTGCAGGCGCCCGCAAAGTGCGCGCAACTGGGCAGGCACAGGTGAAGTGAAGCAAGGAGTTGGGGAGCCAAATTCACAAATGGGCAAGTCATATGCAAATAGCGCACTCGAGAGAGCAAATCAGTGCAGCCCGTGTCCTCTGCCGAGGGACTGGCTGGCTCCGGAGGAGGGAGGGGTGGAGCCGCCCGGCATCCTGGCCCTTCCCATTCAAGTGTACGCTAGCTGGCTAGCCCCTTGCTCTCACGCACTGGCGCGTACCAGGCGGTGCTATCTCGCCTCACTCTTTCTCGGTCCCACCCTACCGTGCGTGCACGCGGGAGACCCACAGGCCTCCGCTGTTGCTCCTCCTGCCTCCTGCCTGCATCTCTCTTCCTGCTCCTCTCCCAGGATCCTTAAAACCAAACTCGGCGATCAAGGTTCTGTGAAGGTTTTGGAAGGAAGGCAACAGCACACACAGCCCAAGTATCCCTAAACCAAAATAAACCCAAAGTCTGCAGGCACACTGGACTGCCTGAGGTAGGCGCCCAGCTTTTCTTGTTGTGCCTGGGGCAGCCACTCTCCAGTGCGTGTCTGCTGAGATGGAACAGGAGATCCAAGACAGCACTGCTGAGACAACAGATAGGCGAAAGAATCCGTGTTATTGCTCTCCGAAGTAAAGGTTAGAGGGTGGGTGGCCCAGGAACTCTGTAGGGTGAAGAGTTAGATGGCTGCCAGTCTGTCCTACGAGGTGGCTTCCACCCACCTTAGACAGAATACTCTTGGAATTCCGGATCCAGAGGCTAGCGTCTTCAAATGAAAAGACAATAAAGTAGGCGTGCAAAGGAAGGAGTGCCTGGCCAGTCCCTGACTAGCTCCTAACATGCTGTTTCAGGCAGGTGGATTCTTCCTTGAGCTGGGCATCAGAAACTGCTAGCTAAATCTTCTGGGTAGGGCATGCGAGCAGGGGGTGGGGGAGTGGTGATGGCAGGGGGTAAGAAGGGAGGGGTTTGGAAAGAGGAAGTACAGGAGTGGATGGGGTGTGCAGCTCCTGTTAGGGCCATCTGTGACTCCAGAAGGGACTGGCCCAGAGCCCTTTCAGGAAACGATGACACTATCTCTCCACTATTTCCACTCCCTCCTCTGAGTGGGAGCATAGTCACATTAGAAGAGCACCCTTCCCAGGGAGGTCCTTTCTGTCTGAGCCTTGCTAGCAATAACAGCACTTTGATTCTGAGGGAAGTAGGGGCAGACACACACACACACACACACACACACACACACACACATACATATTTATACCAGCAAGTTGTTTTCTGGAACACCACTGCAAAAGTCGGTATAGGATGAGGGGGTGCCCAAATCTCCTTTGTAAGGTGTGGCTGATACCTCCCTCCTCGGAATGCCGGGAGTGTTAAATGAGAAAATATAGAATACCTCTGGCATAGGACCTGGCCATTGGTAACAGTACTCCCTGATCTCTAGAAAAACAAGCTGAACCTTCAGAAGGTTAGGTACACAGTTAGGGTCTTGCGCTATTATTGGCAAATTCAAGAAAAAAAAAAACCTTAAGCATTATTCCTTAGAGTTCACAATAATTCTTATTCTTATCAGCTGCCTCTTGATTGAGTTCCCCCAGAGGATTCCTGTTGCTCTTTAAACTTGCTCTGACTCTGTCCCAACGCCTCAAAAGGACACAGATGACGAGGTTTCTAATATACTCGCCAGCTCCATCAACTAGATGTTCCTGACTCACTTCCTCTACTCCCCGAGACCTTCTTTATGCTGGTTGAATGTAGATATTTACCAACCCAAGCCTGTCAGGGCTTTACTGAGCCTTCTCATGGGGAAGGTTTCCCTCAACATTGGCAGGGGCATTTGCCAAGTCATTTCCTCCAGAGGGTCTTTCAGCCTACCACTTAGGAGAGACCCTGCCACCCCTGGTGGCCATTCTACTCTGTTGACCTGACTTGTTTCGTTGCAGCATTGTTGACTTGGAGAAGTTGATTCATTTTGTTTGTGGTCTGTATCCTTAAAAGAAAATTGGTAAGCTCTCTGATGGCAGAGCCTTTGCTTCCCCTCTGCTGCATCCTCTGCATGCAGCACACGGGTAGCAAGTAGCAGCATCTCAGTAAATGTTTGCTGAATAAATGAACCCAGTGAGCCAATTGCCAACCAAGTCTTAAAACCTATTAGCTCCCATACTAAGACCCATTTATCTGACTTTAGTGACATTGATTTAACAAAGACAACCCATCTGGAGTTGATTTGTGAAACTTTTAGCCACCTCACCATCTCTTTCTTTTGCAAGTTGGCACTGGATACTGAAGATTGTTTTGACTCATCCCAGGGAAGCAAGAGAAGCCTAGATGGACATTCCAATTAGTTCTCGGCCAGACTATAAAGGGAAACTAAACCCTTGATGCAGAATCGAATCTGCAAACACTGCTGGTGTGTTACGTCTGGAAGCATTCCTTCTATGTCTCATTCTTATAACTTATTTATTTACTACTCACAAAATGTCAGAAGAAGCAGCTGTGGGTTCCGGAGTAGGGAGAATGCTAATCAGATAAGAAATCCAAGACTGCTTTCTGTTGCCTCGTCTACTCCAAAGAGCTAAGCTACAGTCATTCTAATAAACTACATACCCCTCTCCAATTAATTTTTTCGTAGGCCTCCCATCCCTGCCTCTAGGCAACACATTCTCCTGTGTATGTCCTTTCCACCTCCCATTCTTTTCAGTCTTATTGCAGTTTATATTAGGCTGACAAATGTTGAGAATTTTATCTCTGGCAATATGTTGATATGTTCTAAATCCCCCCCGAACAGCTAGAATCCCAGAAAAATTCTCATCACTGCACACCACAGGTGCTCCTTTTTCTCCCTTTATGATGTCCCCTAGTGGGCCCCTTTATTTAGAATCCCAGGCACGTGAAACAGAAGGAGAAGGGAGTCAACGTTTAAGATAGAAAAAGAGAAAAATTGAAGATTTGATGCTTGCCAAAGATATAAAGCAGAATAATTTCATAGGAATGATCCATTTTGGCCCCCTGTGTATATCGCCTCATGAAACCCAGCTGGAGCTCTGCAAAATCTTGCATTTCTGAATGGAATATGGTGTGTAAACCCCTGTTGTAGCTGAGGCAGGATCTGGGTTTCTCGGGTACATTAGACTCCAGAGTTTTATCATCATAGACTTCTCCTGGCTCCTTGACCTTCCTCTCCCTTCTCTCCTTAGGAGACGATCCAGATGAAAAGGAAGAAAATCTTTACTCTTAATTCTCTATTTTGTTTTGTTCATCACCCCAGCTTACAAGCAGTAGAAAAAAATCTGTTGTCTTCTAAAATAAGCCTCCTACTTGTATTTCAATGTGTCAGGCGTCAGGAACCTGATGTGATGTCGCCTTGTCCATCGTCTCTGCATATGCCTCTTCTCACTTGGACAGACTGGCGTGCCACTTCGCTGTCAGCAGAAGAGACCTGTCAAGTTCACTGCTTCAGGCGCATCTAATGTAATTGCGGACTTAGAAAGACTAGAAAGCATGTGCCCACAGTCTGCCTCTGTGAGACCCGAGCTATTAGGTGAAGACCCACTTTTCCCAGAAATAAACAGTAGGAATCCTTACTTGCTGTCTCTACACAGCTCCAATAAGCAATTCAAGAGGAGAAAAATCCAAACAGCACCTGCCCCCAACTAAACTCTCATAATGTATAGTGAAATAAAAGTCCTGAAGAAATACAGGTGACTGTTAGCATGGCTATAAATATATCTAAGGGTTCTTCTTGTGACACCATAAAGCAGTCAAACATTGCTTTATTATATGCTGGGAGATTTATTTATAGCCACATAATTCATTCTTCCGTTCATTTATTTAAGAAAGTCATCCAAGAGAAAAAAAAGCCAATTTTGAGTATGTTTCTCTTTTGGGAGTATAAAAAAGAAAGCTTTTTCTTTTTTTCTTTTAAATATCATTCCTACATAAGATTGATTTCAATGAAAAGGACAGTAGCTCTTTGTATAAATGTAGAGCTCAGGATACTTAGATTGCCCTGGTATTTTTTTTTTACTTTCTATTATTGAGAACACACATTTAATTGTTGAGAATATACCATTTATTAATGAGAATTTTATACATGAATAGAATATGTTTCGTCTGTGGCCATACCACCCTGAATATGCCTGATCTCCTCTGTCTGTGTCTTTAAGGCATTCTCCTTATAAACATTATCATCCCCTTGTCCTCCTTGTGGCTGCAGGAGGAATATCAGGCTTTTAAATGTCGAGCCAAACCTCTTTTACATTTCCAGATCTTCTGTATTCAATGGGGCTGGGAAACTGATAGCACTCAAATTTTTATGTATCTCTTCAAGGTAAAAGCATGAAAAGTCTTTTAGCTAGTTGCCCTTGAGATCCAAATGAACTAATAATAATTTATTAAATAATTATGATTATGATCATTATTTACTTTTCCTCAAATACAGGGCCCAGTTCTTGCTACAGAGGTCTGGCATATAAAGATGTTAGTCTGTATTAACCAGCTGCTAGCTATCCCTGATCCAAACTTCTCATTCTCACTGTGAAAACCGTTATCCAGTTTTGAGGAATTAAACAAAATGAATTATTGTTGGAAACAAACAGAATTTTTTTGTGTAGTACTAGGGCCTTGCACAGGGTAAGCAAGTGCTCTACTCCTGAGCAACAGCTCCCAACACAAGACAGTCATTCAATTACATGTTTATAGGATATATCACCCCATCAAAGAGTTAGAGGGCATCTTGAGATTTCACAGTTTTTGATATTGGGCTGTGCTGCTTGGCAGCCTAAGTTCAGATCCTAATTATTGGTGCTGTATAAGCCTTGAGGTGATCTTTGGTCAGTTTCTGGTTTACCCTTTCTGTTTTAAAATGAGGATACTCATACAAACTCTCTCTAGATTCAAACAGCTAATGCCTGTAAAGTATTTATCAACAGTGTCTGACCTACAGAAAATGATCAGTGTCAATAATCATGATGAGCATAACAACTCTTCTGTTATTAGGCTCGGTTTTTTCCAGGAAACTCCTTGAAAGTAATCCCTGCAGCTAGCACGTCTTTGCTGCTTATACAGATCTTCCAGGGAGCAACCTCAGCAACCCCAAAACGCGGATGGAACTTCTCTACAGCTGCTTCCAGCATGCTGACTTGCCCATGTACACCTTTGGTAGAAAAGAGACTGGCTCCATCACATCCTTCTTACATCTGTCTTTCAAGTCAGCTCTGAACTAATAACGCTGATAGTCCCAGAACCAGAGAACACCAGCTATCAAAGCCCAACATTGTTCTGTCATTATTCTCCACCCAAGGATGGAGACTTACAGGATCTCAGTTGGCCTTGGGATCTGGAAAGACTCGTCTGGCCCTTTTCTTTCATTTTCTCGCTGTCTTCTCTCAAAGTCATAATAAGTTCTAATTAATCGGCCTTTTCCCTGAAAGGTGTACTTTCCTAATCCTTATTAATTTCCATTGACTTCAGGAAGAATTAGCTATCATTTAGTAGTCTTTTTAAAATATTGATAAGTCAACCTCTGAACTAGGTTCTACTCAATATAGAAAGAAGCCACAGTCCTTGAACATCACTGCAAGGAATCTGTTTCTTTACTCTGTGAATGTTAAATATATGCCTACTAGGACAAAATGCTGTGTAAAATCCAAAAGACCCAGAGGGGAAGAGTGTTCAAGACTTAAGAAGCAAATGTTTCAAAAGGCTAAACACCCAGGGGAAAAAAAAACTTGAAAAATCGTACCATATAGCCCACAGCAATTGGGAGATTAGAGGTATAAACCAGATACACATACTAGATAATGGAATTAATCTAACCTGATGAGAAAAAGAAGACCCTGTATGGATTCACAGACAATGTAACACATGCATGAAAACTTGGAGGACTGGTGTCTACATCCTGTGCATTACTGTTCGACCCTGAGCAACTTTGAACTCTCTGAACTTGCTTCCTCAACAGGAGAATAATTAATAACAATTGAATCAGAGGACATTTTAGTACCCAAAGAAAACATATATTCAAAGAAATAATTGTACATTAATGTTCACTGTATGAATTTAAGCTAGAATGAGTGGAAATTGCAAAGAGGACTTTAAAATAAGGAAGTTATCAATATAGAGTGGAGTCATCTACCTACAACTTACCAGAGGCAAATTCTCCGGATGTTAATTGTCAATGCCTGGGGAACTCAGGAAGGAGTCAATATTTTCATTCTATGAAGAAGATGGGGAAGTCATAGGATAATGAAAGACAAGAAAGGGAAGGGAAACGAGAAGACAGGATAGAGAAAGTACAAAGAGGCATGAAGGAGCCACACAGGAAACACACATCCACAGCCCCACTCTTTATTTCTAATGCCTGTGTTGCTGCATTAGGAGTTGTTAACAAAATTCTATAATAATTCAAGAGTCCTACTGTCACTTACTCACCTTACTTTTGCTGACTTATTCTGTTATTTTTCATTTATCTGTAGAAATATCCTTGTTCAAGCATTCTACCCCCTCTCCATTCTATGAAAAGTGCATAATCTAAGGGAGGCAAGGATCTAAATAAAGTCATTAAAGTTTTTTAATTTTTTTTTTAAAAACAATCTCAGTGGTAGAGTGCCTGCCCCTCATACATGAGGTCTTAGGATTAAAATAAATAACTACCAAAACAAAACACACACACACATACACACACACACACACACACACACACACACACACAAGAGAGAGAGGGAGAGACAGACAAAAACAGAGAGACAGAGAATAACAAAGACAAACAGTTAAATGGTGTGTTTCTATTGATTTAATAGCCTTAAATTCATGTAACAGAAAAATCTCGAAGGCACATGGAATGAGCAAACTCCTCACAGGAGGAATAGTGCAATCTGAGAAGCTTTGGAAATGTTTCCAGGATGGGTAATAAGGGCATGGCTCAGTGACAGTAAGGATTTAGCACATCTCAAAGCTGTTAGGGAAGTTGGGGGCTGGGTACAGAAATGAGAGTTTATATCAGAGATAGAACAGGCTGTTCTTAAAATAGATGGAACAGCACTGATATAATATTTTAGTATCAATGATATCTGTGTTTTCAGATCTCCTGCTTCCAATCTGGACAGGCAGAATTAGCCGGTCTTTTCTCTCATCCCACAGCACTGTTAACACTTGTCACAGTCTGTTGTGATCAGTTCGTTTTTAGCTTGGCACCCTATGTGATTCATAGAAACGTGATGTATTAAACACTTTAGACTTTAGAGGCAGACTGTTTAAGTTCTAGGGTTAAACAACATAAGTCTGTGTTTCTTTTCCTTCTTTGTTAAACCATGACCTTGAATAAATTATTTATCCCCTGAAAATCAGTACTCTTACAGATGAATATAAGACAATAAAATCCCTGATCTCAAACTTAGGACAATCCCAAACCCAATGGGAAATAATCAGTGGATATCTGTCAACAAAAATGAGATATATACAGTATATTTTTGAAAGATGTTCTCTTTTATATACATGTATGTCAGGGAAGGAGCAGGCTTCAAACATCAACACATCTCTCTCTTTCTCTCTCTCTCTCTCTCTCTCTCTCTCTCTCTCTCTCATACACACATACACACACCCTCTTTTCATACACACATACACACACACCCTTTCTTTCTCTAACAGCCCTGACTGTCCTGGAACTTTGTAGTACAGACTGGTCTTGAACACCTGCTTCTGCCTTTCAAGTGCTATGATTAAAGGTTTGCGCCATCACTAACCAAAAATATCAAAATCTGGAGCTGTTGCAAGATCAGAAGAGGTTTCTTGCAAGGCCATGAGCTCTCCTCAACAGGGAATGTTCAAGCAGTAGGTGCTGGATAAGCAATCTGAAGTGAACAGGTGAGGTGCATAACTTCCCTCACAAATTTGAGATTCTATGCATATGAAGTTTTCTTTGAGCTTTCCCACTTCTACATCCAAGTAAGCCTACCCACTTCTACATCCACTTAGATGTTATTGTTTGGCTTCATACTGAGGATCAAACTCAATTCCTAGATGTTGCAAAGTTGTAAAAGTTCCTTTTTAATTGAAACGACATCCATTAGGGTGAGGAAACTTAGCCGTCTATAAAAGGAACAGCATTGTTTTGTGAGAGTTTCATTTTTACTATTGCATGCAGAACAAGTTCTCTCTAGACACATTAACAATTGTGTTCCTATTTTAGAGAGCAAATATTTTTTTTTTCCTGCTAGCAACACCTACACAGCTGCTGTCCCTGTGATCTAAGAAGACATTGTTCAGTGGTGAAAAGTTCATTGCTATGGAAAAAGTGTGATCACTCAGCTCTATTGTCCTTTACCTCTCAGCAGGAAACCTTGGTGGACCAAACATAAATAAAAAGGAATGCTTTTCAATAAAGACATAAGTCTTGAAAACTCTGGGATACAAAATAGAACTACTTTTTAAAACTATGTTTATGGTTCTCATGTGTGTGTGTGCGCGCGCGTGTGTGTGTGTGTGTGTGTGTGTGTCTGTGTGTCTGTGTGTACACATGCCACAGCATGCATGTGGAGGCCAGAGAATAATTTGCTAGAAATGGTTGCAGGAGTTTAATCCAGTTACTCATTTTTGGCAAGGAGCCTATTTTCCTACTGAATATTCTGGGCAGCCCGACTTTTCTTTTTTCTAACAAAAACAAGGACACTCTCCTCAGCAGTTGGTTGTAGACAAGCAGGAAACTAGGTATTAACGGGACATGTAAGATAGAGAAACTGAGATGTAGAGACAGAGTTACGAGTTTAATATCATATAACTGGAGGTTTGGATGTAATTGGCCCCTATAAGCTCATTGGGAGTTGCACTATTAGGAGGTGTGGCCTTGTTAAAGTAGGAGTGGTCTTGTCGGAGGAAGCATGTCACTGTGGGCATGGCTTTAAGGTCTCCTATGCTCAAGATACTTCCCAGTGTCTCAGTTCTCTTCCTGTTACCTGTGGAATCAAGATGAAACTCCTTCTGTCTTTGTTAGGGTTTCTATTGCTTTGAAGAGATACAATGACCACAGCAACACTTATAAAGGAAAGCATTTCATTGAGGTGGTAGCTTACAGTTTTAGAGGTCTAGTCTGTTATCATTGTGGTGGGGAGCATGGTGGTATGCAGGCAGACATGGTACTGGAAAGGGAGCTGCTACATGTTGATCCACAGGCAACAGGAAGTAGACTGAAATACTGGGTATGGCTTGAGCATATATGAGATCTGAAAGCCCGCCTCTACAGTGACACACTTCCTCCAGTGTGGCCATATCTACTCTAACAAAGCCACACCACCCATTTGTGCCATTCCCTTATGAGCTTATGAGAGTCAATTACATTCAAACTACCAGAGTAACCTATCTTTGTCAGAATAAGCTGGCTATTCTTAGATATTCTTCTAGAAAGAGGCATTTATAACTCCCATGGCAACATAAATCAATTTAAATAAGTATATAAAAACAATACTACAGTAAAAAAATAATCTGTCATAAGAGAATAAGAAATCCAAAACTTATATTATCTGTCAATATAAGTTAGTAAAATAAATATGGTTAAAGTAATTAAATGAAGAGATTATGGTATTAATAGAGAAAAACAATTAATAAATGGCAGACTTCAAAAAGAACCAAACTTTTAAAATGAAACATAGTTAACAAAGAAAAATGTAGTTGTTGAGTTATGTTTATAGTTAAAGAGATAATTAATGAATAGAAGACAAAACTAAGGAAAGTCTCTAATTGCAGCACTCAGAGATAAGGATTTCAGGAAAATAAAGAAATTAAATTTATGAAAGAGCAAAGAAAGTTTCAAAATGCATCTGTTAAAACAACCTCTAGAGAGACTATGAAAAATAGAGATGGCAATATTTAAAAAGATAATGGTTGAGAATTTTTCATAGTCAAGCAATATGAACTGTTTTATTAAAAGATACATAGACAAGGTAAAACAAACAACAATACTTTAACTTATCACAGGTAAATGAAAGGATACAAAAAATAAAATGCAAAACTTTTAAATTAATGTCTTACTTTTCAATAAAGCCCAGAAGACAATGAATGCTGTAGTATTTTGTGGCAAACAGAAATAAAATATTTGTCAATCTAGATTTATGTGTCTAGGCAAATATTTTTAAAAAGAGAGATAAATCTAAGGTATTTTCTAACAAAGTTTGAGTGAACTTATGACAGGGACTGTTTCTGGATGACCCAGAGAATTAAAAGGTATATCAGAGGTAGTTCTGAGCAAAGACACTATTATAATATAAGTGACTCCAAACCACAGGCAAAGCCAATACCAACCACTATCACTCAGGAGCCTGGGGCTGGAGAATTAACAGTTCAACCAGTCAGATACATGGTGAGTCCCAGTCTCAAAATGATTTGAAGTAGGAGTAAATGCAAGTAATGTTCCATATTGGTGTAATGGATGTAAGCCAGGCAATAGTGTCGATCTATTTTGCGACCAGGAAGAAGGAAGCTAGATTGTGACCTGTCTCTACTCTTTTAGCTGACAGGTGGCAGATCCAAGAAGTGAATTCAAATTACCTGACCAAATAGTCTCTGACCCAGAATCACTTCGCTGGAACTAAAGGATATATAAAAATTATATCTGCATATTCTATCATGCTTTTCAACACTAATGCTTACCTTTTAACTTCTCTTTCCCTTTGCTAGAATGTCAATTTAGAAATACCTCAGTTTTGGCCATGTGCATGAGTCATACATATCTAGGTCCTTTTTAAAAATTTTTTTCCTTTTGGTTAGGTTTACCAGGGTTATCAGTCAGGATATTGATTTGGATTTAAAAGAAAACTGGCATCACATAACTCCATTAAGACAAAAAAGATGATTCTATAATTTGGATCTAGAATGTTTCTCAAAAATCTCGTGTGATAAAGGCTTGGTTCTAGTGTAGGGCAATTGAGAAGTGTAACCTTAATGAAAGGTCCATAGGCCATGGTAGATATGTCCTCAAAGAGGATTTTTCTCCTCTTTTTACTTTCCTGTAACTGTGCTCCCTACAGATTCTGCATGGTATGTGTCCAAATGTGTCCTTTGTAATGAAAGAAACAAATTATAAATAAAAGTCTCATGTACCGGGCAGTGGTGGTGCATGTTTTTAATCCCAGCAATCAGGAAAGCAGAGGTAGATAGGTCTCTGTGTTTTCAAGGGCAGCCTGATCTACAGAGTGGGTTCCAGGAGAGCTAAGGCTGTTACACAGAGAAACCCTGTCTTGAAAACCCAATAATAACAACAATCAATCAACAACTACAAAATAGTCTCTTTTATTAGTTATTATCAATTATTATCTACAAATTTCTTAGGTTATCTTGGTAGAACACTGATAAACAATATCCAGAAGATTGGCATTAGGTATTAATATTTATTGCATGGTGTCTGAGAAGTTTTCACTGTACAGATTATAAAAAGCCTGTCTTAATAGTCTGAAAATAGAAAATGCAACACTGGGATTTCAATAAATTAGTGGCTTAACCACAACACATCCCATACTCAGATAATGTGCATCTGTTCTTATAATTGTTGGAGTCCTAGGAGTTATACACAACCAGGTCTGTTCTGAGTTTCCTGCTACAGATGCAGCCAATTTTGCATTTATCCCAGACATTCCTTTCTTTCCCTTTTCTGGGTCAGAGTGAGCCCTCAGATGATTCATGCCAATTCTGTTACTATCTGATGAATTCAGAAGACGTTCATTTCCCCACGTTTTAGGCATTAACTCTCAAACCCATGATCCTGACAAAATCAATTATAATTAAAAAAAAAAAAGCATTGCCCAACCTGGAAACAGAATGAGAGGAAAATGCATCTGGGGCTCTTTGAGTTTTGATCCCCTGAAAGTGAACATGTTTGGAAGAATATTTCAGAAAAGAACTTTGATACGATCAACACCATCTGTAGCACTGATCAGTGTGATGCTTTGCCTTGAGGACTAAGAGAAAAGGATACAAGGAGACGAGCATATATATGTACAGAGAGCTTAGGACCAGAAAAATTCAGAAGGAACTGTCTGCAGGATGAAAACGTCTTGTCTGCTTTGTGTATGTAGGGGCTGCAGGTATACAGGTTTGTATGTGTCTGTATGTAGACCTTAGAGGTTGATGTCAGCTGCTTTCCTTGTTCTCCATCTATTGAGACTCGATTGCTCACTGAACCTGGAGCTTGCTAGTTAGGCTGTATGGTCTGACCATGAGAAGACTCCAAAGATCCTCCTGTATCCCCCTCCCCAACACCCAGATTGCAAGTGGGTACTACCACATCTGGCTTTTTACGTAGATGTTAGAGATCGGACTCAGGTCTTCATATTGAACAACAACCACTTTACCTAATGAGCTGTACCCCTAGCCATCCATTTTCTGTGTGTCTAGACCATATATTGAGTTAACAAAGAATGGAGTCTACTGTATAGGATTTCTGGTAGCTTCATATTACAATATCCTGAAGACACAGTCTCACCCTACCTTCGACATGAAACTACCTGGATTCGAAATCTTTGATGTGACATTGGCTGGAAGATATTAGGAAACTTACTTAACCACAGCTCATCTAGAACCTCCAGGGTATTTTGTTTTATTTTCGTAAGTTTCCAGTAGAAACTGAGACTAAAGAGTTGCCCAGCTTTGGAATAACAATGACAGCTGGAATACTTGTACCTTCTATATAGTCACACTCCATGAACTTCTTTTGTCTATCTTGATCAACCCCCTACCAGTTTATTTCAATCAAATTAATACATATTTTAAAAATTGCTGCCTGTTAATTCTCTAGCTCTAAAAGACAATTCACAAGGAGAAGTAGAAAAGGATGAGAGGGCCGTGGGGCCTTCTCACAAATTCTACAAAGAGACTCACTGTGCCTGATCAATTTACTTTTCCTAAAATGACATCCTAGCAGTGTGCAAAAGATGAACAGAGAAAGACATCAGCGCATCCCAAGCACAAGAAACAGTGTGGTTTGGTGACACTCTATAGTCTTCTTCTTGCTGGATCTATAATAAGACTAAGAGCAGAGGGACTCAGCTCACTCATTCCCAAGCAACCAGCTCCAGAGTCCTGGTGAAGCCTTAAGAGGAGGAAGTGAATTTTTTCCATCTTCTGGAATGAGTCTCTTCATGAGTTCCTGCTGGAAGCTGGGGGTGGGGTGGAGCACGGTTGTTGCTTTAGGAGTTACTCAGCAGGTGGTGGTTACTAAATGTGGCTGTGGGGAGCAGTAATAAATAAATAAATACAAACTACAAGAAACTCTCGGTCTTCACTTCTCAGCCCCCGCTCTCCCAGAAGAGTTAAAGAAAAATGAGGAAGAACAGAAATAGTTGTGCCCCCACCTCACTTACCAAATGTCGAAGAAACTTTTAATTGCTTAGTTTAATATCACGAAAATATGAAAACGTACAAGGTGAAAGGAAAAACTAAAATTAAAAGTAATCCATACATTATTAAGTCTCTTCTCTAACTCACTCCATCTTCTGGACATCTATTTGACCAGTACCTACCCATAATCTTGGAATTGACTAATTCCAAGATTACTGTATTAGGAATAAAGCCTGAAGTTAAGCGAGGTCATAGGGTGGTACCCTAATCCAATAGGGCTGATAACTTACAGGAAGAAGAGAGACCAAGAGCATACATGAACAGGAAAATAATGGCGATGCAAAGATATAGAGTTCACAGATGGCCATTTGCAAGCAACGGAGATAGGAGGCCTCAGGGAAATATAATCTGACACTTTGGTCTTGGGCACTGACCAAGGCCCCAAATCTAAGATGATTTGTGTTCTTTGGCTGCCTCTGCTTATGTTTCGTACTAACAGCCTCACAAAGCTAATGTGAGACTATTTGTTGGTGAGAATTTCTGATCCAGGAAAGAATCTTACATTCATCTATCCCTTGAGTTCTTGGTTCAGAGTTTAAGGAACTGCTACAAAGGAGACCCTTTTTGCTCCCTCCCCCATGGGTGTCATTTTAATTGAAGTCCATGTGAACTATGTCTCTTGGAATCATTTAGTGTATAATTTCCATGGTCAGATCTCCCAGGCTTGAAAATGTTCTGTGAAACTCCTCTCTATACTGCCTTCAATTTCATCCGGGAATGCTATCGTTCTAGAAAAATTAATTTCAGAAATGCCTTTAGATTTTAAGAATCATGTGACCTAAAACATGTAAGAATCATTGATGACTTCAAAGCACTCATTTTACAGATGAATAAACTCAAACTTATAAAGGAATATTTCCTCTAAATGTGTTAAAAATACTAACAAAAATAAGATCCAAATCTCTCACCTTCTCATAAAAGGCATCAAACCGTGTTTTCACAGTAGCTAAACCTGAGATCCCCTTCGGCAAAAGGTATCTTTTATCATTTCAAGGTATACTGATGCGTACAAGAGATTCAAGTTTTAGAGTATTCATTTAGGTAAATAGGCAATTTTTCAACTTTTGCCAATATCTAAACTATGTTCTATAGATGTGAAGCCTTAAGGATGACATGACAACATGGAGATGTCTATGTGGGGAGAGAACAAGGAATTCCACTGAAGGATGTGTCCCAAGGTTCCAAGTTCCATCCTAAATTGATATGAATATAACCTTGTCTGTAACCTTTTACACGAGGAATGGTCAAGAGGCAAGGTATAATTCAAATCTCATAGCCCCAGTAATTCCTCTTTGACACAGGTAAGGCAAACAAACCAGAGAAAGCCTACATTCTGTACTCACAGGTCCCATTTCAAAGGTGTAAGCCTCCCCAGCTTTCAGCCTCAAAGAGCTGCGCACTGAGCCGGAAGGAGGAAGGAGTCGTATGGATGGGCTCTAAAAGCTAATCAAGGACATGGAAGCCATCCTTTCCCACTTACTCCCTGACCACGTACATATCAGTGCTGGTATCGACCAGGAAGCATCTACTTGCTCCAGGTGTCTGTGAATGTCAATAGCCATTTGCCTTCTCTTATGTATAGAGTGCTCTCTCCCTGCTTTGAAGGGCCTCTGTGTGGGCAGCACCTCCTGCCAAGGTAGCTGCCTAACCTGTCTGTTTGTTTGCTGTCCGTGAAAGTAGAAATGGGCATTTCAGCATTTAACAAAAGCTCCACCCTTTGATAGGTACTTAGAAAGTTGGTCTTTCTTCCCTTTCCGTTTCCTTACTTCTCCTTCTTCCTAGTGTCTCAGAGTTCTGAGTGCAGCGAACAGCTCCAAACTCAGCATCCATGCTGTGGGGTTTGACACACATAGGGAAGGATTTAAGAATTTAGTATTTCCCTTGTTCTTTTAAAGGAAGCTGTGGACACAAGAGGCTTGGGAGAGCAGGGGCTTTTGATTATGTTTCAAAACACAGACTGACCTATATACCACCATAAAAATCAACTTAACATGACAGATGAACACTGCAAACCTTCCAACTTCCTGAACCCAATATTTATTTTTTGCTCATGACCACCATACACTGAGCTGTATGTAGAATAAGCCCCCAAGCAAGCTGACCTGTCTTCCACCTCTTCAGCATCCAAGAGTCATGGAATAGCATGCATACACTTGGGGAAAAGGAGAAGGAAGAATAGAACATAAAGCTAATGACTGCTTGCCCTAAAGTGGCAGACTGTCAAGCCCCAGGCCAGTCCTTCAACCACACTAGAATTACAACTTGCACAGGGGATTGGAAGTCACCAAAGGAGAGAGAAAAAAAATCAGTTTGGAAGTTAAATCTTTGCTTCCATGCCCTCATAGCATCTCTGCTTTCCAAGCAGCCTATCATTCTTCCCATGACATGCTAGTTCTTTCTCTACCTCTCGGTTTTGATTTTACCACCATCTTCCTAGACAAGAGTTGTGCAATCAGTGTTAGTCAGTTAATAGCCTCAGGTTGACTTAAGCAGAAGTCAAAATAACCCTTCCTTTCATTGTGGTCTTTCTGAAACCAGGAGGGCCCCAAACAGATGTGCTTCATGAATGCAAATCCGTGCATGCACCTGTCTCTTCCTCACACATGCTTGATTGTGGAGATGGCTGTTCACTCAGGGGCTTTTGATCAGCATCTGCTTATTTTTCTGGCTGTGTAGGATTTGGTGCTAAATAGAGGATTGAACCAGGTTCTGAATTTCTTCTTTATCAAGCACCAAAACACATGCAAATTTCACCAATTCCCCATTTTTCCCCCATAGTCAACATTCTTATCATCCTCTTCAGGGATAGATATTGCTTCTTGCCACACCATCTCAGCAATCCAGCCCATCATCTATCTAGTCATAGCTTTTCCCCTGGAGGTGCCCTCAAAATGCCTTTCTTCACTCAGGGTGCAAGAACAGTGCTGGCTGGAAGTTTGAAGGCTAGAAAACATGCAGTTGGGTCTCCCAGACTTTTTATCAAGTCTAGAATGGTAATAAATGTGTCCCTGGCATCCTGACCAAAATTCCAAAGCTCCAGCCCTTTAGAAACATTTCTCATATTGCTTGGCATATGATCTCTGCAGCTCTACAGTAGGATATAGAGAACATTCTGGGTTAGTAGGCGCTTGGGTTCTGGAAGTAGAATACACCATTTCTCTAGAAAAACCTAATTCAAGCTCAGGAGACTTGTCAAGTAACCCCTTTGAAAAACGGAGGCCTGCCTGTTCCTCTCTGATGCTGTGGGTGGTAAGTGGGGCGGTGGTATGACTATGATATCGGGCTTTCTATTTTTGTAATGTGTCAAGGATGCTGAGGAATTCAGCCCCCAAACTGAGAAGTACAGAATAGCACCAGATCCTAAATCATGCAGAGACAATATACACCTATGTTGTGGGAGGCTGTGGGAGTGGGGTGAGGGATTCGTCAGAAGCACTCCCAGCACAGACCATGCTGTTTGCTGGCTTAGCCTAGTTTCGGGGCCTTAAGTGGGAGAGAGTTTGCTTTTATAATCTTCTTTTTCAAATTAACCTCTTTTGTTCTGAGCAGGTGGCTTAATGGTTAAAGAGTTTGCTGTATAAGCTTGAGGAACCAAGTTCGGATCCCCACTTCAATGTGAAAAAGCCAAGTCCAGAGAAGGATTTTAAACCTAGCTCTTGCATGGGGGTGTTGTTGGTTGATTGACAAAGACAGGTTCCTAGGGGCTTGCTAGCAAGCCAACCCAGCCAAAATAGGGAGATCCGGGTTCAATGAGAGACCCTGTCTCAAAAAGTAAATTGGAGAACAATAGAAAAGTATGGCTACCTGTGCAAACCACATGCCCATATGTGATGAATATACTACACACAGGCATGTGCACACATAAGAATCACACACACACACACACACACACCTCTTTATCTCAAGGCTCTAGTATGTGCTATTTTTCCTATGTAGTAGATTGCTAAAATTTCTTTTCCTTCAACTTTCATTCTTACCTCATAGCTTGACTATAGCTAAAGCCTTACCAGTAGGTTGTATAAAGAGGAATAGTAATTACTTCAAAAGACAAAATAAATATATAATTATTCTTACGGAGAAACATGGCAATGTCTATTTAAGTAGTTTTTCTTCACACATTACTATCATTAAACAAGTGTGAGCCTGATATAAGTTGATAATTCTTGAGAATTTTCAGTGCAAACCATCACCAGTATCATTCCCCAAGGCACATTCGTAAGCAGCTCTCTTTTGGTTTAGCTAACTGAATGGCCTTCTACACACCATGAAGTAGGTGGATAGGAAGGAGTGGGAGCCAGGCGTGAGATTAACTTTCTCATCAAGTTCTCACCTTCCCATGTAATCTGCTGAAGTTAGGTCAGTACTTCACCCAGAATATACATCAGCCTCATACTCCATTTTTATTCATTTTCTGACTCAAAGCTGAAGTAGAAAAGCTAAGTGTGTGTGTGTGTGTGTGTGTGTGTGTGTGTGTGTGTATATATATATATATATATGAAGTGAAAGAATTACTTTACTGATGCTAGAATTACAGGAATGTTCCCTGCAGAGAAAGGTCATAGAAAACACCAGGAAAGCTATAAATACTGGAAACATAAAAAAAGTTCTCAAGTTGAAAAGCAGAAAATTTTCTGTCTGGGATTGTGCAAAGGAGGATAGAAGAGAAAAAGAACACAGACCTCAGAAGAAAAGCCTCCTCTTATGGAGCTGTAAACTGAAGATGAAGAAGCCTGCTCCTCTAGACACACAGTGCTCCTCGTTTAACCTGAACGAAAAGCAAAGCTCACTTTCTTCCCTGCACTGCCAAGGGACAAGGTAATGACAAGTCACCACATAGTGACCACACGGGTTGTGATTCTCCTCTCTCTGGTCACCTCTTGAGTCTTTCTGCAAGTGTTCCTGCCTGGGATTCTGCAGAGGAACCCAGAAAAGGGAAAGCACAAAAGGAAATAAACCAATAGCCACAGAGCCTCTCAAAATAAGTTTATAAAAAGGACACATGATCTCACTATGCTTGACATATCCTGACCCATCTCTGTGGTGTTCTCTTCCTCAAAAGAGAGAGGGCTGAGGGTGGGTGATGAGGATCAAATTTTCTTTTCTAGAAGTACTGCCTTCAACATCACTTCTCCACACCTTTCAGAGATTTCATTTATCAAGAAATACCTGAGACTTGAATTATAGAAAGATATTAAAGCTGAAGTTATGGAAACTGAAGGAGATTAAACTATTTTTAAAAACACAAGAATGAAAAACTCTGAAGTATTATGACAATTCTGCAGAAGTTTTCAATACAAATAATGAAGAAAAATCCTAAGAGCTGATAGGACATTTGCTATATTAAAACCAAGAGATCAATGCTTCACATTTTGAAAACCATAAGCAATCATGACCTATCATTTCCTCACAGGCACTGCAATCTCAGACAGATCAATTTATGGCATTCTGTAAGATGTCCTTCCCCACAGAGACTCAAAACACAGAAGAATGGTCAAGTTGTCATAATTCTCTTCCCGGAGCCTGTTTTGAGAAGACAGTAGAGAGAAGTTTAAGGCTAAACCTGAAAAATCTTATCCTACAAGTCCTTGACCTGTATGGCAATTAGTCAAGGATAATATGATATTTTTATTAGAATTGTAGATTACTGATGCTCCTCTTACCTTGTGCATTGAAAAAAAAAATCAAATGTTACTTGTACTGAATTTGATATGATGGACTTCTTGGATTATTAGGTAACTTTTCCACCTGTCTAATGTGTCATATTCTGCCACAGGTTAAAAAATTCTGTGGGACAGAATCTACTTCCCGGTATCATAATACCATGATCAGCACTCCTTTACCTCCACCATCGCCACCATCATTGCCATTGTAACCTCACCACTACCATCATCATCCTTACTACCACTATAACTATCACCATCATCATTACCACCACCATCACCACCACCACCATCACCACCACCACCACCAC
>JAQHUG010000081.1:2456785-2484849 GCA_028555095.1 Dicrostonyx torquatus
TCACCAGAGATAAAACAACTGCTGTCCAGACAAATTCTAGCATTTGCCTTTTAAAATAGCTGACATCTGGAGGAACTATCTGATACTTGTTACTTACACTGCACTTAGCAGGAACGGAGGTTGGCAGAGGATTTAGCAGAGTGTCTTATTTTTAAAATATCTCACACCTCCCCCTCGCCCTCCCTATCTTCAGAGAGAGATTGTTAGCAATACGTTTTGAGATTATGCTGCAAGTCAATCACCTTCTTCCCATACACACAAAGCTTCAAAAAAGGACCTGGAACTTTGATCTAATGCCAAGGTGGGCTACCCAAATTTAATACAAATATTATAGCTGCCAAGATCTCTTCATTGGAGGGATAAACCAATAAGGGAAGATCAGACATAAAACGAAACTAAAATTCAAACTAAAATCTGTGTGTGTGGAGCAGGGGGAGGGTGTGCTTTAAAGCATTGCCTAAGAAGGCTTTTTTATACCTCTTCCTCCAAAGGTAGGTCATTAGCCAGTGAAAGGAATTGAGTTGACTTGACAAAATTAATGGGACTTTTAACATCAGGCACCTGCCTAGCTTCTGCCTGAATAGGCTGTCCTAGTGATCCCCTTCCCGATTTAGCCCAGCTGCTGTGAAGTGAGATGAAGAGATCTGATCAGGCTAATGCTGGGCACAACACCGGTCCCTAAACACAGAAGTCACTCTTTTGGCCTGAGAGCAAACTAAGTGAGGCATGTGGAGGTGCTAGGGGGAGCTCTGCCATAGGGAATGGTCCGGGTTCAGCAGAGAGCTAGCAGAATTGGGGAGTGATGGTTAACAAGAAGATAAATGATATTCTGGAAAGAAGCAATTCTTAACACTGACTAATAATTGCAATTACAGTTAGGAGTTAAAGATCATGAAAATGATCACAGCACTGTGGGGACTTAATCTTCCCTTAAAACAATGCATGGTATTTTATATTAGCAAACTAGAAATGCTCATATGTTTCTTTATGTGAACAAATTCTTTTTTTCCTGTGAGGAGGGTGTGCATTCGTATATTTGTATTTGTGTGTGTGAGAGAGGAGGAAGGCAGAGACACAAACACAAAGATACAGAGGAATAGAAGGGGTCCCAGAGATATAGAGACACACGATAAAACCGCAGAAAGAAATGGATGCAATGAAAATGGGCACAGAAGTCAGCCTCCAGCAGTCTTAAAAGGGAAGATTCTCTTTTCCTTCTCCATTTTCCTTTTCCACAGGTTCTGAATTTCCTGACACCATATACAACCCTAGATTCTCACAGTTTGAAAGTGGAATGATCTGATAGAATTACTCTGCCTCACAAGCAAGGGAAACCAAAGAAGACAGCACTACTAATTGGTTTCATAGCAAGAGGCTTAAAAATCCATCTTGTGGAGAAGAAAATGTGTTGGTTATTACCACAATTGCCATCCTTTTAGTCTTCAGCCATCGGCCTCATGTTGCAGCTATTTCAAAACAGTATCCTTACTCTAGGCCATGGTGTTGAAGAATATATTCAAGTACTCGGAGAATAAACACTGGATGTTAAGTATAATAATTAACGTGATATCTCAATTTTTATCAGGTTCCAGGTTTTTACTTACTGTGAGTTGACAACTCAGAGTAGCTAAAATTATGCCCAGTTTATAAACTGTGAATTTCAAAGACTAGCTATCACAAGGTTTATTGGGATTAACTAGCAGTATTTGAACCCAATTCCTTTGGCTCTGGAAGTTATATGCTTACCATAGATCTAATATTAGCTTTTAATCACTATTTGAAAATATCAGGCATGTTAAACATTCAGCAAATGTAAGCTATCACCAATTACTATTATTTTTGGGACTAGGAGAACTTGGCTTGTTTAGGAGAAGGATCAGGATACTTTCTAAATGCTGTGGTAAATTCCTTTCTAGTAATACAGAGATTGGCAGCAGTATGGAACCAGATGGCCTATGGTTTTGCGATTGTTTCTGTGCCAAGAGTTTTGTAAGACTGAAGAAGTTGAGTTGAATTTTAAAAACAGAGTAAAGGAATCAAGGAAAGTATCCAGAAAGAAGAAATAATTGAACTTTGTCTTAGTTTCTTTCCATGTTGCTTTGATAAAATACTCTGATAAAAGTAAGTGAAATGATGATGGGTTTATTCCAGCTCACAGTTTAATGATATAGCTTATCATTTCAGAGGTCAAGAAAGCAGGAACTTGAAGCAGTGTGTCATGATGCTTCAAAATTAGGAACGGAGAGCAATGGGTACCCATTGCTCTGCACTTTCCTTTTCCCATTGATATAGTTCAGGATCCCTGCCAGGGAATGGTGCCATCTTCAGTGGGAAGCTCAGTCCATCTCAATTAACACAACCAAGAAAACTTCCATAGTCAAGGTCCTGAGCCCATCCCCAGGGTGGTTATAGATTCTCACAAGCTGACAATTAATATTAAACAACATAGTTTGCATCATGAAATGGTTGTTTGTGAAAAAAAAAGCTGTTCCTTTTCAGTGAGATGGTTTTAAATCATCTATCCTCCTGAGACATCATGGGAGTGACCTTATCCAGTGAAAAATGTATGAATAAAGTGAAAAAACCAATGATAACTAAAAGGAGAGAGAGGGTTAATAAGAAAGAGAAAAGAGAAAGAAAAGAAGAGGAGAGAAAAGAAAGAGAAGATGGGAGAAAGAAAGGGGAGAAGAAGAGTAGTACCCATTTTTCCTCTGGGGTAGGTACACCTCTGAACCTAAAATACAAGCCAACATTTTCTCCTTGCAGGTCTTTTCCATCTACCTAATCTGACGGCCATCAAGGAGGTCTGAAGCCAACATAACATGATAATGAACTTGGCTTGGGAGAAGAGCCCAACAGCTTACTTCTTGACCTGAGAATGTTGTACTCTGTATTTAACAACAAAAAAAAATAGATGAGTACTGTCTTTACTTAATTTCTACATTTCCCTAACCCCGATCCAAATCTTCCAACCCTGCCCCCACTCACTCTCAGATTCACAGCCCACTAAGTTCATTCTGTGTTGCTTGTATATGTTTAGGACTGACAACTTGGGACTGGATAACCTATCAGGGGGCCTGTCCATGGGCAAAACCGATTCTCCCTCTCTCAACAGTCACAGATTTCTAACAGCTCTTTACCTTGCAATAGGGTCTTGGAACATTTACACAATCCATATTAGAATATTGGTTGGTGTTATCATTATTCAGGTATTCTTTAGGCAACCATATTGTTGAGCTTCCTAGTTATGTCTAGAAGTTATTATCTCACTGGTTTAGCACATTTTAAATGAAAAAAAAATCTTGGCAAGAAGAAAAGAAAGTAACATGCTAAGGTTTTACAATTCTTGTATGCAAAAGGGCCGTGGTAGGGCACACCTTTAATCCCAGCACTTGGGAGGCAAAGGCCTCTGTGAGTTTGAGGCCAGTCTGGTCTACAAGAGCTAGTTCCAGGACAGGCACCAAAGCTACAGAGAAACCTTGTCTTGAAAAAAAAACAAAAACAAAAAAACAACAAAAATAAACTATTTTTGATGTCTACAGTTGATTCTGGAAGCCACCAAAGAGCTTCATTAAGTAACAGTCTCACAAATGAGCTGATTTTCCCCATTACTTGAGACTGATTGCTCTTTTTCTTTCCTTCACAGATAACAGATGGCTAGAAACGCATTTCTGCCACACAATACTTAGGATCAACTGGGATTAACACAATATTCTCACTGCATGACTGCCCACTGTGGGTTTTAATGACTATGTACTAAAACACCAGGAGACATTTTACTAATCTCTGAAAACAATGGACATTGGAAAAGAGTCTTTGGATTGCATCCAGGATGTAACAGGGACACATGTAGTTCTTATACCTTTCTTTTCTCATGGCTTATAGGAAGATGGACGATCAAGAGAGAAAAATTTAGACTACAGAGGACAAAATAGGAAAGGATAGGTAAATTCATTCCAACATTATTTGTAGACAGTTTACCACTGACCAAATAAAAACTAGCTCATGAGCTAAAACCAGTGGAGTCACTTAAAGAAACCCCATAATTTATTTCTAATTTTTGAGCATTTTTACAGAAGATCAACAAAAATTCTCTTCTTAGCATGGAGACCTTCTTCTTAAGTTATTTTCTATAAAAAGTTCTTGAGTGGAAAAATACTTCTCACAGTTATCAAATTTCCAGTCACATTTTCTAAAGCTACCAATGTCATCATCCTTGAAAGCTCTTACTCCCTTCTCTGTGGAGCAGCCACATCTAGACCACTGCCTTCTAGACAATGTGAGTCTCTGCAGACAGTAGAGAAATACCTTCCTTTGTCACACAGAAGTCTTTTTAGGGGTCTTTCCCATAGAAAAGCAGTAAGGTTCTAAATGACAGGTTGCTTTCCTCAGCAAAAAAAACTCTTTCCCCAAAATACAAACAATGTAGAGAAAGATCTAGGGGTATGCAGAACCAGATTAAACTTGTTTTCAAACCATCTCCCTTTTTCTTCAACAGCAACTCCTGTTACTTTCCCTAACCAATAGTACAGGTTATATTTTCACCTATGGGGATTTCAAGGGATCATATCTTTTCACTTTCTTATCTAACTTCCCCGGAGCCTTGAGGTCCTCACCTCTATCTCAGAGTGTCCAAATGACATGGGACCCATGTCAACTAATGGATGTGCTGGTCAACTGTTTGCATATGTCCTGAACATTTCTTTCAAAGTTAACAAGGTTTCCAAATGGCAGAAAGAAAGATGATCTCCTTAGAGGACTGAGAAAAACTGTGTCCAGTTCCATATGAAAGGACAGTCTCATTACAGATATCAGCAACCCCAACACCTCTACTGCACTTGCCATTTCACTGGAGGTCATTCATTTCTTTCCAAAATCGCTGTCTGGAATCCTCTGAACCCACTGTTAGGTCTAAAATAGTTCCTAATGTGTTGTCACTGGCTGCTCCCTTTCTTAGCTTCTGCTCCAATACAGACACATACCCTGTTTCCAGTCACCTGTCCCCTCTCAAGAGCCAGTGTATAAACTGATGTTGAAGACACCATACATATAAAAGGCAGTTCAACTGCTGCTATCCTAGATGGCATGACAGCAGGAAAGAAGATGGTGACCACAAGGTCTGATAGACATCAGAGGGAACATGTCTCCTTTATGTATAAATTTCCCTGGTAATTAAAAAATGAAATAACAAGAAGAGTTAGGGCTAGAAAAAAATAAAAAATAAATAGGTTTTTAGTGTTGAGATGGATGAGTCTGAAAGCTTTTCTCCTGGGGAGGTACTTCTATTGAGATCTGAAGAGATAAGTTACTTCTGATTATTACATGTCACTGGTATGTCAATCACCTTGATACTCAGATGCACCTCATTTGAAAAGGTGGGGGGGGCAGGGACATGATTTACATTTTTCTAATGTACAAGCACTTTTGGTACATGTAATAGGACATATAAATACTCCTTGTTTTGATAGAAGGCATCCACTAACTAGTGTCATGAGTTCTACATATTGATAGACAGGGGAATAATGAAGATATCGGTGGGGTTAACCTAATGATTTCTCACCAAAGTTTTCTTTAGTTCCTCTTGCATCATCCACCATAGAAATTTTTTTCTGTTTAGGACTTTGGTGATATTGTTCAGTAGTCTCTGCCTTGATAACCCCATAAGGACCAATTATATGGAATGAGCTATTCCTAACTATAGAAAGCCAACATCTCCACGTCTAATCTCCTTTAGTACCTATAATCACATGCTGAACTTTAGAAATAAAGACAATGAAAACTCAGCAATTTTTACATTATTATTCCTCACCCTTTGTTTTACCTCCAAACAGGTTTGCATGATCCAACCCTTTGCTAATGAATGACACTGCATCATTCTCTCAGGCTCCTAACACGGGAGCCATTTCCTACGAGGCTGCTCTTCCCCTACTTAGTAATACTGTAGCATTGTCTATATTTACAACAGACATCATTTGACTCTGAGTCTCTATGTGTTCAGTCTCCCAGCATTTCTTTGTCATAGTGAATACAACAGGACACAAAGACACAGATACAATTCTTAGCTGCTGACCCTTATTTTTTAACGAACAATACCTGTTACTTTTTCCCCAGAGAATTTTGATTAATGCCCAGGTCCCCTTATTCCAGTCCTTTGCACAAAATTCTCCAGGGGCCGCTCACCAGAAACATGCAGGAAGTCTGAACTCTGCTCTATGGTTTTCCAACCCCTCTTCAACCTGGCCTCACCCCATCACATCAATTATCGACTTCACTCTTGCTCTCTTACACTCACTGCAAGACATCGAAGAGATCATCGTTTCCAGAAATGTACCATATATGTAATTTTCTCATCTCTCATGTTTGTTTTACCAGAACATGTATCACGTGCTGAGTGTCAACAATAAAATGACTCTTTTCCTTAACACATTAAGTCTGCCATATATACAAACGGGTTGAGGAATCTCTTCAGGAATGTCCAGGTGTTGCCAACTCCATACATTCCATTATCAGGAATCTTAATCGATATTTCACTTTTCTGAATCTTTCCATAACACAACCTCAGGGATAGAATACCGTATGGAGTCTGGTAGGGGATAATGCTTCTGGACAAGATGTGAGGCCCTCGGAGGCTCAGTATATCTGGATGACCTATCTAGAGGCCAAAACCATGGTAATAGACCATTTGGCCACCACTAGATCATACAGACCATGGAAAGTTCACAGGGGGATGGTTCCTAAGTGTTTGAGGCTATCACAAACAGCAAGTGACAGGATAAGTGGGAAGTACTGAAATGTGAATTAGTGCTTTTCATAAAACACTCTTCTCTCTCTCATACACACACACACACACACGCACACACATACACACATGCACCTGTACACAAACACACGCACAAAACTTCAGGTATTATATAACATAAGAGCAATACAGATAGACATTTTTCAGACTTTTGAAAGCTTAGAGGTATGAGAATGAAAGAAAAAAACAAATACAAATTTACAAATGAGAAAAGCCTATTTGTCTAAACAAGACATTATAAATATGTTATCTATAGTGTGAACATTATGTGTGTGTGTGTATGATGTGGAAAGGGGACAAAAAACAGATTCAAGGGAGATAAAAGAGTAATGCTACTGCCTACATTTTGTCTGTTTCCATATTAAATTAGAAACTGGGGAAATTAGACAGGAAAAATATTTGTTTTGAAAATAGGAAGAAAGCTAAGTGATAATTTTCTGCTGGGGAAACATGTTGGCCTCTCTTCACAGAAAAGACTTGCTGCAGAACATTCCACAGATGGACGCGTCCCCTCAACACTAGGAGGAGTGGTGTGGTGAAGTGTGGACACGCACAGATTGTTCTATTCCTGCCTGCTATGATGGCAGTCGAGGCTTCATTAATTCTTCTGCACCCCGATGAATAATGAAGAATTTTCCTTTGCATTAGGCATCTTCCATGTAGAGTAAACATATCTCGGTGAAAGGGCTTGAGAGAAGGTAATGAGTGGAAAGGGGGAGGGCCAAGAAAAGAGGTGTGATTCTCAATTACTATTATTTTGTGTGCGTGTGTATGTGTGGTGTATGCATATATGTGTGTGTGTGTCTCTTTGTGTGTGCGCTTGCCTGTGTGCACAAAGGCCAGAGGTTGTCACTGGATGACTTCATCTATGTTTCTCCAGATTATTTACTAAAATAGGATCACTCAGCTGAATCTGGAATTCAGTATTTCTGCCAGACTAGCAAGCCAAAAGTCCCAAAGGCCAACTGTCTCTACCTCCTCCCTCCAGCGTTCGGGTTACAGACGCACACCACGGTAGCCTCTCTGTGAGTCCTGAGGTACAAACTCATATCCTCGTGGAACAGCAAATACTCTACCCATTGATGCACACCCCTATCCTGACCAGAAGGGAAGTATTGTAATAAGACAGCAATATATCATGCTGCTAGTTTACGATTTTCTCCTCCTTTCCTTTTATAGCATGACTTACAGTCTAGAATGCCTCTACAATTCAAACAAGAAGTTCAAACTCATGGAGCAAACTGGGTTCAAGAACTCTGGTATTCAAGAATGTTGTACTTAGTTCTTCTTTTATTTTCATCTTTTTTATTGTTTTTATTGACCTATATATTTTTCTCTGCTCCCCTCTCTTCCTTCCCCAGCCCCTTCTACCCTCTCCCATGATTCCCCATGCTCCAAAATTGCTTAGGAGATCTTGTTTTTTCTTACTTTCCATGTAAATTAGATCCATGTATATCTCTCTTAAGGTCCTCTTTGCTGTCTAGGTTCTCTGGGGTTCTGAATTGTAGGCTGGTTTTCTGTGCTTTATGTCTAAAAACCCCTTCTGAGTGAATAATACATATTATATTTGTCTTTCTAGCTCCGGGTTGCTTCACTCCATATGATATTTTCTAGATCCATCCATTTGCCTGCAAATTTTAAGATGTCATTTTTTTTCTTGTGCTTAGTTCTTATGAGAATTGATCAATGCCTTCCGTGTAGGGTAGGAAATGCAACCTGTAGCAACCCAAGAAATGTCAAAAAAAAATCCACTACTGATCTATTCTAGCAACTTCTTGATACACAAAACTGTGGAGCTGAAGTTGCAGTAGCTGCAGATATGGCAAGAATAGCTTCATTTTTAGGTGCATTACACTATTTTTTTAAAGGTCTCATTTTTTTTTCTCCTGACCATGTTGCAGAGGGCATTGCATTCCCCCACAAGCCCATTGCAAACTGCTCTTTAAAAATGTCTATCATCAAACTTCGGAAGAGCACTTTGTACTTTACTTTCTAAGGTCTCCTTTTTTCAATGCCTTACCTGGAAAGAAAACTATGATGGAAGCAAAGCCAGAAGCACACCTGTCAAGAAGAGATGTGTTTAAAGACAACAATTGGAGATTAAGGTCTTTGGGATGAGGGTGGATTGACTTGTGTGTGAATTGGGGGAAAAGTATTCCAAGCTTTTGATGCCGCCTTAGCTTTTTTTTTTTTTGAATTCCTTCTCTTTTTTTTCTTATTTTTTTAAAATAATTTTTAATGATTTATTTAACTTTATTTTATGTGCATTGGGGTGAAGGTGTCAGATCCCATGGAATTGCATTGTCAGACAGTTGTGAGCTGCCATGTGGGTGCTGGGAATTGAACTCAGGTCCTCTGGAAGAGCAGTCAGTGCTCTTAACCGCTGAGCCATCTCTCCAGCCCCCGCCGCCTTAGCTTTAATCAACTTTATCTAAAGTAGAGCCACCAGGAAGGATGGTGCCTAAGTTAAAGAATAGCCTCTACCAGACTGGCCTCTAGGTATATCTCTGAGGCCTTTCCTTGAGCTCTAACTGACAGAGGAACACTTAGCCCACTGTGGCAGTACCAGCCTAGGCAGAAAGCCCTGGGTTATACAGAGAATCCAGCAGAAAATAAGCCAGTGTGCAGTATTCCTTCAAAGTCTTCGCCTCAGTTCCTGCCTTGGAACCACAATGCTGGACTACAATCTATAAATTGAAATAAATCCTTTCCTCCTAGAGTTGCTCTGGGCCCAACAGCAACAAGAAACCAAACTAGGACACTCAAACAGTGCACCAAAGTCTGTGCTGAACAGACGTCACCGTCATTGGTACCATGTCCCACTAGAGACATTTTAGTTGACCTCTTGAAATTACTCCAGGAACGAGTAAAGAACACATGCAGAAAATCCTGGAACTAGGAAAGAGCTGAGCAAGCTGGATACGAAAGCTCAGCTTTGTAGGCCAAAACCATCCCTGGCTAGGCCAAATTGTTTTGGCTAAACAAAGAATGGAAGTAATTCGATTTCCCATGAAATATTGGCTGTTTTATTCTGGCCAATGTGAATATGCAACTCTATGAAAAGTTTCCCTTTGGATATCAATTTTACCTATGAGGGAGAAGGAATGTGAAAAAAATGCTAATAGTAATTGATTATGGTGCTTGAAATTTTTTAAGCTGTGTTCTTCATGTGGTTTTTATGAAATGCTTTCTGCAGTCAGGGTGTCTTTCTAATGGCAATATAACTTCCTGCATCTCAGCAGCTAGACTCGGATGCATTCCTTGTGCTAATTTACTGGTGCCCGACCCTAACCCTCTACAATTCACCCACAAGGCCACCACCCTCCCCCTTCCTTCCATTTCTCCTCCATTTATAGTTTCAAACTAATTAGCATATGATTTGGGTAATAGTGTTGTTGAGAGACAAAAACTTTGAATTCTAGTCTGTATGCAAATGGGAAGAAGAAGAAACTTCAATGAACAAGGGCCAGTGAGAGCCCAGAATTGCTAAAAGGATGTGTCTGCTAGGCACGCATGCAACAGAAACAAAACTTACGCCACCAGAAGCAACAAAATTATTAAATTTAACTTATTAAAAATTCCTGTTGGATACTATGGGTGGCATTAGTCATCTTATGTAGTTATCAAAATTGAGTTAAGCTGTAGATGATACTAGTTGCTGTTTTACTGATGAAGAAACTAAGGGTTGCAAAAGATGGGTAATTGGACCTAACTTACAAAGGAACTCCTTCACTCCTCGTCTCTCTCCCTTTTCTTGCTCTTTTCTTCTTTCTCTTTGTTTTCTTTTTCCTCCTGTTCCTCCTCTTCTGGCCACTGCTACCTCCTTCCCCTCTTCCTCCTCCTTTTCATCCTTCCTTCATTATGCCTTTCCCATCCTTATTATTTCCCCCCTGACCCTGTGGATTCAATGGATGATAGGAAGTGTGCAAAGCATGTCTTGTATTCTATGGAAGAATCGTTTAAACAAAAAAGTGTCTATTACCTTGAGGGGATGTCAGGAAAGGTTTTTTAGAGTAGGCAGTGTTTGAATTAAATTATCAAAGATGGGTCAGGCCAAGTAACTGTGGCATTCCCCATCCCCCACCCCCACCCACACACACATGCACACAGTTTAGTATTTGTTAAGAATATTTTGTGTTGGGCAACATCAACCTTACCTTCACACAAAGAAACAAAGCCCCATAGGTTTAAAAAGCAAACTGGCTGTGTGCCAAGGAGCTAGCAAGCTGGAGACTTGAGACTGGGACCTAAGTGTCCTAGTTCAAATGGTCTTTCTGTCTCTAATTCTTCAGGGGAAACAGAATGGAGCACGTCATAGAGCCTAGCTTCTTGTTAGTCTTTATTCCATGGAGTATACGCTTGTCCTGAGAGAGTTAAAAAATACATACAAATGAGCAAAAATCATTGCCAATTTGCCAATACTTCCCATATGTGCTTACATCTCAAGAAACTGGAATAATTACATGAATGAAGGGATGAAGAAAGAGACCTGATGCAGAGCGCATTTGCAGGAAGGTCTTCCTAATGAGCCGTCTGCCCATACATTTTGTGCCCTGTAAAGGAAGGGTGTGAATGAACGCTGCCAGTGTGGATCTGCTAAGAACTACTTGCTCCCATCAATTACATTGAATTTTCTGACAAACCTCTACTGCTCATAGAAAATTTCTTGACAGGATGCTAATAAATCTACCTAGCCTTGTCACCCTTCCCCAATGTGCCAAATTTGCAACATTCAAGATAAATAACATCCATGCATTATGAGGTTGAACTTGGCTTCTCAGAATTTTCATAAGGCTCTGGCAGGTTAATGAAAAAATGAACTCTCTCTCTCTCTTTTTGCTTTGTTTCTACAGAGTATCAAAGAAAAGACTCATCTGCAGAAAAGCATCAACTAGGCAGTCAACGAGCATTGGTGCTGGCCCTATTGGAGATTTCAGAGTTCATGGGAATCAGGGAGACTCTGGACAGCACTTATATGTTATCTCAACAATCCAGCACCATGTTGGGGATGTATATAGACCACATAGGTTAGATAAGCTCAGGAACACCAATGCCAAGCCTTGGGACTGCCCTGCCAAGATTAAAGATGTTATTTGCAGGTGTGATTTTTTACCCAAATCCTTAAAAATCTGTTGCAAAAAGGAAATGATCAACCACTAGAGCCAAGCTAATAACTAGATATATTGTCCAAGAGCAAGTGTGATGATGGCGTTCAAGAACAGCTCATCACTCTGCTTGATGTTCTTGCACAATAAAACACAGCTAACTGTGGTAACTTTGTGAAGCCCAAGGTCAGAGACAGGAGTTCAAATCCCTGCTCTGCTACCTGCAAGATTCTAATGCAGAGATGATATGTTATACATTCCAGTGGGTTATTGAAGCAGAGAATTGATAGCACAAGCAAACCCTCGACACTCAACCCCACACACAGTAAGCACTGAAATGGATAACCCTTCTCTAGAGTATACTGTGAGCGAATTCATTACTTGGGAATCCCCACCACTCCAAGTTCGGTTGAGCTGGTTATCACTTGCTCTACTCTCATGACATCCTGCATGTGCTTCCATAGATATAATCAGCAAATGATACTAAAGATTTGATCGTATCTGCTTTTACAAAATCTGAAAAAGTTAAAGAATCTGAATTTTAAGTTTATATCCCATTGTATTTATTTCCCAGAACTGCATAGCATCTGCTATATAGGATGTTATTATAAACATTTGCTGAGTTACCAGATGATACATTTTCTCATTTCGATCCTCTAGAAGAGAAAATGGAATGATGCAATTTCTAGGTTGAAGGTCAACTGAATAAATGGTTACATATTAATGTCAACTGAGATTTTTCTCTTCTGTTTTGCTTTCTTGATGAAATTATGGGAAGGAAGTGCTCTTAAGTCCCTGTATGTGAACAGTATAATTCCTAAAAAGGATATAAAGTGACATGATTCATTATAAATCAGCCTCCACCACTGTGTGCAACCAAGACAAGAACAGTCCCTCCTTACAGCACTCTCTGTCATCTCAGGCAGATGCCATAGAAGACATTTGGGCTCAACAGGTCATTGCAAGATTTGGCTGATACAATAGAATGAGACTCTGGGTTTACAGTTTAATCTATATTACTCTTCATAAGAAGGCCAGGACCAAAAGCACAGAACTAAGAGGAGATGCCATAGGCACCCTGGAGCAAAACTTTAGTTATCCCTAATGAAGTAAGGCTAAACTGCTCTCTCTGGCAGTAACAGCCTCACCATAGCTTTAGATCTAAGATAACACAAACAAATGCCCTCCAGGGCAATCCAGATGGCACCAACAATGAAACCCTAGAGAAGTGCTGACACTATCTAGATCAATGATTCTCAACCTTCCTAATGCTCTGATCCTGCAATACAGTTCTTCATGTTGTGGTGACCGCCAACCATAAAGTTATTTTCACTGCTACTTCGTAACTGTAACTTTACTACCGTTATAAATAATGTAAATAGCTGTTATGCAAGATGGTCTTAGGTGACCCTGAGAAAAGACCATTCACCCCAAAAGGGCAGATACCTGCACCAAGGAGCAAGGGTCCACGCTTACCAGCATGGCACCTCCTTCAGTTGTTAGCCTGACAGTGAGCTCTATCAAGTGAATAGCCTGAAGTTTGGGCTCAGAAACATCTGGGCACACATTCCCTGGCTGTGCCACCTTGTACACTCTTGTAGTCAATTTTGATTGTCAACTTGATGGGAATTCAACTTTCAGGGAGGTTTACCCAAGCTAGGAAGATCCAATCTGAAAAATGAGAGGTGTTGTTTCATGGGCTGATGTCCCAGATGAGTTAGAGATGAGTAAGTGCCAGCTCTCTATCGCTGTGTTTCCTGATTGAGGGTGTCCCACAAGAGCTAGAGATGAGTAAGTGCTCCACTTGGAGCACTGCCGTCTCTATCTCTGTTTCCTGCTTGAGGGTGTCCCACATGAGCTAGAGTGTTTCCTGATTGAGGGTGTCCCACAAGAGCTAGAGATGAGTAAGTGCTCCACTTGGAGCACTGCCGTCTCTATCTCTGTTTCCTGCTTGATGGTGTCCCAGATGAGCTAGAGATGAGTAAGTGCTCCACTGGGAGCACTTCTGTCTCTCTATCTCTGTTTCCTGTTTGAGGATGTCCCACATGAGCTAGAGATGAGTAAGTGCTCCACTTGGAGCACTGATGTTTCTCTACCTCTCTGTTTCCTGATTGAGGGTGTCGTAGATGAGCTAGAGATGAGCAAGTGCTCCACTTGGAGTACTGCCGTCTCTCTATCTCTGTTTCCTGATTGAGGGTGTCCCAGATGAGCTAGAGATGAGCAAGTGCTCCACTTGGAGCACTGCCGTCTCTCTATCTCTGTTTCCTGATTGAGGGTGTCCTAGATGAGCTAGAGATGAGCAAGTGCTCCACTTGGAGCACTGCCGTCTCTCTATCTCTGTGTTTCCTACTTGAAGGTGTCCCAGATGAGCTAGAGATTAGAAAGTGCTCCACTTGGAGCACTACCGTCTCTCTATCTCTGTTTCCTGATTGAGGGTGTCCCAGATGAGGCAGAGATGAGTAAGTGCTCCACTTGGAGCACTGCTGTCTTTCTATCTCTCTGTTTTCTGATTGAGGAAGCAATATGGCCAGCCTGCTCACCAGCACCCTGCTGTTCTCACAGCTACAGCTGCTTTTACTGCCATGCCTTGGCTGCCACGGAACTTCCAACTATGAGTCAAAACAAGTGCTTCCCACTTGAAGTTACTTTGGTCCGATACTTTGTTATAGCAATGAAAAAGGTAATGGAATACAGACATGCTACAGATGTACATAAATCAATGATAATTAGGGGAATGTGCCTCCTGGATGTCTACGAAGATTCCTTCATCTTATTTTATTGATAGATTTGTCAGCTCAGCAACTGTCCTTTATGGGCATATTAACCATTCATTCCAGCCTTTAACCACTGTCACCCTCTTCAGAGAGAGCCTAATCATGGCCCTGTTGCCGAACCAACTTGCTAAAACTTCTACTCAGGTTACTGAAAAACGTAACTGTTCAGACTTTTCTAGGGTCCAATAAACACTGTATTTTTTTCCTTATACCCTGATAGCTCTCTGTTTCTTTTAGTTGGTTGATATGTGGAAATTCCATTTCTATGTTGCAATTTAATATCAACAGTTATGTAGTTAATCTCTTCAATTAAATCATCTGTGTTAATAAAAGATTGAATTATGAAGGCAGGTGTGAAGTGTATGTCACTTTCTAGAACAAGACAGATACTCAGGTGATTCTATCTTTGTGACTGCTATTGTTTCCATTACTACAGACATTTCTATCACCCCTCCCCCCATACACACACACACACTCACACACACACACACACACACACACACACATCTTGATTCTCTCCCCTATGGGAACATGACACACACATAGTATGTCACCCTTGAGGGCTGATTGGCCTTCTGGTGGTTTTTTTTTTTTTTTGGTCTTTCCTGAGCATTTTTTTTAAATTGTCCTATTTTAGAGTGCTTCTCCAAACCTGCCCACTTGACACCACCAACTGTAGGGTAAGAAATTTGTTCTGATCAAAGATAATTGGTTTTTCTAAAGGTCCTCTATGACATGCTCCTCCTTTCCAGAAAATACAGGTGTGGATCTTCCAAAGAAGGATACACAGAGAAGGAGGGGCATGCATACATACACACCTACCCACATTTAAAATTTCCATTGCGTAGACCCCAGTAGGGGGAAACAAGATTTCACTTCTAACTTCTCCACCCTCACAGCATGGATATAATGAAAATGCCTGTCAGGGAAAGCAATGTGTTTAGTATTGCACCAGTCTTAAAGACCAGCAAAGATGTCTGTGAATTGCACAGAATTTCATCACCTATCCATATCACACTGCTCTGTGTTTTATCTGGGGTGAGATGATATCAATATGCCAGCCATGAGGGAAGGGTGTTTTACAAGACTGGTAGAGGGAAGCACAATGATAAGCACATAAAAAGGATGGTCAAAGATGCCCCGGAGATGTCAGGGGGAAAAAAGCCACCATCTCCCACTGACGCACATGGGATTTGCTGTTTTCTCAGGGGGTGGGGGCTAGCGACTGTCAAGGCTCTTGTGGTCTTGATCAAGGATTTTAAAGAGGATAAAATAACATTGATTTGCAAAAGGACTCTGATCAGAAGTGAGCACCTGGGGGTGTGAATAATGGATGACAGCTCGGGACCCTATAAGAAGCAGACATCAGAGTATTCCAGGATCAAGTCATAACCAACTCTCGGGAGAGACTAAGTTTTACCACTGAAGAAAGCTTCCTTGGGGCCTGCTGTGTCATTGGGATGGAATGACAGTCAATTGAGTTCTACTTTGTAGAATGAATTTACAAATGAAGAAGACAGAAAATCCTTTTCAGCATAAGTGAAGGCCATGCTTATGGAAACAAAATCAGAGATGTGGGCTCGGAGGTCATTTTCTCAATTCACACTGGTCATGCCCCAGTTTAGAGGTGAGGATGGGCCTTTTATTCTTTTGATATTAGCATCTAAGTGATTTTCTAGTGGCCTTCTCTTCCCCCTTTCTTGTATTCACATCTTCTCTCCTCTGTGGATTTGCTCATGCTATCCCCATCGCTTGGAATGCCTTCTTCTGGTCCAAACTGTAGTAATAGTTCTAATCCCCAAAGGGCCAAGTCAAGTACAGTTTCCACCTTGCATCTTTGTCTGATCACTTTGGATTTAGGTGATTAATTGCCTCTTAGGTTCCAAAAGATTTTACCTCTACCTTTTAAATGTTCAACAAGGATTGTTTGTATACAAATACTGCAATGCAAGCTCCTGGAGGGCAGGGCCTACTTTGTTGTTTGTTGTTGTTGTTGGTGGTGGTGGTTTTGTTTGTTTTGTTTTTTGAGACAGCATTTCACTGTGTAGCCCTGGCTGTCTCAGAACTCACTGGCCCGGAACTCACAGAGGTCCGCCTGCCTCTGTCTCTGAAGTACTGGGATTAAAGGCGGGAGCCCCAAGCACCCTGCAACATTCTTACTCAGAGGTCAGAAAGTAAGCAGTGATACTCACTGAATACACGTTGAGTGAATTCTGGGACACATTGCATTCAATGGTATGTTAATACATAGTGTGCATAGTAGGTCCTTGGTAAACAATTATTGATGGATGCATAGTAATGACTAACTTCAGGCAGAGCTAAAGCGCTGAGTGCAGCAGAACAGGGCAGGACTAGTAGGGGAGGAACTTTTCAATAGCATAGTAAAATAATTTATGAGAGTTCTATCAGGGCACAAAGGAGGAGTGCAATTTCTGAGCTTCCATTGAATGTCCTTCTGAATAGGCCTTTAGGTTATCTTTAACTCCCTCTTTATTCAAGGTCTCTGGTATGTGGCAGGTACATGGTAGGGCAGAGTTCCCAAAACTCTTTCCAAAATGAGCTTGCTCTAATTTGGCCAGTCGTGTGTGTGCACACTATTACACTAACAGTCACTTGGCTTCCAGTAGGGCTTGGACTGGATGTAGACTACATCCTGCAGAAGCAAACATTTTATAGTGCTTTTTAAACAGGGCCCCAAACTATATCAAGTAACATTAAATATACTGGATGGTGCTAAGGAACAGCTCAAGGTTGAGGCAGTGCATTCCACTAAGCACAACCCTTCAGCAGGCAGGGCTCTGTGCACCCGTACAGGCTGCACATCTGGAATCTGGCTTTCCTGTGCTTATCATTCTCCTATTCTGATAGCAGTGATTTCTCCAGTTCTTTTATAATCTGATTTATAATCAAACTTCAATTTTTTCAAAATATCTCATAATTCAAACTAAGTCATTTTGATCACTTTGACTATTGTGGAAACATTCTCAGGAAGCTATGACCATTATTTCCCTTTTACATATAACTGATTCTCAAAGACCAACAGACCTATGCAGGACCACAAAAACAGGGTAAGGATTTTAATGATGGAGTAACCCAAGTTTTCTTAATTCCATCCTGATTTGCCTAGTATTTGGTTGCAGGATAGAATGGAAGAATAATCTTATTCTCTCCTCTCTCAATCTCTCTTATTCTCCCTCTCCTCCTTTCTCCCCCCACCCCTCTCTCCCTCTCTCTTTCCCCTCATCTTTGTCTCTTCGGAGTCTTACTATATAGCATAAGCTGGCCTTAAGCTCAGCAGTCTTTTGACCTCAGCTTCCTAGGAAATTGCATTATAGGTTATATAGTATTTATCCCCATCTCTTAATATTTAGTCTATAATAGATATCCAAAACTGTATGCAAAATGCAAAGGCATTTCTAGGCAGAGAGAAATGCTCACGTGTCTTCTGATCAAGTAAACAGAAAGTGTCAGAAGCATTCTCCCGGGTGCCTGCCCAGCCCAGCAGCCACACTCTCTGCCTCTCCAAGTGCGTCATCTAAAGTGTATCTGCTGTTCTGATTATTATTCCCCTATGCCTTGGCTCTATTCATTTGCATTCTTCCAGGCTGTGCTGAATTTAGATAGCTCCCTGTTTCTGATATCTCAGGTTAGCTGTCTTCTTCCCTGTTATCTTCAACCACCAATTTTGCAACTTGTAATCTTAATAAATATATCACTGCAGTTAGCTATTAAGCCCTTCCCTTACAACACCCTAAATAGAATCTGGTCAAGCCCCAATTCCTTTCTAAAACAAGTGTCTGCCTCTTACTTATCCAATCAGTTCATGGCTACCCTCCTCCTCCTCTTCTGCATTCCTCTGCTGCAATGAAATGTTGAGGCACAAGTTAATTTTAATTAATTTTTCAAGCTTCCTCCCAGATTTAACAAAACATAACAAGTTAAAAAAATAGATAACAACACCCCTGTGACACCAGATATAATTATTGTGCAGGGAATCTCAGAGTGATATGCACACATACGCGTTTGCAAGCAGTGAATTGTTTAATAGAAATAAATAAAGGAGGAGGAAGCTTGCTGCATATCATTTTATGATACATAGATCTTACACACTTTAATAAGAAGCACCATCCAGGCAAACAGTAGGGAAATTTCTCCCTAGCAGTTAACGGCTTATATGCAGTTTAATACTATCATCAATGCTGATCACACGAAGAGAGTTTTTATATACTTCAAATTTCCTTTCTATGTTATTGAGGAGTTTGTACATTAAAAAAAAATATAGTAAGAGTAGCCAGTACTTACTTACATCAATGTATAATGATGTTGTATGTATAGTGACATTCAATTTCATAAATTCAGTGCTTAGACATAAATCATGGAGTAATATCTTCTGTTGAGTTCTTAGAATGTAAATAGGCGGGCAAGCATGTGAGTGTGATAGCTAAATTTGAAACTGATTTGGAAAATTGACATCTCAGATTTATAAATACATCTCTTTTTTTCACAACATCAGCCAGACTTCTTCTCCACTTCTTTTTGTGGCATTGAGAGAAGATGTCAACAACATATAATTATTTTCCTAGCGGGCCATATGTGCAGCAGCTTCCCAGATAACCAGACTCCGACAGTGAGTGGAAACGACACAGACCATTATTTTGAAAAAGCTGGAATCTGGAGTCTTCAAACAAAAATGAGACACAATATTCTTATGGAGTAAAAAAAAATGATAATCCAACTTAATCTGAATGGAATCCTTTGACAGAATTCCAAATAATCCTAGACAACCCCTTGCCTTGCCCTAACCCAGGTACTTTGCTTCTGGTGAGTTTGAGTACAATCTTTATTTGCAGGCATTTCCTCCACGGAAAACCACGTTGCCTTGTGGCTCGTTTTTAATAACACTACAGTAAAACAACTCCAAGAATAAAGGGCCATGGTGGGTCTTTACTTCTCTCTTGGTCCCTGATGCTATTCCGACAATTCTGTTTCTTTCAGTGGGCTTTTCCCTCAAACAAAACCAAGGCTGATCATGTTCCAACTTTGAAAGGGGAGAGATCAAATGGGAAGCAGAGGCAAGAATAAGAAGGATTAACTTCAACCATAACTAGTGAATGGGATCAGATGTGTAAGAGATACAATTAGAAACAAAGGAACCTTCTGTTACATCTCCAGGGGGAATTCTTCATCCAGGTAAGACCAAGGCCCACATCCTTCTCTCGGAGTCATTTCAATTACAGTCAGGAACAGAGTTGTTCCTTCTTTGCTAGATCTTAGGGCAATCGTAAGCTTACAGTAGCTGCAGTTGCCTGCAAAGAGTCTCCAAAAGACTAAGCCCGTGCACATGCAGTTACAAATGGAAAGGGCTTCCTGGCAGTCTGGGGCTGCTCAGATAAAGGAAGTCATTGTCTTCACTGATACAGCCATGCATAGGGTACTCATTCTCCAGTCAATAGCTCAGCTGCCTGGCTCATGAGATTGACTTTGATTACATTCTGGTGTCATAAAGTAAAAATTAAAAGACAATTTGAAAACTGGATGAGGGCTTAGTGGCAGGAGGGAGGATTGGTAGGTGTGGAGGTGGGGAAGATAATAGGAAGGTGGGAAAATGAATGTACTAGACTGTGCTGCATCATATAGGGCATTGGCAAGGAATAAATTAATTTAAAAAAAAGAGAAAAACATTGCTTGTATTTCTCCTTATCGTTACTCTACTGCCACATATTGACAGGCTATTCAAAGCAGGTTTATGTCCCCTTCTTATAAAACTTCAGATGTGTTTTCCTATTATGTAAGGAATATTTTGGAAAGTTGGTGCATAGACGTGTGATCTCCCATTAATCAAACACAGAAGAGAAGGATGGCTGGATTGGATGTTGGAGTAGGAGGTGAGACTTTGTAACATTTGAAATTTTAAACATACATTTAATATTTGATTTTTTTCAAGAAATGATTGCAGCTTTAGAAATCACTTAAATGCTATTCTAATGTTACTGAGAAATGCACATGAAAAAGAATCCTGCATAAAATAAGACAACTTACTAATGCAAATAAGCACTTTGTTGCCTAGCTGGATTCCCTTTATCTCAGTATTTCTCCCTAGTGTAGAATTTGTTAGGCTATGTTCCCAAGAGCAAGATTCTAATAAATATTCTATCAATGAATACAATGAATGTTATAAAAATGAATGGTTAAATGCATTTGGAAAGCACTGAATTAAATAAAATTAAAAGGGCATATTTATTACAAGACTTAGGCAAACCTTTAATTTACTAATATGCACTGTGAAAGTCTAAGAAAGAAGAAGACTGTTGAAAACCCACTGTCTTTCCCCCATTCATTCTTGTCCCTAATTTTTAGCACTAATTATTATACCACAGGACAGGTACTGAGAGCATTTTGGAAAATGGGAATCTTATGCCATTTTTCATTAAATGGATTATTAATATATTATATATTATAATATGTGATATTAATATATTAGCTGCTCTCAGTGGATGCCTTTGACTGAGAGCATTGTAGAGTGAATATACAGACCAGGTGAACAAGGTTTGTTACTTCTTATCACATCAGCATCCTTCACGCACTATAAACTAAAAAGGCCCTATTCACATCCAGGTGTAGGTGCTAGCTCCTCCGAATCCAGGGCAATAGTGTTCAAAATAAACATCCAAACATCTCATAGATGTCCACGACATTCCTTCGTACCTGGCCTTTCCTTAAATTAAATGTCAACAGGTTTAGAATCCAATTGATCCAAAAGAATATTTAGAAAAATACCATAAATCTAAATAGATAAAACTACAGTATGGACAGGCAAAACAGTCCTTACTTCTTCCCTATCATCTTTTTAGGATAAACATAGCTTCCTCTCGAATTTACCTGGAGCATCTTGTCAAATACAAGCAAATAATGTAAAAGCTCTCTACCACTCCAGACTGCAAAAGAACAAAAGTCAGAAGGGTTTATTTATTTCTGAGGTAGAACATGACCAAGTTTCCCTAGAGGACAGCAGATAGGGCCTTAAACATAAGCATGAATCAGACTAAGTTTTTTTATGTCCACTTTAATATGGATGCATGAAGCAGACCACAGGAAGTGGAAAGGGATCTCCACAGTCTAGGGGGCATGACATCCTGAGCTGTGCTCAGGTACACTTGGGGAATTTTCAACTCTTGCTCACTGGTTCAGTGCATTGTTTAACTACCATTTTGCACTCAGTTGACTCCCACCTTACATTTCTTGAAGGGATACATGCGAGTGAGCCCAATTTAAAAGTTCTACTTAGCTTTGTTAGATTATTAAAAGTAGCTGCAGAGAGAAACAGAGGAGAGAGAGAGAGAGAGAGAGAGAGAGAGAGAGAGAGAGAGACAGAGAGAGAGGAGAGAAGATTGGTTAAGATGAGAGAGAACAGGCAGAGACTGGCAGAGAAAAAAGCCAAGACAAAGGGTGAGCCTGCCTGATCCTCTCAGGCCCAGGTCAGGGAGGTTTGTCTTTGGGTCGGCTTGAACAACTGGTAGGGTCAGACTTTTTAATCACAAGTTTCAGCACCGTATATTAGATTATTAAAAGCAACAGTAGAGAAAGAAGGTAGAAGGAGACTTGTTCTGCCCTTAGGCAGGATCATGTTTATTTATGAGGAGGGGGCATTTTATTATCCCTGGGCATGGATGGAGAAAATGTCAACTGAAGAAGATGGGATGCAGCCTCTTATACGGACTGAAATGACGCCACAGTCCGTAAGGGAAGCCGAGAGGTGTAGTCTTTCGTCAAGATGCTATCAAGATCAAGCTTATAGTCTTAGAAATAAAATCTCTGTTGAGATATCAAAGTAACAAATGCATTTAGAGCACTGTAAAGCCTTGTGTTATAAGGACATGCTGATTAGTAGGATGTAGCTGGGGACCACAGAGACAGATCAGTGGATAAAATTAAAAAAAAAAAAAAGGACTTGCTATGCAAACCTGATGACCTGCGTTAGACACTGGAAACTTACATATAGGTGGAAGGATAGAAGTGACTCCAAAAGTTGTCTTCTGACTTCCACATACATGCTTTGATACACACATGCCAGCATTCACACACATGCACACACACACACACACACACACACTACCACCACACATGTACTCACAAGCAATAATGAAAAATAATTTTTAAAGAAAATAAAACAGACCTGTGTTTTCAGGTTGGACCTGTGTAATAGAATTGATGTGACAGGATATTCATGGGGATTAATGAGCTCATCTTAGGAAAGCACTGTCATACCCATGGAGAAGACATGGGGAGATTATAAATAGTTTACCTTTAAGGAATCATATCTCATTTGTGTCAACAAAACTCTGCCTTAACTCATGTAGTATTTCTTTTGCTGCTTATGAAAGAGGCATGTATGGATACTATCACATAAGGCACCCATAGGGTCATATTTTACACCCTCCGTCTAATAACGAGGTTCAATAAGACAACTTTACCACAGTAGCAAGTTGGATGCTGTACTTGGCTTATGCCTCTGTGGGATGCTAATGGGGAAAATGCCCTCCTGACCATCTTAGGTAGTGAGTTTATTCCCTGAAGCATAAGATCTGATTACTCTTATCTGTACTTCTCACGCATGCAGTATATTGGATCTGTCACCTTAAATGACAGAACATTCTGATGTGGTACCCATGACTGAAAGAATTTCTTCAACTAGAGAGTAAGCGGTACTAAAAGTGAGCCCACTGTAAAGGAACTGGAGGAAAAGATATACTTTAATGTTGAGATGCTCAATAGGCAAAAAAGTAAGAAGATTTTCTACACATTCAAAACTAAAAAAAAAAAATTTCATTTGGGCAGACATAATTGATATGGATTTTCAAGATTTTAAAAATAAGCTCCTTTTGAACACAAATTTAAGATAGTAGATACTAACTCAATCAATATTTTATGCCTTAATAATAATCTCAAAAATAGTTTTCAAAGATAAAAAGCTGGGGACAGACTGAAAGCATGAAAAATGTAGCAAGAGTCACAGTTCTGACTGTCACATGACATTATCCTTCTCTAGAGCTATAGGAAAGCCAACACAGGCCCTCCTTCAGAATCCAACACTCTCCTGCCACATGAGCTGGTCAAATCCCTAAGAGGTTTTATATCAGATTTTAACTCATAACATATAAAATAGTCTTGTGTTCTTCTCTTTTTAAATACCTTCCTGGGTACTCATGACTTCTCTGAGAATAATTAAATACAACAAATTATTTTTAATGCTAAGTATTTTTTGGTATTATTTGGGTTTTTGTTGTTGCTGTTGTTTATTAGTTGAGAATTCCATGCTTCCATATAATGTGTCATGATCAAACCCTCCTTTGCCCTTTCCCTTCAGATTTCTCTTATTCCCTCCCAGCTCCATGGTGACCCTCCCAACTCCATGCAGTCTTTTTAAACCCACCGAGTACACTGAGCGCTGCCAATACATACACAGGGCCATTGGCTGGAACATGGACGGTCTCTCAAGTCTAGGATCCCTGAAGAAAATGAAAAATGGACAGTTTTCCTCCCCTGGTAGACAGCCATTATTTTCCTTTTCACTTGAGCTGCCGAAACCCCAACTTTCTCTTATCAAGCCCGAGCTCTCGATCTACCACTATTAGCTGAACATTTCCTTCCATGGAATTTTCATTTCAGCTACTCAAAATAGAGCACTCCTATTTCCCTGAATCAACGCCTGATGGCTCATGTGTTAAATGTTGCCCATCACTTCAAACCAAGTCCTGCTTCCACGACAAGCTAGACAGCTGCTGGTCAGTGACAAGACCAAGCAGATACGCTTCCCTTTGCCGAATGACTTGAGAAGTCATAACGCATTGAACGTTTAACCATTCGGACCATCTGATTTTTATCTTTCAGATCTGGGCTGTGTGCAAGCCTTAAGACACATTCTAAGCACAGCTTGTCCAGAGAATATTTGTGCTGTCCCTCCCATCTGTTGGACAGAGGGACACCTGCTATCGACTGAAACACTCTAATAAGTATAGTGGCCTATTAAGTTGGCCTGAGTTAAGGCACAGAAAAGGGATTTTGTTTTGTTCAACCATTACTTGGCCTTCCTGTGCCAACAATGACCATAACACTAATAAACATTCGCCATGAAGTACAATGTAACTTAGGATAAATGAATGATATCATAGCCCTTTACAATTAGGCAAGTACTCCTATTTAAAAAAAAAAAAAGAATGGTGATTTCATTATTCAGATCTCCAGAGTCATTTTAAAGAGCTCTTTAAAACTCAGTGTAAAATTTTACTCAATTCCTTTGGCCACTAAAATAAGATCAGGTAACAGTGTGATATCTCGGAGGTGTCATAAAGAGAATCAGAGCCTCAAAGTCCTGCTTTTGGATACTCTACTTTGAAGCAAATATGACTTGAAATACTCAAGGAGTAAAATAGATTTTAGGCATCATTTGCCAGAAATCATAAGATAGTTAGAATATTTGAATATACAATGAGATGCCCTAAGTAAATATGATTCACCCTCTCATGGCTAATTATAGTATCAAAATATTCGCAATAGCTCTCGTCTGCTAAAGAAAGGGTTAAAAGTAAGAGAACTCTCACTGTTCCCACTTAACCAATGAGTAAAATTAGACCCAGAGATACTGAGCTGATATTGCTAGCAAGCAGCCTGGCCCCCTTGAGACATCTGTGTTTTAGCTCCTAGTTTACTCTTCTCTGTAGCCTTCAACCCCTTGCCAATACCTTGGAAAGAGTAAGAAGCAGGCAGAGCATCCGAGAATCTAGCTTAGTGATAGAGATTAATTAGGCCAACAATTCACTCAGATGTTCCTCCCTCCTGGATCACCAGGCTAGGAAATATATTAATGAAATGGGCTTCTGGGCTCTACCTGGTTTCATGGGGATTTAAAACACTATGAGAGAGAAGCAAGGGGAGGGGTGAGGAAGGGGGAGGTTCAGGGTAAAGCTAAATATAATCCTAGCACTTGGGAAGATGACACAAGAGATTTTGCAAATTCCAATCCAGCCTGGCCTAGAGATCGGATGCCAGGACAGCCCTGGGTACAGAGAAAGACACCGTCTTAAAAGAAATCCACAGTAACACAGCCATATAGCCATAGCCCAAACTGACTACAACCACCGCCAGGCCTTGCCGTTACATTCTGTGGATAACACACACAGATAGAGGCATGCTCTGCTGACTCCTGGAGAAAAGACCTTAGCCATCAATTCAAGCAGCTTCTCTAACCTAGGTTCAACGGCTGAGGAATCCTGCTAAGACCCTTGGATGTAGGACCCCAGTGGTTTAAAGAAATAGGCGTGGAGCATCGAGTGGCTCCGCCTCCCTGGAGGAGAGACTCTGGTGAAGCCTGTGAGAGGGCAATGCATACACATGCTCCTCACCAGGCTTTTTTCTTCAGAAAAACAGTTGCCCAGGAAATACGCCCTAAATTCCCTTTGCAAGAAAAATGGATTGATTTCCGGCCTATTGCGTGAATTCCCCAACGCCCTTTTCTTTTCCAAATGCCACTTGTAACACTAAATCTCAAATCCACATACAAAGGGCCGAAGATTGATTCATTCAGTGATCTGGCCTCCCCTTGGCTCACCTCTGGGTGCAATCAGCCTTTCATTCACATAACAGGACCATTCTCTAATAAGAGGCCCATATAAAGAGGTTTCCCCCACGGGGCGGGGGAGGGAGGGCTCGGAGAGCTCTCGCTTATGCAGATAGGAAGCAGAAGCTGGTTGACCTGAGGTGGAGTGCCTCCCTCCCACACTGAGTCTGCACCTCTTTAGCTGCTCTGAAGGCTACAGCCCCACAGCACAAGCTGGCTGCTGGCAGCAGCGCAAAGGAGGAAAAGATAGAGCCTCTCTAGGACAAGACAGACAGCTGGCAAATTATATTCAAGTGTGCTGCTGCCCACGGGGGAGAGCAGGCCTGGCTTCCTGGGGTAATCCATCTTCCTGACACCTCCCTGCCCAGGAGTTAGTTTTCTCCATCACACTTTCTGCTCCTGACAAACAGGGCCAAGTTGTCCTCACTCCTCCATCCTGTTGATGAGCAGAAGGAGTCACCCCTAGAGTACCTCAGCACTTCCTCGTCTCTCCCGGAGGAGCCTTATATCTACCGCCCAATTTATTGATAATTATCAGGGCCCGCAGGAGCCGCTTCGATTAGATAGCAGCGTCTGCCTGGAGTGGCATGGCACTTCATAGCGAAGCTTCCCAGGGCCGTTTGCCCCTGCAACCCCACTTTAAATCAGACAAATAGGAAATGCCTGAGCTGAGAGCACCAGAACGGAATGGCGAATGGCGTTCCACCCGGGAGAAGCGGGATCCATTTCAGTGTTAACTTGTGGTCTACTTAAGCAGATATTTAAAGGCACAGGACTCTTACATTGGCTTAATGGAGATAAGGGAGCACATGCTCTTAGAGGACTCGTTAATGAAAAGGAGGAATGGTGCGATATTTAACATTTTTTTATTCCTGCAACCATAATGAAGATGTAAGGAAAACGCACCATGATGGAAACTACATTAATCTCAACCCTGGTCTTGGCCAGGCTGTTAAATACTTGCATGATTTTTTAAGGCTCTGCCTTATCTTCTCTGCTGATCAGTCCTCTGATCCATAAAGGAGTTAGAGAAAATGATTTCTGTGCTCCGTGCTGGAGTCGAAAGTCCCCCAGAGATTCCATTTCAAAACAGATGCACATAACCAGTACTGCTTACTCCAAGCCAAGGTGAAAAGGGAACTGCAGGAAATGAGCCACCCAGAAAGACATAAGGCATGTTTACACTTCCAAATGCCTAAGTTTGATAGAAGGGCTTTCAAAGTCTCGCTAGCTTCACACCTAGGTGAGAACCTTCTATCTTGGGAGACTTCAGTCAGGGCAGCAGGTACAAATCAGCCAGATATGGCTAATGGGATTTACTAAAGAGCTTAAGGCAGGAATCCCCCACCCCATGCCCATAAAGAGACTTGAACCATATTGCACTCATTTTCAGTTTAATGTTATTTTCTATCAACTTTCTCTTCTAAGATTGTGGCACAATGTGGTCTCTACTGATATGAGGGCAGAAACTATTGTCAATAAAGCAATTTAGCATCGAGCATTTGTCTTAGAGTATCTATCTGTTCTGGAGAATAGCTAAATTTCCGAGCATTCATGCATCCTTTCCACCCACAAGGATTCAAATGTAGGCAGCTTCATGGGGAAACCAAGACAACCTAGTCCCTAGAAAGGTAAGCTACATGGCTCACTGGTTCATGGGAGACTGTACCTTGAGGAGATGTGTAGGTCTGAGATTCATCAGGTAAAGAGCTGTGTGTGTCCTGGGAGTCCACAGGTATGGACCTGTGTAGGTCCTGGGAGTCCACAGGTAT
>JAQHUG010000081.1:2493003-2621316 GCA_028555095.1 Dicrostonyx torquatus
AAAAGTAAAAAGAAAAGAAAAAAAGGTTAAAATAAAGCCACATAAAGATGGAAATACACAGAGAGTCTGGATACTGTATGTTATTATGTTCTCTTTGAATTGTTTGAATGCTGAGGAAGGAGCAACAGTTGCTAAAAGATATTTGCTTATAAATGCTGCTGAAGTAATCCAAAATAGGTATTTTGAAAATACCTTGACTTCAAAATTGAAGTAAAAAGATATGTTACTTTGGAGAAGAGGATTTGTTTTTGTTTCCACAGGAAACTGGGCAGGACAGAAACCTCAGACAACACAGAACATTTTCTCTTAAAAGGTCAGGACCATTATGTGGCCCTCTTCTCTTAGATTCTTTCAACCAAGCTAGACCCATGTACTATCACAGTGCCTGTCCGGAGAGAGCTTGTGAATCATCTCTCTACCTTCTGTACTTGTTACCAAAGCTAAGCCAACAACAGACCAACAACTTGCCTCCAGGCTTCACTGACAAAAATCCTACCTAACCCTAACCCTAACCCTAACCCTAACCCTAATAGCATTTGTTGATGGCTCACCATGTAAGTTTTACTTACATTTATGCACCCCTTTATAAATATATTCTATTTATTATTTATAACAGTTTATAATTCCCAGGGATAATCGAGTGTATGTATTTTCCCTGTTGCCCCATCTGAAAACAAGACCCTACCATGTCTCACGAAGGCAACTAGAATAGCCTCCTCTGTGGGTTTTTCCCTTTCTCCTAACTTTCCATCCGAAACTGGATGACTTGTGCATGAAACAGAGTCACCAGAAGACACAAAAATGATTTCTCCCAGCTCCTTCTCCTACTACTCACCCTCACTGTCTACACTGCTATTCTGTCCAGGATCTTGGGGATCGTTTTTATTTTATTACTTTTTCATTTGTTTTTAATTTTTGGTTTGCAAACAATCTGAACTAGGTTGAGCTCCACATCCTTTTCACCAACTGTCTCTTGGGCTGGCGATGTTACTCAGTTGGTCTAATTCTTATGTAGCATGTTTAAATCCCTTGAATCAGTCACTGGCACCACATAGACAAGGTGTGGTGCAGAATTCTTGTGATCTCAGCTTCAGGAAGATGGAGGCAGGAAGATCAGAAGTTCAAGGTCATCTCCAGTTTTGTACTGAATTCAAGGCCACATGAGGCCTCCTCACAGAAACAACCAAACCTCCTCTCCCCAATCTCTCTGCATAGCTTTTTATCATTTTTGTCTCTGCCTCCCCCATACAATAGAAATTATTTCTCAACTATACTCTTTTGCTTCCCTTTTTTTATTCCAACTTGTATCAGAAGCTGGTATTGTCTCCTTCCAGCTAACTTACCCCCTTCATCTCCTGAGAGAATGCTAAGGGAGGCTGTCTCACTCATTACCATGCCTTCCTTGCAAAGCACATTATATGGAAATAGCCTCATGCTCAGGAAAGGTTTGCTGAATGGAAATAGGAGGAGGGTTATCCCCACAGCCGTTTTGGAAAACAGACTTCTGAAGGCACAGGAAGAGGAAAGATTGCTAAAAAGTCACTCATTTACCAAATAGCCACAGAGCCAGTTACCACGTGGTTAGAAATAAAATAAAAATGAATAAATAAAAAAGCAACTAGGGAAGCCACTGTTATCAATATGAAAGAAGGTTCACTTAAGCTATTGTTGCTTTAAGCATTGGTGTGGGGTAGTGATGTGTTCGTGGGCACACGTCACCTATAAATCCGACAAACAACAGTGTGTAACAATCTATAGGAGACTAAGAAGCAAATGGCTGTCATTTTCATTAAAATTCTGAGTCCTACCTATAGTTTCCTATGGCAATAAATAGTGCAATTCAATACTGTTTCATTTTATACAGCACAAAGAGGTTCAAAGAAACATTTCTCAAGATAGGCTATGTGTTAGAATCACATCAGAAGACTCATATTGATGCCTGGTCCACATATCAGATCAATTTGATCAGTATTTCTGGAGAAAGAACCAGAACACCATGCTTTTCTTTATTTTTGTAGCTCTGTGAAGGACTGTATTATTCACGAGGGGCTGAGAGCTTCAGCACATCATTTGTGAATGCTACTTCACTGTAATCATGTCGAGTTCCTGATTATCCACTAATCTATCATGCTCATATGCCCTCACTTGGTTCTCGCTTTCTCTTCTTTCATGTTCCAAAAAGATTTATAAACAATGGCTATTATTAAATGAGCTACACAAATAAAGAGTATTATTAATTGGCTAACAGTAATTATTTACAGCTTTTTATGATTAGTATTGGAAAAATGTATCAAATACAGAGCACTTTAAAGGGATGCATTTTATATTAGCATAATGAAATGACCACACAACACAATTCTTTCTTTTTATTGAAAATAGATCTGTTTCATACAATAAATTCTGATTATTGTTTCCCTCCTCCAACTCCTCCCAGATCTTCTCTATTTCCTCACCCACCTAACTCTACACTCTTTCTTTCTCTCTCATTAGAATATAACAGATATTATTAAAAAGAAAATAAATTAGGGTAATGTAAAACAAACCAGAATAGAACAAAACAAAACAAAACAAAACAAAACAGGACAGAAAAAAGCCAAAGAAAAAGCACAAGAAATATATACAGAGAGAAAAACCCAGTGACACACAGAAAATCCATAGAAACAAAATCATAAACTATATCAATGAAAGTTCTGTAAGGTCAAAATAAAACAGACAAACAAACAAAAAGAAAAACAAAACAGACAAAACTGCACAAGCATTGTGACCCCAAGTCTTCAAAACCACCATTGAATTCCTTTTGTTATTGCTCTCTACTACTGAGCGGGGGGCCTGCTTTACAGAGTGATTCGTTTCCCCAGTGAGACTCCATGTAATTTTTTTGTTTGTGAGCAGCTATCAGTTAGAGATAGCCCCTGAGTTAGGGATGGGGCTTGTGTCTACTTCTCTCGTCACTGGGACCCCATCTGGCCCAGACCTGTCTGTGCTTTGTCCATGCTGCCTCGGTCTCTGTGAGTTCATATGTGCATCAACCCTGTTGTGTTTTGCTTCCTTGGTGTCCTCCATCCTCACAATTCTTGATGAAACATAGGACAAAAGTCGCTATTTATTTTGGAGATGATAGTGTTGGAGCATCATATTCTAAGATTTAGGCAACACACCTCTCATAAAACTTCCTGTTTTGCAATGTGGGTTTGGCTCTCTCCTATCACTTGAACTGGCTGACCTTAGGCAATCATGTCATGTGAAATCCCTGAAATGCAGATGTGTCCCTGGCACAGTAGAAACTAGGTTAGGGAAACTAGCTTCCTCCTTCCTGAAGACCTCACCTTTCAGAACCTACCTCTCTCAGAGTTGCACCCACCACACACAGACAACCTGAGTCCTAAGGAAATGATACATAGCTTGTCTCAGTCAAGCCTGGCTTTTAAATCATCCCAACCTATGTTCCAGATGTTCGGTAAAGAGGCCCCTAGGTAATTCAAGACCTGGCCACTGACTACCCTAAGCCCTTCACATTTTCACAACTGAGTCTCTATAAAGAGGACAAAGACAGTCCAAAACCCTGACCCACAATCCATGATATCACAAAAGGCTCCTTACATGTAAGGCAGTGAAATCAAGAATGGTTAGCTACGCATTGATCAATGACCAGAATCATTCCAGGAGACTCACACTGGGGAAAACAGAGACCTTAGCTTCATTCTTACTAAAACATTTTCTGACTTGATTCCTTTAGTATATACACATAAATTCATCATCCAACTATATTATTTCTAAGAGTGTTTAAATTAATGCAACCCGAAAGAGACAGGCCAGTGGATGCAACATTTACAGTGTAATGGTGAGGGTCTGAGTTTGAAAATCTAGAACCCACATCAAGCCAGACGCAGTAGAGCAAGTCTGCTATCCCAGCATTAACTACAGTGAGGTGGAATATGGAAAGAGAAGAATCCACAGAGGATTGTGAGTCAGCTAGCATGGTATATCAGCACTGAACCACAGGAGAGCCCATCTCCAAATAGATAGATGTAAAGGGCCAATACCTACGAATATCCTCCAATATCCACACACATCATGGAATGAGTATACACACACACACACACACAAATATTTTGTGTCAGATGTTTCTATTATAACATCACAACGAAGTTTCTTTCCCATGTAGTTCTTGAGTAGTCCTGGATAGAGCTTTGTCTTTAGCACAGACAAAATATAATGACCACAGAGGGTGTGTGTGTGTGTGTGTATGTGTGTGTGTGTGTGTGTGTGTGTGTGTGTGTGTGTGTGTGGTGTGTGTGTGTGTGTGGTGCTGGATAGAAGACTCAGAGCTCTAAACATGCTCAGTGGTGCTTTCCTTGAGCTTCGGCTCCAGTCTTGAGAAGGATCCTCTTTATAGAAGCCTTTCTGTCTGCATTACCAAGCAGCCATGCATTACTGTCTTCTCGGGAAAGAGTAGAAACACACCCTTAACGCTAAAGCAACCCAAGTTCACCGTGTACATTCACAACTCTAAACCTGCTTCTCCTATAGGCAAGAGAAAATGTGGGAAACTAAAAGGAGGAAGACTATAAACAACATACTGAAGAATTGTGAGAAAACAAAAATTAAACCAGAGAAGACATCGCAACAAGTTAAGACTTTGCCCTAGAAAAACGGCATCCTGATAGAGCCTCATTCTGCTTGGACAAATTATAGGCAAGATGCGAAAATGGTTCATCACAGAACGCCATGAAAATGAAGCAAGACTGTGCTATCCCATTGTCAGGCCTGGTAGTAAACAGCGTTGAGATGGTTCTAGATGGCGAAGAGGAGCTAAGTTGAGTGGCAGTGCATTCCTCAGACCATGCTCTCTGAAGCAGACCACCACTTTACAATAGGCAGAACAGCAATTTCCGTGCCCTCCTCATTTGGCACCAACTCAAGACTGGGCTTGTGAGCAAGCAGCAAATGGTGTCAGCCCTCTTTCAAATGCCTATGGAAGCCTTCCCAGATGACTACAGATGGTCTCTGCTGCTGCCTTTCCTGTGCATGTACTGGAAGATGCCAGAACTCAAACCCTAGCAGGGCACCGAACTCGCTGCTTTCCTAAACTGAATTGTTTTTCCTTTATTTAACTATCAAGCCACCTCCAAAAACAGATTTTCTCACAGAGTTCTACTTAGGATATGTGTAGTTATATATACACCAAGTTCAGCAATATTGTTTTTATTCTATCATTTTTTGGAATTAATTGACTTAGAAAGAAATAACACATCTTGATGACTGATCCGTTAAAACCAGTGTCTTCCAGGGATGAACATGCTACATGGATGCACAAGCTTTTTAATCTCATGATAGCCATAAAGGCCAGATTTCCAACCTGAAACCACGGCTGTCACATGGAAAGGAAGATCAGGATAGCATGAAGAAACACCAAGGTCACTATCTCATGGGCTCTGATAACACCACTGCAAGTGTTTCTGTTTCATCACTCCCTTTGGTTCTTCACAGATTCTCTAATTTGTGACACGACATATTAATATCTTACACTAAAACATACATTGCAGCCAGTAACCATAACACTTGGCAGAGGCAAAAGGATCAGTGGTTCAGGCCAGCGTTGGTGTATACTAAGTTTAGTACCAATATGGGTTATGTGAGATTGTCTTAAAAGATAAATTGAAATCCAGGTGCATGCACTTTTAATATCAGCACAAGTTCAAGAACAATTCAAACTGCACAGTGAATTGCACAACATCCTAGGCATCATAGTAAGATTCTGTCTAATAAATAATAAGTGAATAAATAAAATTTATTGTACTTTCAATATATTATGTTCTGACTCTGTAAATTCATGTTAATTCTATGAGCATGACAAATTGAATCTAGTAACAAGAAGAAAAACATCTTTACATTGTACCCAAAGAGAAATCTAGGATGCACCCACTCCTTCAGAAGGCCTATCTTCAGTTGGTACAACCAGCATGCTTGCCAATCCACAGAAGAATGGTCCTATAGTGTTTCATTTCTCCTTTTGTGGGAAAATCATGCTTTTTGCTTTGCATTGTCTTGTTTTGTCTTTTAGGAATAGGGAAGGAATGGAGTTAGGGAGGTGAAAAGTAAGATATTCGTGAGACAATGTTTTTAGGTCTCTACAGACTCACAGCTTCTGGTAGTTACTGTAAAATTACACTTCCAACCTGAAAAAGAAAATGAATACTTTTTCACAAGAACCAACAAGCCAATTTACTCAAGCAGCAAGCTGACTTCATAAATTAAACTGTGAAGATGCAATGAAAATAACATAGCCCAGTTCTTTCCAAAGCGTATTCTGTGGCCAGTAGTCCTTCAAGGTGCTCCTACAAATGACATTCCAAGGTCAAATGGACATAAAGAGTTCATACTTTATATCCTTCTTGGAGATCCACATGAGATCTATCTGTGTGTCTACGTAGATGTAAAATACACATGTGTGGGGATGGCCAAGTGGAAGCAAGAGAGGACTACTTGGGTGTTGGTCTACATCACCTCTACCTGGTTTGAGACAGAATCTCTTGGTTGTTTACCATTGCATATACATGGCTAAGTTGTCTGAGAGATTCTGGGGACTGCCCTGTCTCCATCTCTTCTCCCTCCTTTGAAGTGCTAAGATGACAGATATGTCCACCATGCCCAGCTTTTATTTAGATCCTGGGAATTTGAGTTCAGACTCTTGTACTTGCACAGCAAGGATTTCTCCCACTTAACCATCTTTCCTCTCCCGTTACATGAGCATTTTGTTTATTTGTTCTGAAGATGTATTTATTTTTTACCCTACATGTATGGCTGTTTTGCCAGCATGTACACTATCGATACACAGTTTGTGTGCAGTGTCCATGCAGGCTGTAATAGGATACTGAATCTCCTGGAAATGGAATTACAGAGCGGGGTGAGCTACTTTGTGGGTAGTAGCAACTGAACCTGGATCCTCTGCAGAAACAGAAAGTTCTCTTAACCACTGAACCATCTCTCCAGCCACCACCTAAATGGTTTTAAAAACTCAGAAAAGAGCCATAGGAGAAAGACATAATAAGCTTAATTCTATCCATTTTCCCACATTCATTTGAAGGTGGATCCTCTGGTGTGTGTGCTCATACACCTGTCTTTCTTTGAGATGAATACAGACAAACAGGTAATGTAGAATGTCCTTCTGGGTATGTGTTGCTTTTGTTGGCTAATGAATGAATGTTTCAGCCAATGACTTAGCAGAGTAAAGCCACGCAGGAAATCCGAACAGATACAGAGAGAATGTAGGCAGAGTCAGGGAGACACCATGTAGCTGCCGAATGAGAAAGATGCCCAGAACCTTACTGGTAGGCCACAGCCTTGTGGTAATACACAGATAATAGAAATGTGTTGATTTAAGATGTAAGAACTAGCTAGGAATACACCCAAGCTAAAAGGCCAAACAGTGTTGTAATTAATATAGTTTCTGTGTGATTATTCGGGTCTGGGAAGCCGGGAAATGAATGAGTAGTCTCCCCTTACAAAAAGGTAAACTGTCTATTAGAACCATATATGAGAAAGAACTGATTTCACTTAGAAAAAAACATGGGCATCAAGCAAAGCTATGAATAGGTCCTGATTCTGTAAGGGATGTCCCAGAAGCAGATGGGAGCAGAGAGGAAGAAGGCAGAGTTTGAGATTGTTTTCAGATTCTTCATGTCTCTGTTTGCTTAGCATCTCCACCCATCTTCTCTGTCCTCCCCACCTCCACCAGACATGCTAGAAAGCTAACCAGAGATCACCAAGTATCAGAGGCCAAACGCTGCACCTGAGAATACATTGGCACTTCATGTGTACAGGGGAAGAGATTCTTTTACAGTCTTTCTTCAAAGGAGCCTAGAAAGAAAATCACATGCAGGGGAATTGTCTTTCGATGGTGACAGCAAGTGGCAGAAATGCCACCAGAAAGAACTGTGCTCTGACAAGTGACATGGCCTTCCAAGTATGATGAGACCCTCAGAGGCTCTGTCCATTGTGCTGGCTGCTGAGCACCAACAGTGACACCCAGAGCAACAGACCAACTAGAGAGATTCTTTCCTTTGCCATACACCTTTGACAGGCAACGGAAGTTTCCATTAGGTCAAGACTGGAAAAATTAAATTACAGGGAAAGAAAAGTACCCAAACCAACAGCTACAAAAATAAAATAAAGCAAAAATCCATCTCTTGCCAAATCCAGCCTCAAGTGTTCTGAAACTTTAATGTCTAGAGAATTCTCTGGGGAAATGTAACGCCAGTGGAACATCAGTGGAAGTGTGAGGCTATGTTCTCAGCTACAGATAACTTTCAAGGGGTTATCTAGTTTTCTACTGTGTTTATGGAGTTCATAAGTACCATTCATCAGGATTGGATTTCACGTTTGAAAGTGATAAAGTCAAATGTCTGGAAGTCCTCCAGAGAAGCCATTGGAATTTATGAAAAAATCGGATGACTAAGACTCAGTAAAGGAAGATTTTAGAGTCAGTGTGACAGGATGCTTGCCAGGACAAGCTTTGGTATGGGATGGAATTGCAGTCCAACCTGCACACTACCAGGAAAAAGCTGTGCCACTGCAGACAAAGAATGAGCTGCTGGAGGTAGCAGGAACCATCCCACTTTCTTCACCACGTTGTACAGTAAGCTCTCTAATTAAATAATTTCCATACCATGATGTTCCACTAAGAGTGGATTAATCCAAGTCACAAAATTATAAATATAACAACAGTGGTGATAGGTGACGGCAAATAAAGATTGATGATGATGATGCTATTTCTGAATTGCTCGATGTTTTACAAGAAAATTAACTTAGTGTTAAGCTGTGATGACAAGAGTGACTAACAAACTTTTGAATTTAAATTGTTTCTACTTATGGAATTCTTGTGTAGATCTCCTCTTAGCTTTGCCAAGATCACTATGGCAATGCCCTTTAGCTCAAAAATCCCAACTTTAAAGATCAGCATTAGCAACTATTGAAAAATAAATGCTATTTGATAAGTGGGTTGAACTGAGCAGCAAAATCCAGACACAGCATACAATTAGGTTTCCAACTTAATAAGGTATTAAAATGTATAGTGCACTTAAAAGGTATGCCTTTCCAACAGCATTGGGAATTACACACTCTGTTTGTTCACTATTATTTTCCTGGCATTACTAGTACCCCAAATTGATAGCAGTCAAATATCAAGAAGAAAAAGCATTCCTAACCTTTGAGGCACTGCTGACACGATCTACAATGTCTAAATATTTACTAAACACGAATGGAGGTCTATGTGTTAGTTGGGGTTACTATTATTCTGATGAAACACCATGACCAAAGCAACTGTGGAGGAAAGGATTTATTTGGCTCATGTTTGGAAGTCAGGAGAGGACCTCAAACAGGGCAGGAACCCCAAGGTAGGAGCTGATGGAAAGGCCATGGTCCTAGGAGTACCTTTTACTGACTGGCTGCTGCACAGCCTGCTTTCTTAGAGAACCCACGACCACTGGTTTCCAGGCCTGCCTGCAGCCAGACCTTATGGAGGCATTTGCTCAATCGAGGCTCTCTCCTCTCAGATGACTCTAGCATGTGGCAGGCTGACAGAAGACTAGCCAGCACCGTCTCCGGCGAGAATGCTGTTCAGGGAGGGGAATTTGATGCTGCCTGACAAAGAGCTGCCCAAGAGGAAGCAATCAACAAAGGAAAATGTGACGCCGTGTGTGGCTCTGTACCAAGTCTCAGTTGTGCCGCGTCTTGAAGGATAGAACAGGAAGCTGTTCTTTCTAAGGAGACAGCTAGAAAGGAACCTGGACACGCGCCCTTCATTTCCTTCCCTCTGCGTAAATATCTCCACCTGTGCCTGAAGTAGACCACAGGAGGGCGGTAACCAGGGAGGCCCTTTTCAGTGTCCACCTAACAGCTGATAGCTTTCACAGAACCACTGGAGACAGCCGGCAAGAAGTCCTCAACAATCAGCAATTGGTGCGGACTTAAAATACAAAAGCGACCATACTCAGGCATTTGTCCTAGCATGAAAAGACTAGCCAGATACTAAAGAAATCCAGTCCTCACTTGCTAACATGTTGATGCCGGGCATTTTAGGCAGGCATTGCTTTCCTATCCGACTGTTAGCAGGAAACTACCTCTATTGATAAGATACGGGTATCTTGAGTTCCTTTTTTCCCCTTGAAACTCAGAATTTTGCATAAAAGCCACCACTTCCCTCGGTAATCGTTGCCATAGAAAGCAGGCTTTGAAAGAGAGAGGAGGAATGGGAGAAAGGGAAACAAATAGAGAAAGGCAAAAAGGGATTCTGGAAAGGATAACCGGCACTACCATGCCAGGAGAGGAAGACAGCAGCGAAAATGACTGCTTCTCTTTATTACGCAATGTCTGCACCTGATGGGAGCCCTTGTAACATGATTTGTTTTCTGTGTATCCTTTTACTCACATATTAATGCTACAAATCTTACTTGTGAGTGGGAGTAGGTGGTAAGCAAGGGCCACACAGGGTCGCACCAGAGCTGCTTCCTACCACTTCCTAAGAGCTGTTTGGTTGTGCATACTGTTTCCCAACTGGTGCCCATAATGGTAGATTAAAATCAGTGCCATCGGGAGCATTGGCGTCACAGGAATCAGCAAATATTGTGAGCCAAAGCTTTCCCCACAGAAAGCTCATGATTAAATAAACTATCACTCCACTGGACGCTAAGAGCCTGCTGAACTTAGAGCACCAGTCACAACTGAACATCTACCAAGCACTAACCACTTTGCAGGTGTGCCATATTTAACCATAATGACTGTCCCGAAGAACGAGGTTGGCATCAATTCTTTATCATCATTAAACAAGGAGAGCACAAAGCTTGAAATAGGACATATTTTGAATCCAAACTCCAACTCCACCTTCATTATCACTACAGATGCCATGATCTGAAGTTACTGGATTCTGAGAACCTGCAGAAAAAAAGAAAAAAAAAAACAAAAAAAAACCAATGGTGGCATAGGCAATCTTGGCATTAACATGTCAATTAGGAGCCATCATTGAAACCTAAATTAGAAAGATATGTCATGGGTATTGATATTTGAAGACTCTTGGAAAGGGGCACACATGTTTAGGGGTACACTTCAGGAATCTATATACTGTACTTCCATACATTCTATATATCACCCAAATAGACACAAGAGGCATCTTTATTAAATCTATTAATGCCACAAAATTAAGAGGGGTGGTACACAAATTTGCTTATCTACTGTTTATATTTGAGTGAACTACCAAATGCCGTAATAGAATAAAGAGTTTTTAACACATCCAATTAATCAGTACTAGGAAAGAAAGAATAGTATTAATCTCAAAGGGGAAAAAAACCTTTTTTTTTAAAAAGAAGCCAAAAGGCTGACTCTAGGCCCTGGGTTTCTCTGTCAAAAGACTGACTCCCTTCAAGAGAAGACTGGGAAGGAACATTCCCATTCATGAAGTGGAGAAATTAAGCTACTCAAAGCTATGATAAGTCAGTCCTCTCCCAAATATGATTTAAAAAGGGTCCAAAGGGGGCTGGAAAGATGGCTCAGAGGTTAAGAGCACTGGCTGCTCTTCCAGAGGTCCTGAGTTCGGTTCCCAGCAACCACATGGTAGCTCATAACCATCTATAATGAGATCTGGTGCCCTCTTCTGGTGTATGTGCAGGCATGCAAGCTAGATAAATAAATTTAAAAAAAAAAAAGGGGTCTAAAGGCTTCTGCTGGGGAGAAAGGTAAACTACACAGAACCAGGCTCAAATCCGGGTTCAGATGCTTACTAACGACATAATCTTAGACAATTCTCAAAAGTTGCCTCATGTGCAGAGCGAGGATGAGAGCAGCACTGAGGTCAACAAGTTGTAGGTAAAGGTGTATAGAAAGCGCTGGAACAGTGCTTAGCAAAGGGTCACTGATAAACAACTATTTGCATTTGCCACATTGCTGACAGAATTTCTGTTATCAGTTAAATGACGAGCTTCGTCTACTTTGGTAGTTTGTGGGGTTTGTGCTTGTTTAATTTCCCACGGGAACACAGTGCCGAATTCTTGATAGGCTTTATAACAAATGCTTGTTGCTAAAACAGTATCCACTGTTCTTCAGTAAGCTTCATTAAAACGGAAAGAATAAATAGTGACACAAATTATAGGAACAGGGCGTGGCTTACCAATTTCAGAGCAGAGAATATTTCTATATACATTAAAAGAAATAAGATACCGTATTTCAAACAATCAACTGAGCAATCCACCTTGATTTCATGCATTCCTACATTTCGATGCATGCTTTCTTTTGAATATAAGTAGAGGTAGCCTGTAGTGCCCGCCACTAGACTAAGAAACACAAGCTACTTTTCTTCTCCAGGTACATGCATTTTATTTATTAATTTATTTACTTGGGAAAATTTGCCATGGGTCTAGTAGTTTTGGTAAATGTGTTCATGATGCAAATGAGACAAGAAGCGTTGTTTCTAAGGGACCCTTGATCACTTCATTCTTGTATTTCTACCTAAGGCAAAACTGACTCTAGGATTGCTCACTGATACAAACCAATGACTTCAATGAAATTCTGCCCAGAAACTACGGACTTATACTGACCATTAATTTAGGCAGAAACTCCCTTGGAGATAGGACGTGGTTTTTTTTTTAGTATTATTTAGCTCAAAGATTAGAAGATTGATTAGGAAAAAAATCACATATAATGCCTATTTAAAAATATGAAGGCTTGCTATTGAGAGATAGTTGCCATATGTTTCTCATGTCCCCTGAGGATAAATAAAGGAAAACCAGGAAAAAAATACACCTTAAACGAGAGCAATCTCTCCGGATTGTGGATGATGAATTGATAAGGAACTCTCTGATAATGAATGACACAGATTATTGGGCCAGGTTCCCAAGAGGAGGTGTGAATCTTTGTTCTCTATGGGTTGCAGCTCTGAGAATTGTGCTTTCCAATTCGTTTCCCTACTGTTTTTCCATTTGTATTACTGAAGAAAGAGTACTCAAAACGTAACTAACTCACTTTTCCCAGGGTTGACACTCTACAGATGAATCATCTCTGCAAAAGACATTCATACCTTCTTTTATTTTTCATCCCAAATGATCTATTTTCTTCTGTAGTATCAAGATGACCCATCTGTCTTTAGGCTGCTCAAACCTCCATGGCTTCTTTGAGACCTGCTGAGCTTTACAGAGTCCTCCAGTTCTGCTAACAATCCTTTCCCTTTTCCACGGTTCCTCCCTCTCCTACTAGGTGCTCACTACAGAGATGACAAACTAAACACCCGTCTTTATCTGGAAAGCATCACCTTTTTACATGAATTCAACTGTTGTCCCTAAGTGGATATGCATGTCACAACGTCATCTGAGAAGTCACCCTTAGACTCTGGGTTAGAATCTCATATGATTACTGGGTCATGCCACTGAGTTATTTCATAGTCATATGAATCTCAAAGTTATTGCCTTCATTTCTTTCCATTGGCCTAAAACGTATGCATACCCTCATTATTTTGATGTACCGGCCTTCAGAATGTATCCATTTAGCCCTTCTCTGGATTTAGAGAAGTCCTCACTCTCATTTTTCACCCCAGTCAGGGACCACTCAATTCATATTCTCTCATCTTGTTCTCCTGGTGTCAACAGTTGACCAGTCTATGTTGAACTGAGCCCATGCTGTCAATACAGCTTTCAAGACTGTTCACAAACTGGCACCCAGTCATATATCATAGTTATCTGCCATCTGAAATCCTTCTATAGAATCCAAACGCACACACTCTTCTGTAGTGCTTTTAACCCTTTGTTTAAACTCAGTCCCAGCGATGGGTTGCCTGTTTGAATTTTACACAGTGCTATTCAAAATATAGTTCCTGGCAATTTACTTTGACTCCCACAGTAAACAGTTGTATTTTTCATCCCTACTTCTCTTTATTTTCTCTAACAAATATCTCCTTAAAATATTGCTTGACCATAAGTCTTTTAAAAAAAAAGACTTTCCAGGGATGACATATGATAATATGATTATTATACTATAATATTAAACTGTTCTATTTTACTTTTCTCTCCTCCCTCCCTCCCTCTCTCTCTCTCTCTCTCTCTCTCTCTCTCTCTCTCTCTCTCTCTCTCTCTCTCTCTCTCTCTTCTTCCCCCTGTCTCTCTCTCTCCCTACTCCCTCTCTCCTTCCCCCTGTTTTTTTCTCTCCTCCCTCCCTCCCTCCCTCTCTCTCTCTCTCTCTCTCTCTCTCTCTCTCTCTCTCTCTTTTCTTGAGACAGGGTTCTTGTATCCCTGGCTGACCTGGAACTCTCTCTATAGAATAGGCTGGCCTTGAATTCAGAGATCTGCCTGGCTCTGGCTCCTGACTGCTGGGATTAAAGGTCTGTGCCGCCACCACCTAGCTCTGTTGTATTTCCTTTAAAGATCAATGTAGCGAGCGGTGGTGGCACACGCCTTTCATCCCAGCACTCGGGAGGCAGAAGCAGGCAGATCTCTGGGAGTTCGAGACCAGCCTGGTCTACAAGAGCTAGTTCCAGGACAGGCTCCAAAGCCACAGAGAAACCCTGTCTCGAAAAACCAAAAAAAAAAAAAAAAGATCAATGTAAATAAATACTGATCATAGTTTATCTTGACTATTTATACTTTTGAGTGCTGCTTCCATTCCATCTTCAGCACAGATGCAGAACAAACCCAGCACCCTTGGTTGTTGTCCATATCAGATTAGAAGGAATCATCTCACTTGAAGACCCATTTAGCCACTGATACAAAAAGATGAAGAAATGAGAATGAAACAAAAAGTTAAACACAGGGAAGGAAGAAGGAGAAAGAAAACGAAGATGAAAAAGAGGAAACATGAGAAAGAAGTCCTAATATTTATCTTTCTCTAAATTTGACAAATCAGAAATTAATTGTGATCCATCTCATAGTTCAATTATAATTTTTGGGAATCAGTTGAGAACATTATAACTCACATCAGTTACACTCTGGGAGCTCTTGCTTATGCTTGCTAAGTAATACAGCTAACAGCTTCATTTACTCAATAAAGCACACTTCTGGCTCACTCCACTGATCTATTTGAAAGGAATCAACATACATTCAGTTTCTATGTACAATATGTGGGTTTCCATCAACTAATTCTAGGGCTATTGGCTTTTTTGCTGAGTTAACTCTATCATTAAATTTCTCTTCTTTTATCACTAAGTAAAAATCATAGCTTATCTTTCAGTCATGACTTTGTTGTCTACAGAAGCAAATTATTTCATTCTCACTAAATCTATCAAATCCAAATACTAAAAATAAATCCCTCCTGCTGGCATAAACAAACTCATCTTTAACACACAGAACATCATAACAGATTGTCCTTGGCTGTTCACTATACTGTATGTTCTGTTCTGTTCACTATACTGTATGTTGGTGTATTTACAGGGTTTCTATTAAAAAAAAGAATTGATCAAAGGAAAACAGCCAAGTTCAGAATGTTTTAAATCTATATTACATACTGTCAAAATAACTTTTAAATATATGTGAAACAGAATATTTGCAATTCAAAGCAAGAACCCATAAGGGAGAAATAGAGGATGCTACCATGCCATATAAATCATGTTGGAATGAAGTTATTTGGATCATCCATATTCTACCAGACTCACTGAGAAATACATATCCAGGTGAAGGAAGAGTTTCCTACTTTCAAAAACGGCTCTGATAGTGAAAAATGGTCTCTAGGCAGAAAATTATAAAGCCTGAGCACTAAACCTTGAGTGGGAAATAGGATCATTCAATAAAAGATGACAAACGGCCTTCTGTCTTCACTATAACCATTTTGAGATTCTAATAAGGACACTGTGGCCAAATAATTAATGTGTGTTCATTAGGCACCTACTGTATGAATGGTACTGTCTCTGCTTCTCAGAGAACATAAAGGAAACACCCAATTTTTTTGCATCTTAGAAAGGGGCTGTCTCAGTCACTGTTCTGTTAGTATGAAGAGACTTCATGACCAAGGTGACTCTTAGAAAAGAAAGAACTTAAGTGGGGGTTTGCCCACAAGTTCAGAAGTTAAGTCAATTATCATTAAGGCTGGGAGCCTGGCATCAGGCAGGCATGGTACTGGAGAAGTAGCTGAGAGCTACATCCTGATCCACAGCAAAGACAGAGACACTGAACTTACCATGGGCTCAACTCTCAAAGCCCACCCTCAGTAACATGCTTCCTCCAACAAGGCCATGCCTACTCCAATGAGGACACACTTCCTAATTCTTCTAAACTTTTCAAAGAGTGCATTCTCTAGTAACTAAGCATTCAAATATGTGAGCCTATGGGGGCATTCTTATTCAAACAACTACCTTCCCCCTTGCCTCTCATAGGCTTATAACCATATCATAATGCAAAAAAAATGCATTCAATGTAATAGTTCCCAAAGTCTATCATAGTCTCAATATGTTTAAAAATCTAGAGTTCAAAGTCTTCTGAGATTCATGGAAATCTCTTATAATCCCCTCTACAAACAAAATCAAAAAGCAGGTTATAATCACATACTTCCAATATACAATGGCACAGAATACACATTAAAATTCCAAAAGGAAGGAAAGGAACATAGTGACAAATGAGTGGATCAAAGCAGGACCAAAGCATAGGAGGGTAAACTCCACATTCTGTATCCTATGTCTACTGTCATAGCATTCTTCAGATCTCCAACCTTTTTCTGCTTTATCAATTGCAACATACTTTTCTGGACTGGTTCTCCTTGGTAGGTCTCACAAATCTGTATCTCCAACATCTTAAAGTCTCCAACACAATCCAGGCTTCACATAATGGTCTTTCTGAGCATTCATGATGGAGGGTAACATACTCCTAACATACACCTGGCCTCAAAGGCTACCCTTAGCCATGGAAGGAGATCCCACAAACTCTTTCTTGAATCCTTGACTCTAAAGCCAGAATCATTAACCAAAACTGCTAAGTACTGCTGCTTAATGAGGTTGGTTCTTTTATCTCCTTGAACACTGGCTAACTCCTTTGCATTTTCCTGAGCTCCTTTTCTCCTCAAGCTGAACACTTTGTATTCCTCTTTGTTCAGCTTCTTCTCATTATAGATATCCCCAAGAGTGATACTAACAACCATACAACAGATTCAACACTAGACTGTCTTGAAATCTTCTTTTCTGAGGCCATTAATCCAAAACTCTTTTATTTATCATCAGACAGATTTTAAGAAGAAGAGCAAAAGGCAGCCACATTCTTTGTCAAAATATGAAAAGAATGGTCTCTAGGTCATTTACTAAAACTCTTCTCCTCTGAAACCCCTTGAGCTGGACCTCAACAGCCCACACCATCCTCAGTACCAGTGTTCCTGCTCCACTAGGAGCCCTAAACAGTAAGCCCTGTTTAAGGCTTACCACTTTTCTAGTAAAAAATCCCAAAGTCTACATTCCTCCAACAAGTGACAAGGTCAGGTCAGTCACACCAAAACTCCAGTCCCTGATATCAACTTTCCACTCTGCCTTAATCACTGTTTTATTGCTGTGAAGAGACACCATGACCAAGACAATTCCTAAACCTAAAAGCATTTAGCTGGGCACTCGCTAACAATTTCAGAGGCTTAATCCCATTATCATCATGGCAGGGAACATGACAGCAAGCAGGTATAGTACTAAAGAAGTAGCTAAGATATACATTCTGAGCTGCAAGCAAAGAGAGAGAGAGAGAGAGAGAGAGAGAGAGAGAGAGAGAGAGAGAGAGAGAGAGAGAGAGAGAGAGAGACTGGACCTGCCATAGACTTTTGAAACTCCAAAGCTCAACCTCGGTGATGTATTTCCTTCAGTAAGGTTACACTTACTCCAGTGAGGCCACACCTTCTAATCCTTTCAAACAGTTCCACTTCCTGGTAACTACATATTCAAATAAGTGAGCCTATGGGGACCCTTCTCATTCAAATGACCACAGGAAGAAATACCTGAATGTAGTGCTATAAAGCAATGCAAACAAAAACCAACAGAAGAATGCAAAACTCCATGGGATTATCAGTGCTAGCTAAAAGAGTAATAACAGAAATGGTAAGAAGAGAAATAAAGCTGGTTAATAGCAATATTTGTGGCCTTTATCTATAAATCCTGCGAGTAGGACAACAGAGACGGAGCCTCTGGCCATTAATTCACTTTGATTCAAGGGTCAGAAGAAAGGAGAAAACATTTCCCTGGGAGTCTTTTTGTATAGACAAGAGTACAGACCCGACACATGAGGAATCCTGAGGGACCATTCCCCAATGGAACAGAAAATTATGCATAAGAGAAATACTAACATTCATAAAACTATTTCAGATGGACCTGAAGACAGGAACTTGAAATACAGAATAGAATTTATGTTAAAACATTATCCTAAACTTAAATCCCAGATTGGGTATTGGCTAAGATGTCGTAAACAACAAGGAAAATGTGTATCCAGTTTATGTAAACAACTTGTGAGATTTCCAGTAAAACATGGAGTCACGGAAAACTGAAAGTATCTGGTGCGGCAAAGCAATAGACCAAGAGAAGGAAGTGCTCTAACAAGTCATTCAAAGTCGTCTTATGGAGAATCAAAGTCAAGGGATTTCAATTATCACATCATCAAGTTCTGTGTAGTAGCGAATGGGAGCTACCTCTTCATTATCTCTGTCTTTAGCAAAATCAACCAACTCAAAAAAATGTGTCATTAACATGGCATAGCAAAATCTTTGTCCCTTTCCCCCCTCCCATTTTCTTATTCCCTAGATGCTCACAGCAGGTCTAGGGTCATCTTTGCCTAGTAGAACCCAACTCACTGACTCAAATGCTCCGTCATGACTTGCACTGCAATGTTGCCTTGGGACACTACAGTATCAATTTCATGTGATGATTATGGAGAATTTCCCATGATCTCAATTAAGGATTAAGATAGATTGACTCTTCAACTGATCATATGGTGGGAAAAAAGAACTGTGGATATTTTTATTTTAAAAAAAATCTTTTATCTAATCATGAATTTCCCTATAGAAAACTCAGCTGGAGGGAGAAGAGAGTAAGAATGTGCTGGCATGTCTACTTTTGGGTGAGTGAATTTTTAAACCTCAGAAAACAGTCAAAACCATCCATCCCTCATACTTCTATGAATATACCTGGAGGTTTCTTATGGTGGTGAAACTCAGGTCATTGAAGAAAGCAAAATACAGAGAGATGCGAACCTTTTATTTCTGGCTGGTGTCTGCTTTCCCCCAAAGGCCTCCTGACACGAGGAGATAGATGGTGCCCATTGCCAGGGGTCATGAAGTCCACCCCTTGATGCCTAGCCTTCGCGGCCACATTTGTCATCTCAGTGCTGGCCTCTCAGTCGAGCGTCTCATCCTGGAGACTGGCTTGAATGCTCCCAGGATAGGGAGTCGGGGATTCAGGACAACAGACATCACTCTTCATCACTCAGGCAGGAGAAAGAGAAAGGAAGAAGAAGGGGAGGGAAATGGAGTCATCTATGACTGAGTTTTGATTAATTGCCAGACCTGACAGTGATGAGTGTGGTAAGCAAAAGCCAGAGGGGGAGATGAGTTGGGGGGTGGGGGGAGTAAAGACAATGAAGGAGGGGTAGGAAAGTGAGAGGGCCACTTTAGAGATTCTTCCAACGGAGAAAACAAATGTACCTTAAATTAGAAAAAGTGGTTACTCATGTCAGATGTCTTACAGGCAGAATCGGAGAACCTGGGAACTATAAAAAAAAAAAATAGAGCTCAGAGCCTGTGCTTCCTGGGAGGCCCAGCACAAGAAGGAAAAAGGTGGTAGTGTCTGGAAAGATGATCTCTCAAGACCAAAGCTAGGCTCATACATACATTGCATGGTGTCTTGAGTAGCCTGTCCTACTGACGACAAACAGCAGTCATAGAGAGCACACAGACACGAAGATCTTGCAGATCTGACTCTCTATTCCACCTCCACAATGAAACTCCATGGCTTCTGGTTTCTTACGTTGGAGTTGCCAAGGGGTCTCTTTGCTGTTGCCTTACTAGCTCCTATAACATCTGCTGACCTCCAAGTCACTGATATAGACATACCATTCAGCTACCTTCTAGTCTGCCAGAAATTAATTTCCAGAAGTAGAATTCTTCACATAGAATCCTGTCCCTGGGATGACTCAGTGAAAGACAAAATATATTCCTTGAAAGTGCCAAATGACCACTTCACGATTGCTCAAGGCTACATAGTGTTCTTTTTCTGGGAACAGAGGATAGAGGACGTCTGCTAATTCTGAGTCACAGCAAAAGGATAGCATGCCATCACCCAAGATAATCTGAGCAGAAGCTGCAAGTAGTCCACGATAAGGCGAACAGGACTACTGGACAAACGAAACAGCAGGGTCCAGATCATCCACGGATCCTGGAAATCCCTAAGAGTTACTGTTGTTGTAAAATATATTCCCTAAACATTGCACTAACCATTTTGGGTTATAATTTAGATATCATTGCCTAAGGGTTTGAAAACAGTTAAAACACTTCTGTTTTAAAATCTGTAAGTAGCTGGTTCATACATTTATAGGATAGCCCATCTGGACTGTATTAATCACATCTGCATACTGGAAAATGCAGCCCTAAAATTAGTTGACAGAGTGCTGTTAACTGCAAACAAACAGGGTTCTGTTCTGTGGGGATTCCCAGATGATCTCAGCCAAAAGAAACACATTAGGAAACCAGGTATCCATTTAGCATTACAGTTCTGCCAACTCATCCTCTCCATCACCTTATTGTTCTTCTGTAAACCAATCTCCTCAAGTTATTTCCACATCAGCAGGATCGATTAGTTACTCTGGCCAATAAGAACCTGGGTTTCATTAGATTAATCCTTGGTTATCTAAAGAAAAAATATGCTCAGAGCTCATAACAATTAATACTGCTAAAAGTTGGTGAAATTGATAAACTAAAAGTTGTATTTGATTTCAATGTAACCTTTGCTTAAAGTGCTTATAACTTGATTTATGTAATAGTTCATATAACAACAGTACTCCAAGTGTTAGATTCTAAGATACATTTTTCCTTCTTCTCTTAACCACACCTTCTGCTCTGCAACATGGTAATACACTAGTAAAGGCCAGAGTAGCTCTCTCTAGTCAATATCTTGCCTGTTCGATTTAAAACCAAAGACAGGTTCAGGAGTGAACATCTCTCTGTTTAGCCCTTTTGTTTCCTTTTAAATTCATGTTCTCTGAACATTGCCATTCCTTTGGTTTATGAGTCGAAGGCTGAACAGGTATATGCAGGATTAACTAAGTGAACAGCACCAGAAGAGCTTCTCTCAAGAACAACCATCTGACCAACTGGTACACCAATTACCTCTACATGTCAATAATCTATATCTCTCCTGGCTCTGACTTCTTTCTATGCTTCTACATTAATATTTGTAGCCTATATTTCCAAAATACATCTTATTGGTACCAGAAATATGTTCATACCAGCTCTGAAATACTGGTGTGAAGAACTTTTACACAGTTCAGCTGTCTCATGTGACAAGGACAGTAGCATCCTTAGAACTTTTCTCCACTGACACACAGACCTTTCTTCTTAGACCACAGGGGAGTATGTCCTGCTAGGGAGCTCTCTGTTGATTTCTGTTTGTTCCCAGTTGCTATACCGGAGGTACAAAGCGACCTCAACTCACTGAAGAAACTGAATACAGGCTGATCAATGGCACAGTCATGCATGCACAAGTCTGACTCATGATGGCATTTTTGGACACTCTATAATGTGCGCACTTTTCATTAGGGACAACCCTGAGATCTTGAAGAACACCTGCACCTATAGAGTTCTGTTACAATGTCTATCTGTTCTCATTGTGCACAGTTTCTATGAGACTGGGCAAATGATCAAGATAAGAAGGAAGAGATCTGGGATGAAATAAGTTAATTTTTCCTTTCTCTTCTATGTATTTCTACCAATGGATTCAAAACCCCAGCTGCTTGTAGGTTCTCCTCCAAGATCCATAACTTCATCAGTCCTTGGTAGCCAGCTAGGTTTCTAGTAGCAGGCATGACTTAGTTGTTTGTGAGTGGACTTGAAGTCCAATTAGGGAACTGTTAGTTACTGCCAATGTATCCATGCTCCTAATGTACCCTTTGGGTTGTCACACCTTACCAGTTGTTGTGGTTCATATCTGCATAGGAGTGCTGGTTCCTTCCCTCCATTGGAAGTTTTCAAGATGCCTTCTGGTATCATGAATGATGATGTTCAGAGAGGAAGATTTTAAATCAATGTCATCTCAGGGAGCCATAGGCCCTGTTTTTTTAAGTGCAAGCTACATTCAGCAATAGGGACTTACCAACCACCTCCTGGAGACAACCAAGGACAATAATAGGATCTTATGATGCTTTCAGAATTTCTTGGACAATTCTAACCTCAAGAGAGTACTTATTCTGACTGATGTTGGGGTTTTCATTAGTTGGTCTTTGATCCTTAGGGTGAGCATTTTCAGCCCAGATGGGAAAATTTACTTTTAAACTATATATGTATATTCGTATACAGATTTATGTGTTGCAGTTTTTTTAGGTAGAAAGTTAATGGAATGATTGGAAAAAAATTAAAAAATCAAGGGGACCTTTAGAATATTTTGCTCTTTTGGAAACTGTCTGGATTAGTAAACAGAATGACTTGGGGGGGGTGTTTCAATGTTAGAGTATTAAGAGATACTAAATATCATTTGAGTTGTGACATTCATGTTCTGTATCACCTCAGAACTATCAAGATATTCAAATGCCAGCTATGATTCCAATAAATCCCTCAGTGTAGCTAAAACGAAATCAATACATGTACATTAGAATGACCAGAGAAGAATTCTACACTTCAAATACCTAATGTCTGTCGAATGAAGAAACAAGGTTTCCAAGTATATGTGGGTTTTACTTGATCAGGATTTAAGTAACTTTTAAGCAGTAACTGAGCATCAGAGATGGGTATAGATGAAGGAAAGGGACAAAGAGAATGTTCATCAGTGAAATTATAAAGAGGTGGTAGTTTACTAACTGTCAACAATAGAAGAGTGGTGACAAAAATTTTCCCAGAGGATTATGGGCTTCTCAACTTAATCTGAAAATGTCCCTATCACAGGAGTCTCTCTTTTCTTTTGGATTAAATCACCATCCTGATATAGGAATACAGGCAATAGCTATCACAGAATAGGGCAGGGAAATCTGAGCAAATGAATAAATAAAACATCATTTCCCTTTAGAGTATTTTTCTCAAGGCATGTCCAACATAGCCCAGCTCCAAAATCTAACGTGTGTCCTAGTCTGAACTTATATTCAGGTGGGGTGTAAATTTCTTTTGCCATGAATACTGTCTTAAGGGAAATCTCTTTGAAGGATGAGAAAAAACTACAGCATAATGCATTTGGATACACACAACAAATCTGTCTTCATTTTCATGAATCAATAACTATGTTTTTATTGTTACCACAAAATAAGTTATATATGTGAATGTTGTATGACTCTTTTGTTGTGCACTGTAGAATTGAGCCAGCACTCACCATGGTCTGACTTACAGTTTCTTCTGTTCTGTTTCACCATGGAAAGTTATATATAGGTCTACAGGGCATATGTCTTTCTCAGACGAGAGTTAGAAAAGTCTTTACTACAGAAACAAAGGACATTTGTCTGTAGATGAACTGAATTTTGTTTGGGAAACCCTTCCTTGTTTCTGACGGACAAGACTGACACACAGATGCCCGCCTCCTCCATGTCTATAGCTCTTGGACCCTTTACTTTCCCACCCAGAGGCAAACCCATGAGCCATGAGCAAAGATCAAAGGCATTCTTGCTAAGGTGGGATGTAACAGCCAACTCTGGAGAGTCACAAGGGTGGTGGACTTAGGAGTGGCTAGCATTACCACTAGGGAATTTATGGTCATTTGATTCAATCTTCATGACATTGTTCAGAAAAGAAAATTGTCTTTTCGTTAGCCACATATACATGGATGCCCCTGCTTTGCCTTGTGAAAAGGAAGCCTCTATGTAAATGAAATCCTACAGGAAGAAGTCTGGAGGATTCTATCTTCCACATAGATTCTATCAGATAGAGCCATGTGCTATAGAAGCTACAGCACTATCAGCAATGTAAGCTTGCTCTGTATTCCATTTTATACCTCTAATTTAGACATCTTAAGCAATGGAAATAAAGAATTTAAAGATACTTCTTAGCCTTATATGTAAGGAGACTCCTTATTATCATGACCAATTTTACACGCGAAGACTGCTTTGAATTCACACACACAATTCATTTTAATTCCTTACTAAAAATTACAGAACTTAGCAAATCCATGGCACTTATCCACCCTTTACATTACATCTAACTTTTGACTCAAAGAATGTTACAGGCCTTTTCTTTGCAGTGTTGACTGAAATAACAATGCATGCATGCATGCATACATTCATACATACATACTTATTCACCTCTGTGTAATCAGACAGAAATCCTAGCAGTTGCAACCTGTGAAATGCAACCTACTAATGTTTCCCCAAGATACGAACTGCTGGATCACAGAGAATGTAGTTGTGTGCAAGCACAGAAACTTCCCAAGTTCATGCGATAATCAGAGTCTTTTGCTAAGAGACTTGGGGAGTGGTGGAGTGGTGCACACACAAGACAGGACCTGTGTCATCAAGCACACACAGCTCAGTATCACCAGCTGCAATGACTTCAATCTTACCCTGTACAGCCTCTAGGATGAATAATTCTTGAAAACTTCATGACCTTGGGGGTAACAGAATATGAACGAAGAACCTAAAAGAAAGGCCATCAGATCTGTCTCAACTCTAGATACTTGTTTTAAAGAAGGAAAGTCTTAAAGTCTACCTTGTGGATTTATTGTGAGGAGTATGGGATGTAATGGATTTGAAGTACTTAATATAATTCTGAGAAATATATGTTAGCACCTCATAACAAAGAATAACACCTAAGCCCCTTGCCACTTATGAAAACTGCTAAGTAGTTCTGGAAATTTACCTATCAGCTTTAAAGGGTTTTTCCAATTCTGCTCATGGTACACTGGTTTGGATTGGTTCAAAGGGAAATTATTTGCATGCCTGAAAACTGCAAGCATCACACTTTGGTACCATGGTTGGCATCCTCAATTTCATAGCTGTTCTAGGTGAATGAAGTCTGCGGCCTTAGCTCACTACCAAAGTAGAAAAATGGTGAGAAGGGAACTCGATCACAGGGAATCTGTCCAGACATTTATTTCGCTTCATTTAGGACCACAGAACATATAGATCAAATGCTCAGAGCTGTTAGGAACAGAAGAAAATGCCAGAATCATGCTACAATGCATTTTACTCTTATCCTGAATTAATGCTGCTGTATGTGTTTTCCCTGATTTAACTTCTTGCTAATGGCCTTAAACATTTGATCTATACCCTTCGCCAGTTGGAATACAGAAAAATCTGTGTCTTCGATTCCCATAGAGTAACTAAGAAAGGGATTTACAAGTCAACAGTGTGCAAAAGGCTCTCATGGCCTTTCCCTTCTGGAGTAGAGTCTCATCCCATCACAAGATCCAATGACCTTCCAGGTGAGAGCATTCACTGCTCACAAAGTAGGAGAGCATTTGTTATTATTTTTAAGAGAGAGAGTTCTTTTTCTGCTATTCACTTCTCAGTATAACCACGAAAAGCCTGCAAGGTTCAACTGTGGGGTACTCAGCAATATACCTCATCACGTCTGGCCTATTGCTTTCCAAACTTAACCCCCTGGAGAGGTTAGTAGGTGGCACATGAGAATGAAAGCCATTCTGATAGGATAGAGAAATAAGACTTACAAACTGTGTTGAATATATCTGGCACAAGTTACAAAATGCACATTCCACCCTATATTTACCAAATATGTGTAAGAAAAACTACCCTTTTTTCCCTGGTAATAACTTCCACTCCCTGGTAGAAATACTTACTGGGTAAAATCTTTCAATTTTAGATTTACCCACTGAAGTCACATGGGATGAAATAGAAGCACCAACCTTACTTAATGCTCAAAATATGTGTCAACCAAATGCTTTATTTTTCATGCATTACTACAGTTTTTCATGCAGAAATCCTGAGATGTACACCGTTGTTATCTCCCCTTACAGGGGCAACTGCAGAGGCGAGATACCAGGAATTATGGGTCAAGCTTCAACCCAGGCACCAGGTGATCTCTAGCCAATGAACGCCTGTGTTCCAATGCTAGAGAAGGAGCCAAAATTATCTTGAAAAGAGGGAAAATGAAGCCCTGAAAAATGGAGAATGTGTTTCTGGCTCTCCCTTTTAATCCGCAAGCACTGAGTCCTAAGGATGACGTTTTCCTTTGACTATTGCCCTCAGCCTCCCGTGTATCATGGCTCCATACGTGAGCCCTTAGTGTGACCTCATTGTTCAAATGCTCTTTGCTGTCCTCTAGAGAAACCCAGATTTCTGGTGTAGGAGAATGTTATAAAGAATCTAGTCAGACTTTGAGACCTTCCTTCCTTCCTTTCTTCCTTCCTCTTTTCCTTCCTTTCTTCCTTCCTTCCCTCCTTCCCTTCACTTCTATTTTCCTACATTATTTCCCTTTCTTTCCTTGATTTTCTGATGCAGAGTGATACGATATAGCCTGGGCCTCCTGCCTGCTAGGGTTATAGTGGTACACCACCGTGCCCATCCCGCTGCTCTCAGGAACATCTTTGCACCGCCTATTGACCAAGCACCAGCACTCACTGAGTTAGAGGTTACACAGCTTTCCTAAGTTCCACTCACCCCAAAGAGTAGCCAACAGCGAAAACCACTTTTCATCTTCAGCAAAAAGGTTTGTTGGAATCCTTTTTCTTGATTTTTTTCACAGATAAGCATAAATGATCTTCTCTTGCTGTTTCCTTTCCTTCTTTGCCTCTTCCATTACTAAATTAAAAATTATTGGCTAGTAGCCCAAACCACCACAGACTTTACCTCTTGTTTAGACTAATTATATCATGCAGCCTGCCAAAAAAACAATTCCATCAATGAGCTCACGTTGCAGGAGCTTTCCTAATCAATTCTCTGACACTTAATTACAGACTGAACATATTTGAAGATCTGAAGCCTGAAACAGGGTTTGTGTGTGAAGGGTAGGTGGTTAGTGTCCCTGGCAATCAGAAGCCCTCTTTCACACCACTTCCCAGCAACCCTAGCTACTTTGATATTACTTCAAATACACAGAGACTCTCTGTAGTTCCCCAGCCTCAGCTTTTCTTCTCAGTTAGTACAATCTCAGACCTTCAGCTAGTAATGGCTTCCAAAGCCTCAGAAGGTTCGAGATCTATCCACAGGCATACGTGCCTGGATAGTCAGGGGTAGCCAACCTGGAAGGTTTTGCCTGCAGTTCGAATTCCTTTGGCTCTCTTAACAGAGTCTTGGGCTGTAAAAGAAAAGCAAATTAAGAAACAAGGCACTGAAAGCAATGACTTGAATTTTCTAATGAGAGATGCAGCTGTTGTGTGAGCATAAAGCAAGGAAAGAAGCTGGGCACTATGACTGTAGAGCCTAGTTGGTACAGAAGAGAACTGCAAGACTTCGGGGGTTTTACCTTTTAGACAGCACACTTGCTAATTTAAATAGGAGTCACTGGACAACAGTAGATTTCTGATCTCTCAGTATCATGCGTACCGAGCATATGTGGGATGATGGGTATTCACTGCTTTGAAAAATGCATGAAAGATTTGGTTCTTTCCAACCATGTTGCGTGTGAATAGTGGTATATTAGAGAATCAGTTCACACATGAAATAGAGAGTCATTAAGCTATGCAGAAGTTGAGATAAGGTTGAGGCCCGGAGAAGGTGTGATTGGCTGAACTGGCTGGCTCCAGTGAAAAGTTTACTGTATCTTCTAAAAATTTGAAACATAGAGGATTATAGTGGCACTAATAATTTCGTTGTTTTAACACAAACGAATAAAAACTATGGATTTTAAAGTTTAACAAAATTATACATTTAACAATTAAGGAGGGCATGGAGAGTAAAAATACATCAACGACAAAACAGTGAATAAGTATATCTTAGAATATATTTTTAACAAACCTAAATGAGGTCAGAAATAAATGGGAACTTTTGGTAGTATTCATTCTGATTATGTAGAAATTTGGGCATGTGTCTATGTTTACTATTCCCCAGTCTTTATGCTTTTATTTATAGTGAATAAACTCGTAAAAGTTATTGCCCATTTAAAAGTTTATTTCATTTATTATACTAGATTTCCTTGGTGAATAAACTATTTAAGACAAGAATTTTGCTGTTAAACCAGGTGTGATTAGACATAGTTATAACCAAGTATTTAGAGGTTAGGTATAGGAGGGCAAGTTTGAGGCTAGTCTGGGCTACATGAAGTGACTATGTCTCAGGAAAGAGGAAGAGGAGGAATCAGGATGGTGAGGGAGAAGACAGGGGGAGAACTTTATCTTCCATTTTAGGGTCCCTCTTGTAGGATGATTCATTTATTTTTATACAATAGAACTTAAGTTATTTTGTGTAATTATGTATCTATTGAACATTAATCCTTCTAGAAAGCAGGTCCACGAGGCTGGAAAATATATGCAAGTTTTGGTTTTGCACTTGGAAAAAAGACGTTCACACATCGTATATATTCACTAAGTAACAAACACGAGCCGAGAACGGGCATTCCGGGCAGTGCAGCCATAGACCTTAAAAAAATACTGAAACATTTGTAAAATGAACATTGATTGATCACTCTACCAATGTCCTTATTTTGAAGATGACAAATGTAGAGTGAGAACAATGATTGGAAACATAAGATAAAGAATCTTTTGTTGTGTGTTATGCCCCAAGCAACCTAGAGACATTGCTGAAAACAACTCCCTTTTATAGAGAAAGCCATTTCATTGCCAAGTCATTTTATCCTCTTCTTTGAAAAGCTAAACTTTGGAGTCCATGATTGAAATGCCCTCCACCTGAGGTAGTTCACCTACATCCACAAGCACTGGTGACAGAGCCAAACAACACGAATACACAATTTTATGGATCATTTCATTCGAAATAATCTTCCAGGATATCCTATCATCTTTATTCCCAGAGTAATTTATTGATCACCCCCCAAAATTGTCCTAGATGTTTCCCTGCCCTGAACATAGTTATCCCTTCCATGTGACCCTAACAACTAGAACTAAGAGGTATCTTACATGGCTGTTCCTAGAAATGAAAATCATATGACTTCAGAGAAAAGACTTCAGGAAGAAGAAGGAGGTAAGAGCTATTTAGCTACAGGTTTAAGTTTTCAAAAGTGATCAAGGGGAAACATTTTGTCATGTTAGAGAAAGAAAATGCTAGATTAAAGTGAAAATATCAAAGTAGGATCAGATTTGATCCAGATTTCTGCTTATGTATATGAATGTTAGACCAAGCCCACCCCATCTCTCCCCAGCCATGCTCTGCCTCCACTTGGTACCTATAGTTTTCCTCAGTCATGATCTTATCCCTTATTTTGTTAATCATTTGTTTTACTGTTTGTACTAGCTTTCTATCCTTTGAGGGCGGGGTGTGTGTAAGCATGAAGACTAGTCATTCCCAAGTCCCCAATGTATATCATCGTCTGTGCTATGGGACGCATTCCAGACGCTGTATGATTACAGCATAGGGTTGGGCCACCACACAGACTGTTAGATCTGAAGCCCTGGCGTCAAAGTGAGAGTATACAGGACTAAACATTTATCATCATTATTGATTTTTCAGTTATGCCCTTTGATGTGAATTGAAAAGCACCTTTCGATGTCTGCTGTGAGTTTTTAAGCATGAACTAAACTCAGCAAGTAAACCCATTAAATATTCTATGTGAAAGGGTAGGGACACTATATAGGGCAAGCAGTTAAGATAAAGGACTTCAGAAAAAAGAATGTAACAGATAATTAAGAATAAAAAACCATGGGCACTAACTCAATGTGTTTTCAGCAATATATCCTCCTCATTTGTTCCCAGTGCCCACAAGACTACTGGAAAATAGGCACGCAAAAACTTCAATATTTACCTTTAAGAAAATGGTTACTTATTTCCTATTTATACTTGTGTCTGTGTGACTAGGAGGAAAATAGGAAGTGGGTCCATTTATTTCTTCCTAGAGTCTATAATTTCATCTTTCAATTAAAATGAAGTGAGTAGCACGTTTATCGCTGGAAAACAGGCTGTAGGTAGCAGCTATAGGCCTTATTTCATTGCCATGGCAACTGGACTCCATTGTCATGGCTACCTTGGTGCTACATGTAATTGTCAGCATGTGAGCTAAACTGATAATATACAATCAATACCCCATAAACTTCAAACCACATGTTGAGCTTGAAAGAAGACCTACAGAAAGAGTTAATTTATTTTTTTTATAATTGTAGATTGGGGCAGACATAAAATATTGCAGCAATCTATACATTTTTGCTAGAAGGGAAAATCTGGATTGGACTATCTGGATTGGATCATTCACACAAATGGGTAAGTCTCAATGGCCAAGGGCAATTATTGAGCAGAAAATAGAAGAGAATAGTTGGTAGTTGGAACTAGGTGCTTAGAAAAAAAATAATAATCCACTAGAATCCTACGAGAGAATGGCCTGTGTAGATATTTCTAGCAACACCTTCCGCCTATGGAGCTGAGGACACAAGTGTGTCTGTGCATTGCTCTTCTGGCACCTGGTGCACAGTGGTCAAGCTGCCAGGCATCTCTTCGAACACCCAGTTCATTTGTGTTATGTGAGCTGCAAACACAGAGACATGAAAGACCCAACGTCGCCCCCAACCCTGCCCTGTCTCCTAATGACTTTCTACACCCTTAAATGAGCAGCTTGCTAATGTCAGTGGCAGTGAGATAGACTACTCCACAGGCCTTGTTACAAAGCAAACCACTTGACCACACCCTGAGAGGTTCTGACTCAAAAGGAGTGAAATGGGGCCTGGAAACTTACTGCCCACCCCTCTAGAACCACTGACTGACATTCGTCTCAGCAGATAGTTATTTTCTCAAAAACGAAAATCAGCTCTCTCCAAGTACAGCGTCAAAACAGCTCAAAGGTAGATGTTTGAGCAGAGAACAGAAAAGATAGGGAAGGGCTTCTCTTGATGGCTGTGACAGTGATGTTAGCCCAGGGTTCTCCAGCCTTACTCTCAGGAAGACCAGTCTGGTTTCTTTGGCTTTCTCACTCCTGCTTAGGCGCTCTGGGATTGAGATGTCTCCACAAATGAATCAAGAATGAGCAGCACCAAAGAGGATGGAGTACGCATACTAAAATTATTCCCATAGGTTGTGTAGCTACAGAGACAAGAGCAAAGATGTAAGGAGAACAAAACCTGGGTCTGGATTGCTTCATGGAGAAATGCTTACCTTTGGCCTCATTGGGGGAGCATCTGTAAAGGAAGCCTTACCTGCCCCTCCCCCCCCCAATGCTGAAAGTCAACAGAAAGCAGGCAGAAGCCTTGAGTCAGAAGGACCTCTTGCTAAGGACAATGCTGAGTGGGAGAAAATCACTGAAGCAGTTTAGGGCTGGGCAGAGATTAATGACTTCCCAGGCGCTGCTGACTTAATGACATTCACACCTAGGGATAAAGTCATTAGAGCTTTTAGGTTCCAAGGTTTAGGAGGGTACTAAGTAGGAAAGCCTGCATTTAGAGCTGGGGAAATGGCCCAGTAAAGTACTTTCAATGCAAGCACGAGGACCCCAGTTCAGATCCCAGAATCCACATAAAAAAGATAACCCCACTGGATCATGTCTGTGACCGCAGCAGTGCGGGGTAAAAAAAAGATCTTCAGGCTCACTGGCCAGCCCATCTAGTCAATCTGTGAGTTCCAGGTTCAGTGAGAGACCCTATTTCAGTGGTTCTCAACCTTTGGGGAGTTGAACTACCCTTTTACAAAGTCATCTAAGACCACCAGAAAACACAGATATATTTACATTATGATTCATAACAGTAGCAAAATTACAGTTAGAGAACAGCAATAAAATAATTTTATGGTTGGGGGTCACCACGACATGAGGGTCTGTGTCGAGGGTCTCGGCATTAGGAAGGCGGAGAACCGCTGCATATAAACAGAGAGGGTGGAAAGCAATCTAGCCAAGCTCTGACCTTTGTATGGGTGCTCTCATGTGCATACACCACACATAGAAAGGAGGAAGGGATGGAGAGAAGAAAGGGGTGGGGAGGGGAGCGGAGAGGAGGGAAGGAGAGAGGAAAGGAGGGGAAGGGATGGAAAGACAAAGGAAGAAGAAAAGAATAAAATACATCTTCTGGGGAGATATTAAAAGAACATGTACTTGGACATACGTGTTCTCATAAAGAACTGTGCGGTTTTGTTTTTTGTTTCTTTTCTTTTCTAGTATCTTCAGATCTAAATGGCAGAATCTAGCAGCATTTACTCAAATCAAGTTACATCCTTTGAAATTTACTCCCAATCTCATCCACGGGAGAAAAATCAAATTATAGTAATAAATTAGTGGCAGAAGCTAGGACTCTGTCAAGAAGCTAGACAATCACTTTATGAAAATAGATGTTATTTTCATTTACGTCCTTAAGAAACAATATCTATCCCAAAGTTACCACAGAAAATGTACACTGGTTAACAATAACAGCGTGGATATAAAAGGATTTCAACCTCCACAAACGTAAGCTAAAGCCAGTGACATTTTAAATGATAGTATGAGGGAGGAAGGGAAGGAGGGAGGGAGGGAGGGATGGGGGGAGAGAGAGAGAGAGAAAGAGAGAGAGAGAGAGAGAGAGAGAGAGAGAGAGGCGAAACCTAAACACTGAAGAAATATGTTTAATTACAGGTGGTCACTGTGCTTGCAAATTCAGTCTTAGAGATTTAACAGAGTAGTGCTAAAAATATGGCTTTTCAGATAGCAGGCCCTGTCCGTATTATTTGGAAATTTATCAGAGAAGCGAGTTATCCAGGGATCCTGAGCAGGACACAGAAGTATGGGACGGGTGGAGCCTGCCAGCTGGTACCAACTTGGAGCATATTGAAGTCTTTCCCAACGAACACCACTCCCCATCCCCCTAGTCTTCATTATGGACCTCATTGCGCCTGGCTGTTTTTAGCCACAACGGTATTTGGAAATGGCAAACCATTCTTCAAGTAACACATCCACCTCAATTTTTAATTTTTATAACGTTTCATGATTTTTTGTCTTAATGTTTACGCCTTTCAATTTGGCTCAGTTTCAGTATCATTTTGCATCATTGTGTCACTGTTCCCATTGGGTGCTTACTCTTCCAGTATGCCTTTTTAGTGCCAATGCATTGATGCTTAAGGAAGTGAACTGATTAGGTTATATTCTGCGATTAGTGATTTAGTGATTAGAGAAGCTAAAGAGCTCAGATATTATCCTTTATCTTATCTCATACGATTTTCCTATACGTGCGCACTCAGTTCAGTCTTCACTGCTTTAAAACTCGAGATGAACAAGGAAAAACAAACTCCATCTTCCATGAACTTGAAAGCAAACTGTACTATTCAGCTCTCATTTTTGTTGTTAACATTTCAGCGACTGCCGACCTAAACGTCTCTGCAGAAAGTCACCCACTCCTCAAAGGCTCCCAGGTGACTCGTCAAATGCAAATAGACCTCACAAAGACACCCCCCTGAGAGTTTCCTCTTCCCCCGTGAAACAATTGTCTCATAAATTAGGTTTAAACAATCCCCCAGAAACCCTGGATTGCAGCATTCAGTACCCAGAGAGTTTAGGGAAGATATACATACATACATATATGTTTTCCATATTCATTAAAATTAATTTGTGCATTTTCTACCAAAATCACATCTAAGCATTTTAACTGTGAAACTAGCTAACTAAATATCCCAGCACTCCCCACTTAAAAGAGAGTATTTATTTTCTTTGGGCTGATAAAGTTCTGATGGCACATTTTCTAATTTTAAAAACATTTTCACTTCACACCTCTGAAAGACTTGAAGTCAGGAGCGAGCGGGTGGGTCTGCTTGAGGTGTGATTCACACCCGAGGCTCTCTTCCCCCAACACTCATGCATATTTATAATGCCAACCAGACTTCAGGTTTGAAACATACCCAAGGAAGAGACTATTTTAGAGGCTCCTAAATAAGGCTGCTGTGGTTATGTAGCACTTTCTGTCCAAAATATCCCTTCTATTTACAAATATTAACCCATAACTTCTAAAGATAACAGGGAAGAAATTATCCTTACCTTTCTCTTGTCTATAAAATTATTAGGCAAAACATTTTTACTGGGGCTAGAGAGAGAGAGAGATAGATGGCTGGCGATTTAAAGCACCTGCTTCTCTTCCAGAGGACCCAGGATTGATCCCCATACCCAAATGGTGGCTCATAACCATTAGCAACTCCAAGGGATCCAGTGCCCTCTTCTGACTACTGAGAACATGGTACAGACAGACATGTAGGCAAAAACATCCATCTACATAAAACAGAACAAATAAATCTCAAAACAGTTTTTGAATTTCCCGAGAGATGTCTAAATAGTAGCTTTTCATTTTCAAGAGGATCACACTCCTCGCTTCCCTTACCAGTTTAACCATTCAGTCACCCATTCATCCATCCATTTCAAAGTTAGGAGATACCACTACCAGGATCCTGGAATAAAGCCAACAGCAGGCTCACAGTATGAGGAGTGAGACACCCAGCATTCCAGTAAGCTGCGAATCAGGCAAAGACACATCAGTGTGAAAAGTGCCACAAATGATAAGCACTTCGAAGAATGAGGAAATGAATGCTTACTTTTGTTTCTAGAGAGGTTTCAATAAAAGCATGCCATGAACAGAGTGCTCTTCACTCAAACGTGGAAGGCTAGGAACGATCTCCCTTTGGAAACAGGACAGGACCGGCACTTGAGCGGAAGGAAGAAGCCGGCATGGCTCTAGAGACCCAGACCAGCACAGTGCACTGGAAACTAGAAGCTAGATGGATTCTGCCAATAGAGAAAGCACGCAGCTAAATACTGCTATTATGGGCCCTGTTCTCTGTAACAGCGTTGATTTCTAACATCATTCAGTTGTTACTATTGAGTATTTAAAATGTGCAAAGCCCGGAGCTAAATTCCAAAATCAGATTGGAAGAGCCACTGGTTTGCTTTCTGTTTGGTTGCTTTGTTTCGTGTTTTTGTCTTCCTTTAGTTTGTAAACTTCCTACAGGAAGCAACAACACCTCTTTCAAATGCAATCGCGCACTCGCCTAGAGCGCCACTACAGTGTCGTGCGTGCTCTGTACATGCCACAAACTCGTGTTGATGACATTCAGTTTCACGACTACAGCGTTGTTTTGTAACTTAGCCAGGAAACAGAGAAGTGCTGTGATTTAAACAACACACCATCCCACTTCTTCAGTGCCAGCAACACAGCCCAGAAGCCAAAACTCTGGGCTTGGAATCAGATGGCTGGGAACATTCTGGGACTCAATTATGAGCAGTGAGGAGTCTTCCCTGCACTGAAGGAGCCCACATTTTGCAAGCGTGCATGGAAACCACACAGCCTTCTTATTATCCCTCCTGTGGACGCGATTCATTTTCTTAATGCTTTGAAAGCGTACGTTTACCACCGGCTTTCAAAAGAGGATATTTAACGTATTTATTATAAAAGAGAACTCCATAGTGTTTACTACTTATATAAAGCACACCGCCACGGATCTTTTGGCATTTATAAACGGTATGCAAAAGAACTGTCAATCGCCTAGATCAGCTGCCATCTAATGAGGAACAGCTGCAAACAAGCTCTCAGTTTACTGTTCTTTGTCCTGTGTTGACCTTGCTATGCCCTCTTCATGCAGTGATTTCTCTTCCACTCTTAAAAAGTTCTAAGTTATTTAACTATGTACATGTAAAATCTTATTTCTTTTGCTCCTTTAGCTCCTGCTTCCCAGTTGCTTCTTCTCTCTTCCCTCCCAGCCTCTGCAACCCAAATTAATAACGTGGATCATTCTTATCTTTCTCCATTTTTATTGCATTCTGTAACCTAAATAATACATTGTGGAAATGCTTCTATGTCGCCATGTGTAGCTCAAGATAGACCAACATCTGTGTGGACAAACTACTGCTTACTTGTATTGCTATTCACTATAATTTACTTAGCAAGTCCATTTTTCTTGTTATGAACATTTATTTAACCTTTCCACTCTTTTTAATCATGACCAAAAAATGATACAATAAAATCTTTGATGATAAATGTTTGAATTGTCATTTTTTTATTTGATGAAATGGGTTTGATGACTAAGATTTCTGAGTCAAAGGATAGATACACATACCCACATAACTGTATCCTTAAAGTTCAGTAAAATTACGATTTGAAAGTTGATCTTTTAAAGAGGGAAATAATTTTTTTCTGCATGTCAAACAACAGCATGGATTAGCATACCTTAAAATTCACAATGGGTAGGATGACTATAAAATGATACCTCATTGTTCCTTAAACATACAGTTTCATGAATGTTAGAGCAGCTGGGCTCTTTTTATAATGTTATATGCCACCTGAACTATTTCTACCCTGAGTTTCTAACTTGTTCTGCTATTGACTTGTTTTCTTTAGGTGTCAGTTTGAAAATGCCCCATGAATAGTCCAGACATTTCCTTCACTTGCACAGCAGGCAACCCTGGCCTCTCTCTCCAGAGCTCATGGATCCCCTGCCTCCCCACACACAGCTAAAGAACTGCAGTGATGGGGGGGGGAGCGAATGTCCATGATTAAGCAAATAAAAGCAGTGCTCAGAACCAGATGTTAGCGAGCATTTTTTATACCTGGAGCTGCCACAGGACCTTCCTGCATCCTCTCTTTTAAAAAGAGCACATTTGGCCAGGATTTTCTCCATGTACCTGGGGTGATAAACATGAAGATGGAAGCCCACAGTGAGGACTGCCAAGCAGAGATAAGGGAGTACACCCTGAGATACCACATGCAGCTACTGTAGGCCTCTGGATTTCTTATCAACTTGTTACCTGAGATAACATGTTTAATTTGCTTACAATCCTCTTGAACACATTCTATTACAACATTTTCTAACCACATTGTTTACCTATTGAATTTGCTAAGGGAATGTTTTACTATGAAAATAAGTCATGCTATGCTATAAATTTTAAATATATACTTATATATGTAAGCACACAAGAATCTGGGATTTCCTTTACTAACTAGAAAAATGTCAATCACCACTAGATTTCGCAACTAACAAATTTTCCTCTAACATTTTTCTTTTAATATTTTCCTTAATTTTTTTTTTTTGGAATTTGCTTGTGAGGTGAGCTAGTTTCTTAATATGTTTATTTCATATGGACAGACAGTTATGCTTTTGCCATTTGTCTAATAAACGCTTCCGCCACTGCAATATAAGAACCCCTTTGTAAATGCTCAAATCCCCACATCCTCTGGGGATTATCTGGAGCTCCTCCTCTCTGGTTTGCACTAATTCACCCATCTCCACATCAGGATCATATACAATGTCTTTCTTTTTTGTTCTTTTAGCAATGGTTTTATTTTAGAATTGTATCAGATGGCCCATCTTCAGAATCTCCTCTCTTGAATTTCCATGGCTTATGTTAGGACATTAACTTTTCCATGTGAAATTTACTATCATTCTGTGCGATTAAACAAAGACTTTCTTGAGCAATGCAGTAGGTAAACACTATGTTGTCCAGTCAGCTCCCTCAGACCACACTTACATTTGGTCACATATATCGATTTTGCAGTTAAGAAAACCCATGGGCTATTGTTGAGTGCATTCTCGATAATTTAGGTTTTAATCTATAATCATTTCCCTATATTCACTGTCCCAGAGAAAGCAAGCAAAAACCCTTTTCTGGCTGCTCTCTTTCTATCTCTCTTTCCCTTCTCTTCTTTTCTTCCTCCACTTTTTTTTCCCTTGGTTTCCTTTATTTATATTCATTTACATATATGTTGATAAAAGCAATAGAGCAAAAAATATAAATTCATCAAAATAGACCTGAGGGAAAGAGGAATGAATGTATTTATCACATTTCAGAGAAGCCTTCGAAGTGACTTCTTTTTTCTCTAATGTAAGCAAGGCAGTGGAAACCCCAACCCAGGGACCAACTGAATAACACAGTCAAGGGTCAGACTCAGCCCTGAGTGGTGCCAGACTTGCTGCCTTTTCCTTAGCTTTTCTCTGGGCACTTTCTCCAATATTTCTTCACTTTACACTTGCTTTGTACTTAAGCATTCATTAGACTAATTAACTCAAATGCGAAAAGTGATAAAAATAGCTTAAACTCTGCCCCCATTAACAGAAGAAGTCTCTTCTACACTATGTGTCATCGAGAATGTGGTCTTCGTTTTTAGGGCTGCTGCAAGACAAAGGAAAACACTTCATCCAGCTCTGAGCACACTGGGAAAAAGACTTCCCATCCTGAATCTGGGCTGCAAGCTGTATAGGTCACTGAGTCTTAGCTCAGTTGGGAGTGTTTCCTCTGTTGGACAGGGAAAAAAAGCAAACTAAAATGGACAAACAAGAAACAAAAACAAAAAAGCAAAGACTTTTGCATATGGGGTTTATTTCTCTTGGCTAGAAGTTTACTTCCACATGCTATGAGAAACCAAAAAGTAAAGGAGGTAGAAGAGGGAAAAAAAACCAAAGTCCGACTCAAACAGCACTGCCACCTCATCATCAGGCACATGCTAGAACATTGTGTACAGTCGAGATGAACCGCCAATGGGTTTCAAAGGATGATGTCATTGTGCATAGCATTCCAGCAATTGTGTTAGTATCAGCTATAGGACTGAGAATGGCCCGCACAAAACATCTTTCAATGACTCTGCTTTTATCGTGTGCAAAAGGTAGAGAGGGCACACGAGTTATCTCTGTGCAGTCCTTTTCATTATTTCATACTTGTAATTCTGTGATACTGCTGGAGGACTTTCTCTTAAGATCTAATTCCTATTACAAAACAGAGAATGACAGCAAGACAGAGAAACAGACAGACAGACAGACACACACACACACAACCTTTCTTCAGGGTGTTTTATCACAGCAACAGAATGAGGTGGAAGATCTGGGCACTCCCCATTCCTCTGCCTGTCCTGCATCCCTGGAAAGCCCAATACACAGCATGTGTAGAGATTTAATTACCGTCAGAATTAAAACATGGAGCCTGATTCTGTGCCTGGAGGGAAGTTGGTGCATGAAGTACAATTGAAGTACAATTTCAAGGGCACGGTGAGAGCTTGTAGAACGGGTTTTTCCTACTAATTGGGCCCTAAGTGAGGGGCCTGTGTATTTCAAGGGAGTCTCACAGGGCTATTTGCTCTTCCCCATCTCCTCAGAACAATGCATAAAAAGAGAAATAGCCCTTCCAACTGAAAAGGTATTTTGAGATGTGACAGTTCTTGACTTGTGATAAGTTCACTGGATTGATCTAGAGAGGCATTGATTAGTATTCCAAACCAAAGAGGCTGGATCAACTCAAGCACCAAAAGTACAGTTCTTTCTTGAAATTTTTAGCATCTACATTTCCTACAGATGTAATATCACAATGAATCTGTGTTCTTTAAAGATATCCAATACTTCTAAAATCTAGTACCTCTAAATGATTTGGCTGAATCACTTTCCTAACAAAAACCAACAATATTTTTGTCCGTGCTGTTCATTAGTGGAAAAACTATCCATCTAAATCTTTCATTTCAAAGCTCAGGTAAATTCCAGTATCCCTGTTGTGGTTTGAAGGAAAATATTCTCCATACAGTCATATGCAGTGGAATGTTTGGACTACAGTTGGTGAAACTATTTGGGAAGGATTAGGAGGTATGGTCTTGCTGGAAGAGGGCTTTGAGGTTTCAAAAGCCTATGCCATCTTTTCTCTGTCTCCTACTTGTGGGTCAGATGCTATGTCTGTCTGTCTACTGCCATCCTCTTCTCCGTGATGCTGGTGGACTTTATGCCTAAACCATGAGCCTAGATTAAATGTTTTCTTTTATAAGTTGCCTTGACTATGATGTTTTGCCATGGCAGTAGAAGAATAACTAAGATATACATGATTACCTATCTTCCTGTTTCCACACAGTACCTTTGTTCTGGGTATCTTTAACACCTAGTATGGCTAGCACTCACTTGGAAATAACTATGCAGGCATGAATGACTAATGTTCTTGGAATTTTAGAATTAGAGGAATTAGAAAAGACTAACTTTAATCTCCTATTTTTTTGCATAAGCCTCTGCTATGACATATAATCTCCAAATCATACTAATAACTTGATTTGGAAGCTTTTCTCTAGAGCTATATTGCAGACATATATGATATAGGATAAGCATTTCATTACTTGTGCCCTCGACAAATGGGAAGATTCAAAGAAGTCGAGGAAACTCTGAATAACCCTTGTGTTCTAGATACTTCATACAGGCAGCTTCCTGCACCACACCACATCAAGATTAATGATCTGGCATTATAAATATATATAAAAATATGGTGGTGACTTGCTCAAAATCTTGTACTTAAACTAGTTAGCAGAAGGAAGAATAAAATACCAAAGATATCTTATTTCTTATGTTGTTTCACATCTTTCCCCCCTTCACTTTATCGAGAATTAAATCTAGAATAATTGTGCATATTTGGCAAGTATTTTACAACTAAGCTATTTCTCTAGCCCTCTCCTGTTTAAAAATATCTATTCCACAACTCATCCTAAGAAAAGTTACTGTAAGCCAATCAATGCCAATCTTACTAATCCTCGGAGCTTAGCTATAAATAGAGAATTTTCTCAATATTTTTTCCAATAATGGTTTTCACTTCTCTAAACTTAAGATTATAAATAAAAATACACATTTTTGACATTTACAAGAAGAAACAATATCCTTCTTTAATTTCCTGGTTAGCATACTCAAGCATCAAGGTCATTATTTATGACATGTGACTCACAATAGAATCTTTGGGAAAAATTTCTCATTCTTATCACCATAACAAAACCAGTGGGAAGAAAAGAGGAAATGATCAAGAAAGATGCGTCACTGATTAAATTAGGTTTGACCCTCAAACCAAGAATGAGGCAGTTTGATGTGGAAACACATGGGTCACCTCTTGACTGCCACAGAATGCTAGGAAATCTCATTCTCCTGCCCCTATTATGTGGAAGAAGTTTGGAAAATACTCAACTACCAAGAGAATGTACCTTGAATTCCTTCAAGGTAGATCTTAGTTAGAAATAGGTATTTGGGGATGTTTGATAAAGAACAAAAACAAAAAAATTAAAAATAAAAAATCAAGCCAGTTGGTGGTGGGGTATGCCTTTAATCTCAGAACTTGAGGAGGCAGAGGCTGGTGGATTTTTGTGTGTTTGAAGTCAGCCTGGTCTACAGAGTGAGTTCCAGGACAGCCAGAGATACACGGAGAAACCCTGTCTTGAAGGTCAAAAGAAAGAAAGAGAGAGAGAGAGAGAAGAAGGAAGGAAAGAAGGAAGGAAGAAAAAAATTCATAAAATGAATCAGGACTGGAATTGAAGGCATCTGCAGAGAAAATGTAGAAAGACATCCAGTTTTAATATCACAGCCCATAGAATGCCTTTGCCTCCATCCTCAGTTGCATTGCAATGACCATTTGTAAATCATTTTTAATTGTCTTATTAAGCAGCTTAGAGTGCAGCAATCAAAAGCATGTGGCGTTTTGAGACCTGGCATAGCCATCAGGCACGGATCAGCAGGCAGGATAATAGAAGATGCAGGATTATATAACCAGTTATGGTCAGTAGGGAAAGTGCCTTGGAGAAAAAGTGGTACCCTACTGGCTCCAAAGAGATGCTCTTCTATAACAATATGAAACCTGAAGGTTCCAGAAATGAAGACCCACTTCCCTACACGTGCACACCTATCAGTCACATGGTCTTTGATGCCTGTGGTGGAAAAAGCCAACTGCCAAAAGCAGTGATTTCTGTTCAAGGGGAAATTACTCCTGCAGTGTTCTGACTCATGACATAATGGATTTTGGCCAGAGGCCCCCAATACTGAATTTTGTTTGTGTGTGTGAGGTTCCAGTAACTGAATCAAGTATTTGAATTTCTTCTTTGATGAAGATACTGAAAGTGTGTAACAGTGGGGTCCTTCTAAGATGAAATGCAACTGCAATTTGCACGTAGATAATTATTTTAATTATTTTATCCTGTCTCAAACCACCCAATGGGAAAGCAGCAATGTTCTAAACTAATTTGTGTGCTTCCTTAGGTAGTAGCAAGTGCAAAAACAAACCGTGGTAACACAGTGAGGGACTAGGAGTTGTATAAAAATCTTAGTCAGTAAAATGCTGGCTGCAAAGGCTTAAGGACAGGTGTTTGATCCTAGTAACACCCCCTGCCCCACATACACATAAAAATGGGCATGATGATTTAGGTATTTAATCCCAGCGCTGTATAGGCAGAAACAGGAGGATACCTGGGACTTTATGGCTAGAAAGTATAGCTAAATTTGCAAGCTTCAATTTCAGGGAGAAACTTCATCTCAAATAAATAAATAAATATGTACATACATTAATAAAAATAATATGGAAACAATTAAGGAACACATTCAACACAAGCATATGAATGCACATATATGAACACCCACACATAACAACAGATACATATATAAAAGAGCATAAGGTACTGGGAAAATACATATGGCATTCCTGAGAGGGCCCTGTAAACATACAAGTCTTCAGAGATTATCGGTTACTAGGCAGTAAAAATTTAAAACTCAGCCACCAAGAGTTTGGTCAAATATTAGGAGTGTTAAAATGAAAGAATTTATATAATTACTGCCAATGTATTTATAAACACATCAAAAATAATTTTATTTTAGTACATTAGTGGGGGGAAAATGTCTCACCCTCAAGAGTCTATTTCTAAATTATGTGCTGTAACAAAAATAGTACGTGGGTTTTCCATCTTTTCTCTTTAGTGCCTAGCTATAGGAAAAATATTTAAGTCTATTTTTATATGCTTCTGGCCATGTCCAGGAAATGAATCCATAAACATTTTCAATAATAACACTCAGCTCACATGTATGGCAATCTTGGAAATCCTGATTACCATGTATTTTTGAATAATGATTCATTGATTTATTCTAACTTTAGATTATTAAATAACTTAATCAGTTATATGACAAAGTTATATTTCATCGATGTGAAGAAAAAAGGGAAAGTAAGTGGGCAAATGCCTTTTGTATATATTCATTCTCATTTCTATAAAGGGTGGCTCCTTCTCCCCAAATATTCCCTCTAGATCTGACTTTGAGAACAGCATTTAGGAAACATTCTGGTATACTATTACTGAAGTGCTTCCATGAAAAATCTGATGATCTTGTAAGTAGTTATATTCCAAAACTTCCCCGTGTGACTTCATTAAGTAAAAGTTAAAAAATTTAATTGGGCACTGTCGTGAAGTGGACTAACTGGGCACCCTTAAAGGGACAATGGAGGAAGCTATGAGAAGCGGTGTAAGCAGACACATAAGTTATGGGTGATCAGAGTAACTTAAGAAGTAACAAGCGACAGGCATACAGGGCTGGTTACACAAGGGAAAATATAGAAAATAGTCACAGGATTTGTGAAGAGAGTAGAATTAAATTGGCAAACAAAGATAAGTCCAGGTAAGGGGGAGATGTACAGCACAAGGCTGAGAAGAAGGTGGAAGTTAGCGAGGAGCACTTTGCACATTGTTGAATAAATGGATGTAGAATAGGTTGTCAGTTTAAAGGGCACATGGGACCATATAAGAATGACAATATTACAGCCAATGCTACTTTTTACTATAACAATGATTTTTAGACAAAGAGCACTATTAAGAGGGATGGTAAAGGGGCCTGATTTTTATCCTCATTCTGCCACTTTCTCCAGTTCATTAAGTGGAAGAAATTGATTCAGCAGAGCTAATTTTGTAATTAAAAAGCTTATCATGGTTTTCTGTAATGAGTTAAGTAAACAGACAGTAATTCAGTTACAATATTTATACAGCTTATACCAGGGGACATTTGCTTAGTAAATTAAATAATATGGGAAGTGAGAGGAGATAAATTTAAATTGGGGGGGTGGAAAAGTATACCAAAGGACAATCAGGAATTCAGGACGGACAGGTTGTCCCTAAACTTCTCATATTGATGTCAAGACAGAACCTTAGTTATTTGAGTTCCTCTTGAGCTAGAATAGATGATAGTCAGTGCCTTCATTAGGTTGTTTTTATATTAAAAATTATATTTACATTATTTGCCTGGGGACAGATGAAATAATCTACCTGAAACAAAAAGATAACAACTTTCCTTTCATAGTTGAAGAAACAATTTTTTTAAAATGCCAATGCTATTTCCCTCCCAAAGGCTCTATTGCTGTATTATCAGAGAGCCATACACAATGTTCACAGAGAAGCTAACAAATGATGGAGGGATGAAACTGAACAATTGGAAGCTTAGATGGATCCAGTTCTATGTAGACCATAGTCACTAAGGTGGCAGTTTCTGGATAGCCTCATCTCCCACCAAATCACCTCTTTTGCAAATGTCCTCCCAGCCCTGCAGAACATCAAGACCCATATCATGAAATGATAGAAAAAAATTAAAAATAACAAATAGAGGGAAAGGAACAGAAATGTAGAAGATGAGGGATGGAGCAGAGGAAATATATTGGAGAGGAGAGGGGAGAGGAGGAGACAAGCTAAATAAGGAGAGGCAAGCTGGAGGAAGAGAAGAAGACAGACAAAGGGGAGAGAAGGAGCCACTGCCTTGAAACCACATCTGGGCAAGATCATTGACTTGCATGATATTTCTAAATTTTGAAAGATTGTGTCAAGCAGCCTTCTGAAAACACTGCCTTGAAGTGAACACAGGGCCCTAACACTCTGAATGCTCTGCTTAGAGGTGGCTGGTCTTTGAACCGAGGCCATGGCTGCCCTTTCCTAGTAGATGCTACTCCTGTTTTCCTAAACTCAGTGTGACTTCATTGTTATCATGACTCTGCTACTGTAAATCAGTGCCGACTAGGGGCCTCTCAGTTTCCTTGATACCCATTTTCTAGTCTCATTTAAGTCAGAAAACATTCAGAACTACGGACAGCTCCCTTCTCCCAAGGAGGATGATCTACATAAGTTTGGCACTGCAATTTTATTCACACATCAGGGATGCGGTACAGAGCAAAGCAGACACGTATTTTTTGAGCTGAAAACCTTTTCAGCAGTAAAAGAATATGATGCACACCCAGAAAATTTAAATGACAATCCAAAATAGGACCTTCATATAACTGACCACACATCTCACCATGTTCTATGTCGACTCTTTGTCCAATTTCTCTGGGCCATGTCAAAATCAGCTAATCACATCAAACAGGTGGAAAATGCTAACTAAAGCAATTTATGAGGAAAGTCCTTTACCTTCAGGATAAAAATCAGCAGAGCCACATTCTCCAAGGCCCTACATTTTAGGCATCTGAAGAACCTGGGAGTAAAGATAAAAACACTTGTCCCAGAATCAATTCTAGAAATATATTCTGAAAATCTGTGACGTATAGTGAGTAGGAATATATCCTAGGGAAAACACAGCTTGAAGAACCGCTCCAGTTCATCCTCCTTGTTCACCTAGCTCCAAAGCAAACTAAGCTGTTAGTTTAAAAGAAGGAAGTCATGTTGCAGATGTTTTAATCCAAGGATATGCATTATATGGAAAAATAACAAGAGTGGCAAAGACTGAGTCAGCATTTTAAGTTGCATGGCTTCAAGCTGCATGTTAGGAGGTTCCCCTGAGCAACGGACCTCGGTGAAGCTCTGTTTTATTATGAAGGCTCCATTCCTTACAGCCACTGAAAAGCAGTAGCAAGTCATCAGCACATTACATAAACCGGCCATTTAGAGAATATAGGAAACCACTGTTATATCTGGTAGAATAGTAGTCATGACCTCTTCCATGAGTCTTGGGCACTCTGCTATCTATTTGTTTCTGATTTTCTTCCTATGCTGCACCAGCCTACCACATGGACCATCTGTCGGCTTCTTCCAACTAACAAATGGTCTTAAGGATCTGGGTATCATTTCAGATCCTATTTTTTTTTCAGGTTAAAAGCAGTAAGTTACAGATGGCAAGTGATTATTTTTTCCCTTTAGATTACTAAATCTTGGATAATTCTGTCATGAGTCACATTAAAAAAGGAACAAGTGATGTTATATGGCACCTATTCAATATGAACATGTGCAAAGAACAGCTCCACACCCAGACATCCATTCAGCAAAAGATGGAAGGATTTCACTTGAAATTTTAGAGCAAGAGAATGTGTGGAGTCTAATGAGCCCTGAAATTACCACCACACCTTGCATGAGAATGCCAACGAAGAAAGAAACAAAAGGGGGTCTGATACAGGAACTTAGTGATAGGTGAATGCTTAGCGTGCTCAAAGCCCTGGGCTACAAACTTTCAGAACAACAACAACAAAAAAGACAAACTGGTAGTATGTCTGCATTATGCTCAATCATAGTAGGAAACATGTAGAATGAACTCATTTAGAAAGTCTTGGAAAACAAGTCAGGTCATGGAATAGGGTTAAATCATTTGCTCTCTTTTCCAGTCACACATAACAGATTTTTGGTGAAGGCTTTTTATATTGGACATATATATTTCAGAATTATAGACTTAAAATTTCCAGCTTCTGCTTGTCTTCTAAAAATTAAGAAGCCATTTAAAGACCCTACATAATTTAGTTAGAGGTTGGTTTCAAAGCCCCCTGGAAGGTGCAGCTGCTGCAGAAGTTACAGGCCCAAGAGGAAATATTTTACAATGATCGGGAAAAGAGATGAGAAACCCCTTAACTACTTCTAGCTATTGGTTAGAATTTCCTCTGGGTGATTTCACTTCAATTATTTGAATGATCCGAAGACATCAGATTGGGTAACAGTTCTGGTTACTTGAGGCACTATTTTTCTTCAATCAATGTCTCTTAACATTTCGAACTACTCAATAGAAAAGTTTTTAAATATTTCTACAGGATTGAACTGACCAACCCACTTAAAATGAATCATGAATACTTTTCAGTGGAGTGAGCTGTGTCCTCAATTCCCATTATAAATATGAAAATATAGCAAAGGACATATGTGCAGATGAGTATAGCCATTTAATCATGTGCAAGCCTCCAAACATCAGTCATCTATCTCCAAGTCACGCCTGGTGTCATAAACCTGCCATCTAAATACTTCAGAGACAGGATTAAGAGTTCAAACCAGTCTCAGATACAATGGGATTCAATGACTTCTAGGCCAGCTTGGCATATATGAGAACTTGTGTCAAATAAAACCAAAACAGCATAGAAAGAGTAACTCAACATATCTAAGTTATGAAAACAAGCTCAAAAGTAGAGATTGGTGCTTATGTTACAGGTAAGTGTAACAAATAAATGCATAACTTTGTAGTGTAAAAAAATAAGGGTTTTCATTAGGAAATTTTTATATGCAGGTATCAATGGAACTTGTTCATATGCATCTCTTTTCCATCCTCCACATTTCATTGGTCCCTCTTCTCTGCCCAAATAGTCTGTATGATTTCATATCACATATAAATATTTAAGAATGTTTACATGTAGACAAAAATAATATTTATAGTTAAATCTAGACAAATATATGAGTAAAAATACATAATATTTTGTCCTTATCCTTCAAGTATTTTTCTTGTCCTCCTCTCTCCCCTCTTCTCAGACTTCCTGCTACCCCTTCATAGTTACCTTTCTCCTTTGAATTTTTAAAGGTAATTTTAATAAATAATAACACTAAAATATGCATCTCAAGGAGTATTACTTTGAGCTTTAACAGAAAAGAAAAGTTCAGCTTCATTCATGGTGGCCATTGAATGGTATTTTCAGAATAATTTCTGCCAGCAGCATATACAATGTGAGCCCTCACTAAACATTTGATTAGATTAGATATTTGATGTGGGATTCCCCTCTGTATGCTGTGAATGCCATTGTTAAATAAAGAAGCTAATTTGGGCCTATTGCAGCACAGAATAGGGCAAGGTGGGAATTCCTAGCAGACAGAGGAGAAGAAAGTAAGCAGAGACAGTGAGAAGCCATTTAGCAGCCACAGGAGATGGACACCAGACAGAACCTTACTGGTAGGCCACAACCATGTGGCAATACACAGATGAATAGAAATGGGTTAATTTAAGATGTAAGAGCTAGCCAATAAGAAGCATGAGCTAGCAGACCAAATAGTGTGGTAATAATAAAGTTTATGTGTGATTATTTTGGGTCAGGGAGTCCAGGAAATAAACAAGCAGCTTCCATCTACAGATATTCATGGGTAGCAGCTTACATACAATCAAATTTTCATTAAAAGTAACATGTCTTTTAGGAAGGTGTGAATCCTTGTCAGGATCTTTCCTACATTATAGGAGTGCTGGTTTTGATTCTACAGGGTAGAAAAAAATCACTTGCTAGAACACTGTTCCTGGAACAAGAAGAGGGGTGTAAGATGACTTAACTGAGAGACAAAATTTTCTTCATAGTAAAAACAAAAACACACCTTTCCAAGGTTCCAGTTTCCTAGATGAAAAAAAGTTGTCTCATCCTTGCCCCTTGTGTAGCTGTATATTAGTGAAACTGCACATAAGCAATAAATGCTTAAGTGAGGAAAACTGTGAGATATGGCACATGAAGACCGTATCTCAGATACATTCTCACGACAAAAATCTATGTCCTGCTTAAAAAGATTACTTCTCTGATCTTTTGTTTTAAGCACTTGCTTGTACATTCATGTTTTTCACCTTCATTATCTTTCCCAACAGCAGCCATAGGATATCTCTTTTTTTCTACAAGTTTTAAAAGTAAGAATTTAAAACAATGTACTTAGTATGAATTTTGAATCACTCATCAAATAACAATGCCCAGGCTTAGGGACTCCAGGATTTTTCTAGACTTTTTCCTTCCAATAGTGCTGAGGCAGTTGCCATAATAAGGATGGGAGCAGAGCCTATGGGTATGATGTTCTTAGGCTCAAAGCATAATGGGGCGTTCTATCATAATTTTCCATTTCTAATGGTACCAGAAACAGTAAGGCACCAGTTAAACTTTTGTTGATAGATAAGGACTGTGGATTTGGGGATCCCCATCCTTAGAGCATCGCTCAGCTTTTCTTTGGTATGCACAGTGGCCCCAGACTGATGAGGTTCTCTTCCATTGATTAGAGTTCCAGCTTCATTTGCACCTTATGAAAATCCTGTCTTTAAGAAGAAAAAAATGGAAAGATTTGATCCAGTGCTGAAACACTTAGAGTGCATGTGCTGATAGGCAGTGATTTTTTTTTCCCACTTCACTGCTAGATCTTGGAAGAGCAACAGATGTTCATTGAAATGAGCCCTGAAAGATTCTGAGCATGCCTCCTCTCTAAACAGAGAAAAAACTTTAACTAGAGGGCCAAGAAACAATAGTACCACCATCAGCCACAGTAGCAATCATCAGAAGAATGAACAGGAAAATATCTTTACCCCAATTAACCCAAAATGCTTTTCAAACTCTGCAAATCATTCTTATTATTACAGCTAGGGCAGGGGATGCTTCTGGTGTGTTGTGGGTTGAGCCTGGGGATGTCATAATTCATCCTACCACATGCAGAATAGCCATTCAACTGGTCCAGCATATGAACAGGGCTGAGATTGAGAAAATAACTGGAAAGGCAAACGGTGGTGACAGAATACTGTGTACTGAAGTGAGAGTGGTTACTAACAATTTTTGAAGGTGGTTTTGTTTGAGGCAGTGTCTCACACAATCCAGGCTCATGGTAAGTGTTCACCAACATGTCCATATGTTACTATCAGCTTGAGACAAACCTTCTTGATTTGTGTCCCGTAATCTCCCAGAATCTTATACTGTTACTGACCTATAAGTGCCCCTAATCTCTTGTTTCTAAATTTGTCACACTTAAAATAAAATTTTATTGAAGATTAAAGAAAAGTAATATAATAGGAGAAATATTGAATGTTCATTATTAAATAATAGGAAAACTTCTGTATGATCATTAAAGAGTTTTATTTTTGTTGTTAGTTGTTTTGTTTAAACTTGCTTCTAAAACAAAAGTCCAGACTATAAAATGTGATTTTTCTAGGAGTTCTGAATGTTAGCATTATTTCATTAGGGTAGACTATTATACTCCCTCTCAAGTAAACTAGCTTATTTTCATAATGGCAATTTTTCTCTTAAACATATTGTTTTATGAAGAGCATAGATTATAGGACTTCAGAATGGGTGGTCTGACTTGGTGTGAGTTTGCAAACAAATGTTATATCTTGTAAGCTGTGTTTTCTACATCTATAAAATGGAACTCTGGTAGTGTTGACTTTAGAAACTTGATGTGGGAATTAAATTGTGATATTTATATAAAACATTTACAGATCTGAAAATAAAACAGTCTAGTCGTTTTTGCTATAGGCATTGGTTTACTTTACACAGTAGAGTCTTTGACTTAAATAAGAAAACTCATGTTCCTTTAATGAGGAAGTAAGGCATGGAAGAGTTTTAAGTAATATTTAAGAATTATAATCTATGATTGTGTAGTTCACTTAAAAATGCAATGTATAATTAGGAAATATAGGTTGTTAATGGATAATCACCAATAGTAGTCAAGCTTATTGTCATGTGAGATATTCTAGATATATAAAGATATATTTCAGTTAGATAGGCATTCTTCATATCTTTCAAAGACTACAGAATATGGAATTTAAAATTTTTTAATAATTTAGGGTTTTTCATGACAATGAGACATATCTGCTCCTGGTAGCACCAGCTACTTCAAGAGGAAGATGGGCATCAAAGAGGCACATTATGGAGTTGGTTAGCCATTTGAGCAAGAAACTGCTCTTGCCTGGACTGTTGCATAAACTGGACAAAAAGAACCCACTGAGACAGGACTGTTGAACTTGCCAAAAGGTGAGATGATCCTTCAGGGTTCCTGATTCATAAAAGAGTCTGCGAGACATTTTGCAGGATACAGAAGAAGTGACTAAACTGTCTTTGAAACTTCCTGTTTCATGGAATTGTCTGCTGGATACTATGGTACTATAGGCTGAAGATGGATGCCCCAATGGTAGAGAAGAACTTTGGGTGACTGCACAGGCTGCAAGATGTCTCATTCATTTCTAGAATTTTGGAAGTTGCTTATAATGCACTTCCTGTTTATTTAGGTAATATTATATATGATGGACTTGAAGAATTTATAGATATAGTTTTCCTTAGTTATGATAAATGCTAAAATAGATATGAATATTGTAACTGTAGTTCTTGCTTGATTACTGTTTTGTTATATGTAATTTTACTATATTAAAGTTAAAGTCTTCCTTTCCTTTTTGAACAGAAAAGGGGAAATGGCGTAGGAGTTTCTTCTGTTTGTGTATTTCTTTCATTGGTTGAATAAAGAAAATGCCTTGGCCTTTTGATGTACCTAAGGGCAGCACTTAGGTAGGCAGAGTAGACAGAACTGAATTCTCGAGAAAGAAGACAGAGAGAGAGAGAGCCGCCATGGAGCCGCCATGAAGCTCCTTCCTGAGATTGACACTGGTTAGAATCTTTCCCTGTAAGCCATGACCTCGTGGTGTTACACAGATTGGTAGAAATGAGTTAGATCAGGATGTGAGAAGTTGGCCAAGAAGAGGCTAGATATAATGGGCCAGGCAGTAATTTAATTAATACAGTTTCTGTGTGATTATTTCGGGTGTAAGCTAACAGGGCAGCTGGGAACAAAATCAGGCTCTCTCTCCTTCAACAATAATCCAAAAGAATTGGGGTCACATTATTGAAAACATCTAGGGATAAAGTTAAGATTCTCCATAGTCTATCTATGGATACACTAATGTTTGTGACACTGCATTTGATTCACTAAACTATATCAAGTCAAAGAAAAAAATACTAAATCATACCAAATCACACATAGAGAAAATGAATAACCTTATGCTTCCTTTTGATTTATCTTTGCTCATTCAGAAAACTAGTACTTACAGATTTTTTTTTAAAAAAGTGAAACTTGGTCAGACTCAATTGTTTCATTTTGTTTTTGTTGACTGAGGGGAGAATAAATCTTGGATTCTGTCGGCTTGTATTATTAAGTGGCTGAAACTTAATAACATAGTTTGCTTATATTGCATTTATCTTTAGTATTGTCTCTTATTTATGAGAAGTGAGACTAGTTTCCAATTTACCTTAATGTTATATACGCTGCTTTTAAAATTAGTATATTTCTTTTTAAGAAAAACAAATTAACCTAACACCATTGAATAAACAGTACAAATGATAAGTGTCTTTGACAAATACACTGAAGGTAGTGTTCAAATAAGAAAGGTAATATGAGTCACATAACCATTTCCCATGCTGCTCTTTGAGTAAGAACTTGAATTCCATGAGTTCCATAGGTCCTTATGTGAAATATGTATTTTGCCTGTCATTTTACTTAGAATTTTTTCTGGGATTTGATGGGTTCAAATTTGATTTTTTTTCAGGTTGAGAGTGTCTCCTGGTGGATGTTTCTACTCAGAGACACCCATTTGCGCATGTCAACCCTCCAGGTTTCGGAGGTCACTACACCTTAGTAGCAGCAAGACTCAAGAGTGATGAAGAGCTGCTCCAAGTGACATCAATTTTCTGTGACGAGGAGAAAAAACCTCCAAAGCTTAGCCATGAATAGAATGTCACAACCTCCAGAATGAAAAGTAACCTGTGCACTGGCCTCTCAGTCTCTGTACACTCACAAGTGATCCCCAGGGGAGTAGAAAGAAAGAAGAAAACGTGTTCAGAAACTCAAGACCCTCCAAGCTCTGCCATGCTACTTTTTACCTCTCAGTTAAAGGGTGAAGCCTTAGTGTCACAAGGTGAAGGTTAGGCAGTTTCACTCACACATGGAAAGGTGATTTTGATCTCTTTGGTATCATCAAAATGTGTTTCAGATGAGGTGATTAACTAAATTTAATGGTAATGTAATCCAGTTAAGTTGCATTTTGTGATTTTGAGCCTTCCTACTGAAGGACCTCTTCAGGTCATCATAAGATCATGTGATGCAGACAGGGTAGAGATGATGCCAATTTTGTGATGGGAAAACTGTAGTCAAGAGAGGCTAAGTAAGGTCCAGAGGGAAATGTCACATATCAAAGCTCTACAGTAGCCTGGCCGGTATACAAATGAGGGGATAGTCTTGACATAATAGAAGAGGGATTTCAGGTCACGGGGGAAATTTTGAAGCATATGACCGAACAGGAGGCATCATAGTTCCAAGTGTTCCAGAATCTATTTCTACAAACATCACATAGTTTCAGGTTAGGCTCTGCCCTGGAGAAACCCTGCCAACTTTTCTGGCAATCAGAGTAGGAACAAGTCTCCGACTTTGTCAGCTCAATTGGATTCCTTGAAGACTTATTGAGCGCCTTGTGTGTTCAATAATCTCTGCACTCTAAATGCCTAAATTCCAGTTAAGACATTGACAACAAGCTATCAGATATAGTTATATAAGCTGTGGATTAAGCATCTCTAAAAAGAGCTGTTCACATCCAAATGAAGCGAGTTGAGGTGAGTAGTAGAACATTACACAACCATCCCCAAGCACCCTAAGTTAACATTTCTGATAGGTTAAAAAAAAGTCTGTACAGCAATTAGGTCTGGTAAGAGGGACAGAAAAGTACTAATTGCTGGAAAAGGCAATCGTGTGAAATGTTATAGGTTTTTGGTGAGTTCTGAGCTCTTTGTAGAAAAATCATCTAGGAAAGCCCCAGACAATCTAAACTAAGTCATGTGATTCAGACTTCATCTGCAAGACTGCTATTTTTTACCAAATCAGATTTTTTTTTTCCTTTTAGCTCCATAGTTACATTGGTCTTTTAATTTTCTCGTGTCTGGATTTCTAGCATGCTTGAGATGAGCTAAAAAAATGCATTAGGAATAATGGAGATGGGAAACTACCTATGAGTAGTTCGTTACAGCATTTGGAGAAGGTCAGATGAAGAAGAGATGAGCCAAAGGAAGATGACAAGAGAGTCTCAAGTCTACGAGCATCTAGAAATGCTCCCAACTCCCACATCAGCACTGGCTGCTTCACAAAAACATTCCAGCAAAGGTGGCTGGTGCCCAGGGATGACAGATCAGGAACCTCAGTGACCTTATTCTGAGCATTAGCACAGGACCTCAATGAGGACAGCATTCATGTGACAAGGACATTCTTCTCTGACTGTGTGGAAAATCTTTCTGTCTCTGAAGTAACAGTGAATGATTATTCACTTAGCTGTAACTCATCAGCTTGATAGATTCTCTTTCTAATATGCATAAGGGCTCACATTAATAAAAGTGTTACAAGCATTTTTTTCAAAGCCTACCTTGTATTTAAAAACACTTTTGCAAGAATAGAGAAGTGTTTTGAAAATTGTTATGGTTAGTTAGTTTTAGGGATACAGTTTAAAGCTAGGGTGGTCATGCCAGTTATTAACCCATGCGTGACCCAGATAATTTTAGGAAGGTTTAGTTTCTTGGCAAATCAGAACTATGCCCTGGGAATTCAGTCTTTACCTCACTACTCATCTTTCCCAAATCAGGGACTTGTTGTCATCTGGATCTAACTGTTTTGTGAAGTCTTGAATTTTAGGAGTAGGGTAACAGGGAATGATGAAAAATTACTTAATCGCGCTCCAAAGTAGGTTGTAACCCGCAGGGGTCATTTCAATGTCTTCTACCTCTATCTGACTTATGAAACCATGCTGTATTTTGTGTGGACAATAATCTATTTATTTACATAAAACAGTGTGTATGAATCCATATTTGAGCATGTGTGTGTATGTGTGTGTGTGTATGTGCTTGTGTGTTATAGTCTATTACAGAAATGGTGAAACTCCTCCAAGCTATTTCAAAACAAATTCTCTTTAAAGGAGTCCATTTTGCTTCCACATAGTTATCAAACGAAGCAATAAATAAATAAATAAAACATTTGAATATCTAACAACTTTGTACCCAAAGATCTGATATTTCTCCAGTGTTATACACACATTGAGAAATGACATCATATCCCACACTATGTAAAATTACCATTTGTCAGTTAAAAATAAGATAAATATAAAGTAAGTGTGGATCTCTTCAGAGAAAGAATTTTAATAATGCAAATAATAAGATAATGAGATGTAAAGTAGTTATTGATGAGTGGTGAGAGCTTGATAGCCTGGCACCTGCAATTGAAGAGAAATCAAATTCTGACACCAATCAATCAGGCCCCACTCACCTCTTTCTGATAAAACATGTCAATAAATACATACCTATTCTTAATACCAAAGGCATAAAATGATGCCTGAGCGCAATCACATTTTTAAACAAAATGTCATTCAGAATATTAATAAAGATGGCAGCTTCTAGAAATCTCTTTCCAGCTAATTTTGGATTTCTATAAAGGATTGCTTGTCATCTATAATGGTGGGTGGGAATCCTGGACTGGTGCAATTTACATGAAGACTGCAATTCTGCCTTCATTTAAGTGATAAGTGGTTTCAAATTATTTTGATTTTTAAGAAAAGTTTTAAATTGTATAACTGATTTAGTTTGCCTTATTAGAGTTTTCCTGCTTCTATTTAATGAGGCTGTAATTTCCTTTAATTTTTTCCCCCTCTAATTGGGTTAGCAGTGTCTACAGAGATCTAGCAGTCCTTATTTTTAGCTCATGTGGTGGATCTCCTGCAGGGAAGCTGAATATCCTCCATCGCCAGGTCAGATGGCAACTTCATATGGAAGGTGGGAAGGTGCACAAACGCTGGCAGTGTGAAGTGGTGACTCTGGTTTGAATGTGAGAAGCGAGCTTCAGGGGGTGTCAGTCACATCTCTAAGCCTGCTTCCCACAATCCTCCATAGCTGCGCTCCCCATAGCTCCAATGCAAAAACAAAAATTTCTGAACTATGCATTGAAATGGTAGAGGAAGAAGAGTGGGGGCAGAGAGAGTTATTTGTGAGGATCAGGATATAAAACACTCAATATCTATTAGTTCATCAATTTCAAAAGTTGAACCTGACCCTGCCTAAAAAGGAATCTGCTTCTCATCGTACAGCAATGGAGCTCAGTAAGAAAATGGTTGAGGTAATCCAGGAGTGACACACCCCTAGCACAATTGGCACTTGGTGATATGAATACCCATAGTCATGGCCAACCACATGGCAGAGCAAGAAGGAGATGCGTTGTATCTGCTTGTTCCCTGTGAGAACTCTTTGGCTAAGGAAATAAAGGAAGAAAAAAACAATGATGTACCTGCAGAGATCGGAGTGAGAAATGTCCTTCATAAACTTCTGTATTTAAATGCTTGTTACTCAGTGTGTGGCTCTGTTTGTGGGAGTTTATATGCCTCCTAGGTGCAGCTTTGTTGGGGGAATCACAGCACTGAAGGAAGGGTTTGAGAGTTTATACCCTACCCCATTTCCAGTGCATTCTCTCTGCTTTCTGCCTGTGGTTGAAGATAGGAATGAACTGCCTGCTCTGGAGCCTGCTACGGTGCTTACCTTGCCATCAACTCTCTAGAACCATAAGCCAAAATAAACTCTTACATAAGTCACTTTTGCTCATGGTATTTTTTTTCTCAGCAATAGAAAAATAATATAGCATCATTTTAGGATATTTGAGTTCCTCTGGAAGGATGTCAGAAATGGTTATTATGCCTCAATCTATTGCCCACTCCAAAGCATATTGTTGACCAATATGTTTTCTCTCTTTGTCTGTCTCTCTCTCTCTTTCTGTCTCTCTCTGTATGTCTTCCTCTCTCTCTCTCTCTCTCTCTCTCTCTCTCTCTCTCTCTCTCTCTGTATGTGTGTATGCACTTTAAAACAAAAAACATAAAAATATTTCTAGATAGCTCTTCCCCCTAAATAGTAACATTTGCATTTCCAAATTAATAAAGAAAAAAAAAGATAATCGACTTTGACTTCAAATATAGGAAGCTAAGATATTCTTTCAGGTGGATGTATGGAGAGAAAACATTAAGAAGAGAGAAAGTTAAGATGTAAGGCAAGCATCTATGGAAAAGGGACGGGATATTTACAGAGTTGATGTCTAGGTAACAGGAAAAAAAATAAACTTTTTTAAAAAAACCTAAATCTAGAGAAAGATCTAGGATCTAGGGACTCCCTAACTTTCCCTAGGTTCAAGGAAAATGAAAAAAATAGTTTCTAAATTTATTCGTAAGGTTTTTGTAAGTCAAAAAAGCCAGGCAGTGGTGACTTATGCCTTTAATCTTAGCACTTGGGAGGTATAAGCAGGTGAATCTCTAGTTCGAGGCCAGCCTGGTCCATAGAGTGAGTTCCAAGACAGCCAGTCCCTGTCTCAGGGACAAACAGCAACAAAGAAGGGGGTGGTACAGCGGACAGTGAAGGAAGGGTGGAGTTCTTTATCATGTCAGCTTGAAAGTCACAATGAAGGCCATGGTGTGCAGAGCTAAAACTGCAGCACCTTCCCTCTTCCCAGCCTGGGACAAGCTCTGCTTGCCGAGTGCCACCTGGCCCTGTGCCTGATTCATTAACGCACTAAGAGCTTTCCATCCGCAGGACCGTTGTTCCAGACATCGCTTCTGACAGGAACATTCCTCCCTGGATGTGTAAAGAGCTGTCTTCTTCCAGCCACCCCAGTCTCTGTCTAACTGTCTGCTCTAGACATGAATTTGATCTTTCTGCCGCTCTGATACAACACATGGTTTATTTTGTATACTTGTTCCAATGACTCTTTCCCTTTCCCTGAAATAAAGGTGCCTTAAAAGTAGGAGCCCTGCCATACTATCACTGTTTGAACCTTCCGAAGTTTAGAACAGAGATCAGAAAAACTTAGAGGGATTAATCCATAGCCCTGTTGTGAATGCATAAGGGACAAAATCATCGCTGGAGATGAAGGAGTACCAGGCATCCTGGAAGTGTGCTTTTTAAAAACCTCCCCATTTGCCTTCCTTGTCTAGTTTCAGGGAGACGGTGTAAGAGATGTAGGTGAGCTGGCTAAAAATGAGCTTAGATCAAAGCTAAAGGTTTTGATTCAAGCAGGAAAAAAATGTGGCTTCGAGGGCTGGAGAGATGGGTCAGTTTGCATCCCCACCCTACTCTCTTCCATCTCAAAAGCCAGCAGAAACAGTGTGTTCTTATAGCTCCAGCAGGAGCATGGCAGAGAGACGCAGATCCGGGTTCAGTGATAGACTTGCCAGAGAACAATACAGAAGGACATCTGGGATGCACAAACGCATTTGCAGTAATATCTGTACACACACATACTTACCATACACAATAAGACCCACAAGCACGCACAGACACACAGAAACATAACATAAAAATAATGGGTCTCGAGAAGGACGCCAAGTTGCCTCTCCTGGAGCTCTCCCTAGGCATCCCAGAAAGAATTCCGAAGTCTGTCTCCGAAGGATGAACTGTGAGAAACATTTGGTCAAGCTATGCACCTATTTTTGAAGGCTCTTGGTAGCTTAGGAGGGTTCCTCTTTCTTGATTGTGTTTTAAATGCATTTACTAACCACATGATAAAACAAAGAACCTTTGAGCAGTACCTCTCTAGAAAACACCCACTTAGTGTATCCCCTCCCTATCTAAAAATATAGGAACTTTAAAAAAGCACGGGGGAAATGTGGCTTCCCTAAGAAAACCCACTTCCAGAGTCGATCTCTGCACCCTTACAAAGGCTTCAAAGTGCCATTTCCACCTCCGCACAGATGATGAAATGCCATCACTTGACTATTGAGTTGTTCCTCATTTGTCAACAGAGAAGCTGCTAAATTGCTACCCTGTGCAAATTTACATAGAAATTACCAATGATACTCAGCAAACGAATGAACGAATTACAACTGAGGGCCCTGTAAGCCTTGAAAGTCAGCTCCCTCCCAGAGAGCTGCTGCTGGCTTCTGCACATCTCAGCGCTCCTACGGTGGAAGGAGAAGACAGGGAGCCTGGGAAACAGTGAAAAATAATTGGTTGCATTCCCCTTCTTTGCTCTCACCCTTTTGCACCCATCTGGCTGCATTTTAAATCTAGTTGGCTAATTCACTCATCTATTTCGTCTCCCTCATATATTTTTTTTCCTGTAGTAAACCCCTCCACACAGGAGACAGGAGATTGCTCTTAATTAGAGTTTCACACCCATCACTAAAGGTTAATTGCTCAGTTGTCTTTGTTCCCCTCAGTCTCAGAAGTTGCTGGCTGATCACTGGTATTCAAAGCCATGTTTTTTGAAGTGTATGGGGACAAACTTCTTGCGGAATTCCCAGGCCACCTTGAGTCCTCCCTGGGCATATTCCTCTTCCTCCCAAATTCCTATTACTTCTGGGAGTTCCCTCTCCAGATTCAAATAGGACTTTCTGAAGTTCTGCCCAAAGAGATGGATCCTGTTTTATTGCCCTAATTCTTATATCCTTTTGGAATTTCACAACAGCCTCAGTTTACCCAGGTGTTGATTTTGCTGTCTATGAAGGATTTGCTAATAATACACTATCTTCCACAAAACCTTCCCTCCAAAGTCTTCCACATCAGGTGACTGCCACCCTCCCCGAGTCTTCTCCTGACAAGCCTAATTCCTTCCCCTGTTAGCACATGGAATACCATACTCCCTCTGGAATAAAAATGAAACTGAACTGAATGTCCATGCCAGTCTTGTGCTTCTGTATTTGCTATATATTTTAATATCCAGCTATATCTCTTTATAAATTTGCCAATTCTGTCTGTATTGGCATCATCTGACCACCTATACTTTAGTGCTATATATCAGAGCTATGCCCAGTAGTAGTTGGGAAATGCTCAAGAGCATGGGTCAACTGCTTGAGTACTCACCGTCCATCTTCTCCCGCCACTCCTCCTCCCCTCCCTCTCTCCAGGATCGCAAGTAGCCAAAGCTAGTGCCAAACTCATTATGTAGCCAAGGATGACCTTAAACTCCTGATATTCCTGTCTCCACCTCTCAAGTACTGGGATTACAAATATGTACTACCAAGTTCAAGTAATGTGGTGCCGAGATCAAACTTCAGGCTTCCTATATGTTAGCAACACACTATCAACTTGGAACTCAGAGAGTATCTGCCTGTCTCTGCTTCCAGGATGCTGGGATGAAAGGTTTATGCCAACATGCTTGGCTGAATCCCAGTTTCTAAACTGCAGCTGCATCACAGTGTGTACATCAGAAACCTATGAAGAGTGGATGAAACAATTTATGCCAATCATTGCTTCCATAAAAGCTGTGTCTGCTACTTGCTCTCACTATAATGCCTACTTTAATGCCAGGCCCACACTAGGAAGTGACTACCTGTTGCCAGGCTGAATCCACATTTACAGTTACTCATAGAGAAAAACTAGACAGAAAATTACCCCTGGAAATGTCCAGATACCTCCCTCACTCTCCTCAATGCAAAGACCACCCCTTCTACAAACAGACAAAGACTCCAAAGAATTGCAGTTAAGCTCTGAATTATACACAGAAGTATTTGGAGGAACCATTAGAACCATTTAGCACTGAAGTTTTGGGATAGGTGCTGCAAGCAGGAACAAGTCATTGGCCAGTGTTGTACCTGGTGGGTCCTACTAACATGGGAACTGCAGTTACTGTAAGATAAACAACGCTACTTGCTGAGGAAAGAACACAGCTTTGAATTGGATCTCTATGCTTCAGCAGCTGCATGAACTTACACCCGTGAAGTCACATCTCCACATCTCTACTTCCTTATCTGTAACAATAGAAAGGGGATTTATTAATTTCCTAGGTCACCAACACTGTGAAGATATTAGATGTCTTGCCTGACATCTCTTTCTTACTCTCTGAGACAAGACTCCAAAAAAGAATTTGGGAGCTACAAAACAGAAAGACAGGCATTACTGATTAATTACAACGCAAAAAATACACAGGACTTACAGATGCAAGGGTAAGCCCATCTAAGACCAGAGGAAATTCTTCCTTTCTCGTACTAGAAGGAGTGTTTCTGTCTACAAGAGAGTAGAGCTGAAAGCAGATTTAACAAGGACCATAGCAGACTCAAATGTAAACACACCAAAGTACCCTCTCATAGAAGACTATATGAGGCTGAAATAAAATTGACTTAGCACACATATGTGTCCCTGTAGCACTGACAAAAGCTCATTAAAAACTCTTCACAGTTAAAAGGCAGGATCAAGGGACTTACAGCATTCTCTGAATTGAGTGGAGAACAATAGCTTCTTTACTATTTAATCTAATCTGAGATCACCACTAGATTATGGGATGCAGAGCTCAATGAGATAAGACTTCGGTGTGATGCCAAAGTTGAGTCTGAAACTTCCCAATGGGAGCATTTCCTAAAGAGAAGCAACAATGAATTATTGTTAAACAGTCCCAAGGGAAATTTTGGAAAGAGATCCAAAGATGCAAAACTCAGTTCTACCCTTTGCCCAAATAACTACACATGAATCACTGAATCAAGACTTGATATAGATTTGAGGTACATGCTGCTTTGTGAGTCTCAATGACTGTGCTAAGTGTGCTTGCAACACTCAGGATAACTCGGAATCGTGCCCTTTGATGAGGAGACAGGCTTTCAATTGAAATGATTCATCTAAAAAGAGTCTCCCACACAGGAAATTGCATGAAACTTAATTCATTTACCTAAAAAGGATAAAGGATTGACTCAAGCCAAGGAGAATTCAAACATCAGTTCTCCAAGATTTATGACAGAGATCTTTAATAACCTAATTTTTAAATCCATTAACTCTTGCTAAGTGGAAAAAAATAAAAGGATAAGGTGATGAAAGAATTGAGAGAAGGAGAAGAAAGGAAAAAGAGGTCAGAGAAAAGGTTAGGAAAGAAGAAAGGGAAAGGAATAGAGACAGTGAAGGAGAAAGAAAACATTAAGGAGGTAAGTGTATTTCTAGTTTCAGAGAAAGATGAACTCCTTAGAAAATAAGTGGTGAAGATGATGCACATTCTTTCAAGATTGGTCCAGAAGGAAAACAATTCAGAACAGTGGAAGGGGGTCTTGAGAGCATTTCACACAGCAGTCCTTCATCTCTTACCTTGACATAACAAGTCACCTGCTCAGATAGAACTATCTGGAATTTCATGCCGCTGGAGATAGTTACTAAACTATTAAGCACCTTATTTGGTGTAAGGTCCCTGCAATTCCTAAGTTGACTTCAGGTGATGGTCCAGGTGTGAGTTAAACAATTGTATTTGTTTCTTTTCCACTCTAGTCCCAGAAATCACACATCTGGCATCATTGGCAGTCACACAACCACAGAGTTGCATGAAAATCTCTTAACAGGAAATTCAAGGTCAATTTATCTGGGATCAGGGAAGCAGACATATGTATGAATTAGGCCCGCCATTGTACAGTGGCGGTGGTAAGGCCTACGTTGAAACAGAAACAATACATCAACCTAGTGTTATCTAAGTATTGGACAAACACACGTGTTCTGGACTAGATGGCTAGATGATACACCATCTAGGATGTTTGCCTGAAATGCTTACAAGAGAAAGTGAATTCAGCTTTTTTCAGTTGTGAGGATGAGTGTCTCACAATTAGGTGTCATTCTAAGTGATAAAGGAATATTTTCTGTAAGGTCACTATCACAGTACCAATTTTCTTGCTTTCAATCCACCTTTATAAGCTTAAATTAATCCTCTTTCAACAACAAGAATACAGGCAAACTGTGTTCTTAAGACTTTTGCAGACTAAAAATGAAAGTATCCTTATTCCCTGCCTAGGGGAATGGATTCTTTGGAAGAGAAACCATGGCACACAGAAGTATCTGCAGAAGTTTCCATGCATCCATATTTAGTTAAAAGAAATAATTACATAGGTAGAAGAAATACTATTTTTGAAAAGATAACAAACTGTTGTATCAAATGTCTGTAAAATAGGGAAATTACCCTGCAGCAAGCAAAGCCATCACAACTGTGCCCAGCCTTTAGATCTTAAAGCAATCAGCCAGCTAATATTTATTCTACAGTATAGACAAAATTCTACCTTCTGTCAAGGGGAAGAGAATGAATTGTTTTCCCATAATGGTGTTTTCTTTTCAATCAATTTCCCTTCAAGCTTGATTTAAGAAGGTACCATGTCAGAACCTTAGCCTGGTGGATGAAGTCTGGGACAGTTCCCCATCAAAGGTGAAAATTATGAGCGAGGCAAACCTGCGGAGTTCAATCTGGAAGCCACACTGCCCCCTCCTCTGCTTCCTTCCCTCCCTCAGTCTCTTTCTTTCCTGTCAGTTGGAAGTGTTTGCAGCACTCCACAAAGCTCTCAGGATCCAAAATGAAAAGGCTGGCCTAAACCAAAGAATGCAAACACAGGCAAGGAAATCGTTTTTTTCTACCACTGTAAGTATATTTAAATTCAAATGCATATGGAGTTCTACTCTATATTAGGCACGAAGATCTTGGAGGTTCCAAAGGATGAGTGGGTTAGGCTAGGAAGGTTCTGTCCTCAATGGACTTACAGCTGACTATAGTAAGGAACTCCTCCAAGACAGTAGAGGATGAGGAGGACTATATTTACGTGAAAACACTCTCTGTACTGTAATAATGAGACAAATGGATAGATGAAATTCATCTACTAAATCTCATCTATATTGAAGGGTATCATTTACTTTCGTGTCTTAGGTGTTGTTCAACTTATCAACACATTTGTCTAAACAAATTTCCTGCCTCATCCATTTCAGTCTTCTGTATATTTTAGCAGTTGCTAAGCCCTCACACTTGTTCCCTCTTCCTCACCTCCCTGGTCACTTCCTTAGCCTCAGCAGTCATCTTAAAATGAAGAAATGGCTTGACAGTTGTCGCAGTTCTCAGCATTTGCTCAGCACGCTGCTGTCAGAATTGTCCCTTTAAATCACATATCTCTTCACAGCAGAGTTCTAATAATGCTCAAATAGCATCAAATTCCCTGGCAACCCCTTAACCTGGAATGCAAGATGTATCTTGAGCGGACAACAACAGCTACTTTGCCACACCTCAGTCTGGCCTCTTCTGAGTTGTTCAATATTTATTTAGCATCTTTGCTCACATGTATCCTTCAGTTAGAAAGACCCTCATCTTACCTATCTCCTTCTGTCAACCCTTCTCTCTGGACACAGGACTAGCCATCACCTCCGAATCAATGTAAATGGCACACTCCAGGGAAGTATTTCTTTCTATATGTTCATATCGTGTGTCATGTGTTCCTCAATGAGTAGTGGTACAGATATGTTGATTGGCAAGATTCTCAACAGATGCTGATGTTGACTGAAAAGTCAGAAGTGATTGATTTGTTTGTGACACCTTCATAAGATTGTACTTAATGGAATATACTGAATATATATGATTATATATATATATATAGATATAGATTGATAAATAGATGATTATACATTACATTGGATGTCCCTTCAGTGACACTTAAAATCTTATACAAATGTATCGCTTTTATGTTAAAACAAGGCATGGTCTTAAAACTCAGAGAGACTCTATAAGGATATTTCCTAGAATAAAAAAAGAGGCAAAACCAAAACACCAGAGCAAAGTCTTCCTCAGTGGCCTAAAAGACTAGAGTACATAGTTTCAGTACCTAGCATACTGTTCAGTCACCCTGAGAATGCCCAAAGAGAAGTCAGATAGTTTCCTCACCCCTGTTGGTTTCAGTTTTTCTTTAATAAAATGGGGTTTAAATAATTTGCTCTAAATATATCCAGGGGTGTGGCATGGATCAAAGTGCAGCAACTAGTGTAGCTTACCATTACTGAGTGCTTCTATGGAGCTGTGTAGAATGCTGAGCACACACGTTGAATATAGTCATTTATTAATGATATCAAGGGAGGTAGTTTACAATGGCATAGGTTAAAGGGACAGTCATTGACAGGAAAGGAAGGCTTGCAGAGACAGATGCAATATGCTTTTAAAGCTATGGAGACATCTGGAGCTGTCTAGACATGTAATTGTAGAAATCTACCACTGGGATGGGCTTCACTTTTAGTTTTCTTTAGGCTCATCACACTGAAAGTTATTCTAATGGAGTCCACTGGACTTGAAAATTTTGCCTGCTCCATTTGACAAAGTGAGATGGCCACATCCTGTGTCTTTGCTCATATCCTTCATTTCCTAGTGGTTTTCTTAAATTAATGTTTTCTTAAAAATACATATACGCTAGTAAGATGGTATCTCATCAACTTGATCGACTATGGAAACAACTAATAGTTTTATTTCTTCATGAGTCTATGAAGGCATTTACAGGAAGGATTTCTTATACAGGAAAGACTTTTGTCCAGAGCAAGCTGCACTTTCTTCAGATCCAAGGGAGAGGTTGCTGCTTTCCTGCCGGACTCTGCACATTGCTGGTAAATGCATGGAACTTTTGCTGCCCCATTATCATCTACCCTAACTTCTTCCACTTGCTTATGAGGATTAAGGACCCTAAAGACTGGAGGTTCTCCAGGAATGCTTCAAGCTACCCTGCCTACATCAGAACTGCTCAAGAGTCCTGTTTGTAGGAGTGAGCAATTGCTGGGTTCTCAGCCTCTCCAGCATGTAGACAGCCATTGTTAGACTATTCGGTCGAAGTCATGTAAGCTACTTTAATAAAGGTCTTTTGTAATATATGTTCATTCTATCAGTTCTGTTTCTTTAGAAAATACTGGATAATGCATAAATAGATGTCCATATTGTATAAAATTTGTGTATGGGTTTATATACTGGAGTTTGTATTTCCATTACAGACACAAGATGCATACCTGTTGGAAGGCCAAACATTAGTAAGCTTAAAGCAGTCTAAAAGTGTCATACAATAAAGACAAATAAAGCCTTTATTGATTGAAATTAGCTGTCCAAGAGTTGACGGGGAGAAAGGAAGAAACAGCAAGTATTCTTATACTCCCAAATATTGTCTGTATCCACACCTCTTTGTGCACTGGTCATGCTAATTTAGGTGACTTGTGTTTCCACTGACTTTTTCTTGTTAGCAAGCTGCCACTGAGGCTCACTTAATTTCCATCCCCCGTGCCACAAAGATGATATTTACAGTTGCTACATGCCACTGTTACAACGAAGAAAAATGATTATCCATTTATAATCAGGAAGCACAAAGAGAGTGATCACAAACAACCTCACCCTGATAATCTCTGTTCTTGAAGGGTACAGAGTACCTCACCTTTCAACATGTTCAGAAAAGGCAAAGAAAAGGTCATACTTCCAAATTTCCCAAACCCCAATACTTATCTGTCTAGTATATGTATGTATGGATCTAGTGTTAAAATTTGAATTAGCTCAAATCAAGCACTTCCAGTTCATGTAAGCACCATATGTCCAAACAAGGCATCTTTCACCAGTTTCCCAATTCTCTTGGGGAGAGAATGCAGAAAAAAAAATCATTTCCCCATGGCATCTTCATGGCATGTTTCCCTAGTCTGCAACCCGAGCAATGCAGAGAAGCAGAAACTGATAGATAATGAAGCAAACGGATTTAGTTTGAGTGACAAACAATTTTAGTCTCTTCTGGAAAATGGAAAGAATTAGAATTTTCAAACATGAACAAAAGAGGTTTTCTTCACATCATTTCTTGTGCTTCGATTGGCAGTTACATACATGCATATGCCACTTACACAAGACATATTTCCAAGAAAACCTCGGAGTGTGCAATCCTGGCGCTGTTTAGTTCCAAAAGTGAACTCTAACTTAGTTCATGAAATCATGATAATATTGATTGTTATTTTATTTTGAAGGCTTTCTAGACTGTTGGAAAAGTCATCCACTAGTGTAAAACAGAAAATTTAATCATTAACTAAGCACTTTCAAACATAATGTGAAATTTGCTACAATCTGAAATAAAAGCTAAAGAGGCATCTAGCTAATGGGAGGTTTAAGTGAGCCATTAAAACGAATCACAGATCTTCTAGATAGGCCTTTGATATTTGCGAAATTATAGATCAGGCGTGACACTGAACGTTTGTCTTAAGCAGGAAATGAGAATAGACATTCACTTAAAAATTTACTGGATAACGGTGAAATCCTTAAGACTTGTGTCCTGATTACTTTTTCCTTACCATTTCTTTTGCTTGGCCCAGAATAAACTGGGTATGAAGGAACATGGTGCAGGAATAGGCATACACAAATAAGCACACATGTCTCTACTGGCTGGCTGACCAAGAGAACTCCTCGAGTGACATGTGACAAGCTAGGGGAGCATTCCAAGAAGCCAAATAAAAGTGTGTCCTTCATTTTTGAAAGTTAGTAGATAAGCCTTCAGATGGAGACCAGTTGTGATGCTCACCTCTCAAGGAAGATTCAGAAAGGCTGATTATTCAGCTGCCTAGAAGTGCTATACGGTTCTCGTTACAATTCTGTCATTACTCCATCTACGACACAATTACATTTCTGTTGATGAAGCTATAGGCATTGACCACGAAAAAGAAGTCCTAAGTTACAGGATTGCGAAGGACTTTGAGAAGACAGGTGTTTTGCAAATTCTTCATGAGGAAAACCACCACTAGCAGCCTCTGACCCCTAAAGAAAGCTCTTCCCTAGGATGGCTTTTCTAATTGCCTCTGCTTTGGAAGTAGCTTTGCTCATTTTCCTTCACTCAAGTGTACTACTTTCTGAAACAAGGAAAAACGTGCATGTTAGAACAGGAATTTTGCTTCTTGTTCCAGGATATTTTCGAAAATCTAGTACATTTTCTGTCTTGATATTCCAGACAAGCTCAACCTCGTGCATTACTTCTTGCCTCCTTACACGCCATAGTGAATTTCAACAGGATATGCAATTGGTCCCGGGCATTCTGTCCAATGATTTCTGCTCCAAAATTTACAACTTGGGTCAAGTCTTAGTCCTATAAATCCCAGTTAGACAATGACCTTAATGATTAGGCCATAAAGCTTCACATGTCTTTCAAACCTCAAACTTTAAAACTCACAGAACACCACAGTAAGTTATTTTCAGCGAATCCATTGCTTTCTGCAACATAGAAATAACTAGAAAGCAACATGGTATTCTGAAGCTTTATTTCTCTTTCCAAGCTCTAATTAAGGAGTATTCTTTATAATAAAATTTAAAAGAATACCATCATGACCCCCCCCTTATCCCTAACAAATGAGCTACTGACAACTGATGCCAGCTAGGGAAGAAGAGTCCCTTTTATTTAAGGGTGTGGTTTCAGGTAGATGGAGTACACTCTAGCACATGGCCTCACATGCGTGCACAGAGTAACATCACTAATTGGATTCAATGACTTACTTAAATAAAGAAGAAAATGTAAAACTGGGAGAGAGATTTGGGGGAGGTTGGATTCAGGAGAAATTGGAGAGAGGGTGTAGGGGTGAATATGACCAAAATACACTGTACTCATGTAATAAATTCTCCAAGAATGAATATAAAGATAATATTAAATAAAATATTTAGTTAAAAGTATCATTTATTATTAACTTTTAGATTTTGTTCAAAATATCTGCTTATCACAGTGTTGTGCTTCACAGAAATGCTACTGTTTCTTTTCTAGAGAGAGAGTCGGGAATGGGGGTGAGAGGTTCCCAGCACAAGACTTACCATGGAGAAAGACTGGCCTTCTCCAATGATAATAAAATGCCAATGTGAACTTCTAAGGGTCAAACTTTCATGGACCCTTTGGGTCTGTTCCATTGAATGAATAAAGTTATTCTATACCTCAATGTCGAAGACGATACATGGCAGAAAATAGAAAGAGAAAAGCAAAATGCAAGTCAAAGCATGCATTTCACAGTTCTGCTATTTTTTGGAGGGACTGTGACACTAGGCGAAACCTTTGCTTTTTACTTTCTTGGAGTAGAAAGTGGATAATGTATAAATAGCCTACATAGTATTTGTAGATGAAAAAGAGGCAATAAATAAATATAAAAGTATTATTGTCAAACTGTAGAGCACTGAGAAGATCTGAACTAGCCTATTAGAAGTGGTTTAGATAATATTAGGTTTCTGTTATTACTCAGTCTTTGCAAGTGGTTGGGTTTTAGTATTGTTTGAAACGCTCCGTGTGAGCATTCACGATTTCAGACATTAGCGTTATGTCTCGGGTTCTCAGGTGGGGTGTACGTGTAAGTTCGTGTGCAGGGGCGGTGTGGTGTGCATCACTTTTCATAATTGATTCACACCCAAATGCTTTCAGGAGGCAGAGCAATGTAGGCAGTAGCTGTTTCAACATCACGCAGTGACTCTGATGACAAGCAAATTTTCTGTAGGAACAGAACAGTCTCCTGTCACCTTCCTCCAGATGAAGGCCAAAATACTGCAGAAATAACAGATGGTGAGAAGCTGGGACCTAATTGAAAATCTACCTATTGAGACAAGCAGCAAATGCTTCAGAACTTTAGGGTAAGCCTTCCTTCTCTAAGCAGGCAGCAGGCGGGATCCAGAAGCATAGCAACAAAAGAGACTGATGTCTTATTTTGTTAGACAGGTATCTATCTACTCCTGAGACATCATGTTTTCCAAAGAGCCACAAGGGCAAAAACAAATTAAAGAGTGGGCCAGAGAATACAGTTCTATCAAAGCATTTTAGCATTGGAAGGGCTCTCTCTTCCTAAGGTTGTTCCTTTATTCTCAGAGAAACTTTGCCATACACCAATTCCAAGCATCTTAAGACAGTATTAGTGAGCAGTCTAAAAGACAGGCTACTACTGGCTTAGTATTTTGCTTCATGTCTTACAGTGTTTCTTCTTGCCTTTGTAACCTTCTGAGTCCCTTTTCTAATCTTGGTACATAAACACCACAGTCTCTGCCATTGATTTTTGAATCTGTAGTTGGGATCATTTTCTCTTTTGACTATCACAAAGCACTCTGAGGTCCAGCACACACCTTTGCCCTACTGTAAGAAGGGCAAGCCTGGGCTTAGCTGTGTAACATCTGGATGTTAACACTTATTTATAAGTGACCAGGTTCTGTTCTTTGAATCTTGCTATCTTTTATTAAATGCAACTTATCCTAATGGATTTCTCCTCATTACTTATATATGACCATAGGAAGCAGAGATGTAATGGAGAAATTCTGCCACTTGCTCGTTTTGAGTGCTTATCAAGTAGGCCATTAAAGGAATCAGAAAGAGACAGAGACACCATGTATCATCTCTAGTTTCATAGCTACATGATCTGAATGGAACATGTCAGGCATGGGATGACAGGCCTTGATCTATGGTTTTGTGCAGTAGGGCTGAAGGGCTTCTGGGAAAGGCAAGAGCAGTCTACTCTACAGAGAACAAATGTGTCTTGGGACTGTGGGATAAATCACACCTGTAGAGAGTAACATAGAAGCCACTGAAATAACCACGGACACCATCCTTCAGTGACTTTATGTGGGATATTACTAATTCCTAGAACTTATGCCTCTGGGAACATAGCTCATCCACTTGAACACATATCCCCCCCCCACTTTATCTCCTATAAATTTAACTGTAGACAGGAGCTGGTGAGCGTACTCTTGCAGGAAGATAATAAGACAAGTAGATACTAGAAGATATAGTGGGGGAAGGGATAAAATTTTAAAAAGTGAGCATGGTAGAATTATGAGGAGACAAAATAATATAGTAAAAATAGCTATGTCTTTAAATAGATATCTAGCATCTTCTCCAGGTTCAGCCAATGGACTGTGTGATGTTAGCCAATTGACATATCCTTCTCCAAATCTTATCTTCTTCATACATATTTCTTCACAGGAATTAAAAGGAATGATTGATGTAAAACACCTGTACAACTGAATTATCTTTGCAAATGATAGTTAATGAGCATTCAGATCTTTTCTCTTTGAATTTAATGACCACTTATTTGGTTTAATAATTCAGATGCTGCATAATTATCCTCTTGATATTAAAAAGCTGCTTTTTCATGAGAGGAGGGTTACAGTAGATGGTCAAGAAGCTCATTACCTTCCTGTACTTTGCTTCTGTGAGTGATCCCAGGGACCTGCATCAAAGTTAGTCTGGAATTGACCTTGAAATGTTATTTAGATATTACCAGTCAAATGCCTATGGCTGGGGAGGGCAGGGGTCCACGGAAAGGCCATTGTTTCCTTGAATGTGTGTTATCACATTGATTTCTGAATGCTTATGTTTAATGCCTAGATTATCATATCTCTCAGCCCAGGGCACTGTTGTGGTGGTCACTGTTACATCAGAGATTCATATCTAGTCAAAGAGTGGGAAATAAATGTTAGGTGAAGAATAAGCTTTGAACAGGGCACCCACATTCCTCTTTCATCCCCCCACCCCAGGAATCATAGAAAAATAGAATGAATGAATGTTAGAGTCAGAGGATGGGTAAACATATCACAAAACACTGCCATTCAGAGATGCTATATCACCTCTGTAACTAAGTACAGAGCAGTTATGGACACTTGAATGCAAGATTACACTCAAGTTTCCACTGTGGCAGGCAAAGTATCCACAGTTCCCCATCCTTTTCTGAGGAGCTACTGAACATTAATGATGGCTGAAGAAGTCCTTTTTCTCCATTGGTATAGTCACTGGTGGGCCATGTTGGAAAAAGAAGAGATTCTGAGGGAAAGGAAAAGGGATTATCTAGGGTGACCAGGGTGAACACAATCATAATACATTGTATATGGTATAAATAACCTCTCAAAAACTGAAGAAAAAACTAAAGACAATTTCATGGGGGCAGTTAGGGGAGTGTTTAACAGGCCCCTGGAGGACAAGATAAATGATGCCAATTATTTATTCATATTGTATCATCTTTCTGAATGATTATGACTGCATCTTCTAAGCCTCTCTGAGAGATATTACTAGGGTGTATCTCGGCAATTATGCTCAAAAAGAGAAGAGAGAAACAATGGATATGAAGATTTTGTGAATTTTCTGCAGTCAAGATGTCTTAGAGGAAACACTAGAAGTCAAACCCGTTTTTACAAGTGTTAATGCAGATACATACACCTCATACCCCATAAATAAGTAAAGAAATAATCCTTTGGATAGCCATGTTCAAGAGGAAATTTGTTGTACCCAGGCTATCCCAGGACAGAATCATTTTAACCAAGATGTGTGTCATTCCACATATATGACCCAGATTCACTTTTATTGTGTTTTAATTAACTATAAATATGTAAGACAGAGCAAAAGTTATCATTGGTGAGCTAGGTAACTGAATCTCAAAAATAGTAGGAATTCCAAAGGAAAATCTCAATTTTCTGCTTACTCATTGGTGAAAGGGGAGATCCAGTAAATACAATGAAATACATGTAATTTCCAGCTACTTATATCTACACAAAATATTTAATATTTTGTTACCAGTTAGAGAAACTAGAATACTGCAAGTTCAAGAAGCAGGAAGTAAGAGTCTGTTCTTCCTACAAATGATAGGCACAACACAGCAAACCCCACGGGAACCCAGTTTAATTATCTCTAAAATAGAGATGAATAGATTATTCCTTTATATCTCCCTCAAAAGGGTAATTTGAAAATGGAGGAAAAAATTGATAAAATGCCTAGAATTTTCTGGACACAAGCAACGCATAATTCAAGTCATTACATTTCCCTAAAGTCTCAGCAGCTGCAACTTCTCTATGGCAATGGGAGGAGAACATTATGTAACTCTGCAATGGCCCCATGGTCCATTGCTATAATGGGCCTCTCCAAAAGTACCAGCTAGCCTCATTCCAGAATACTGGCGTGCCTTTGTTCTTTCTTTTAACTGAAATTAAATTGCTGCCTGAAGAACAAAGGATATATTTAGAAGAGAGTCTTTTCCTTTTTTTTTTGTCTGTGTTAAAGTTTCCTAATTGAGAATCATATTCCATAAAATTACACAGCAGTGTAAAGAATTGGAGAAGCAGGCAGGCAGGCTGGCTGAAGGGGGAAGGCCTCCTCTTCCCCACACTTTCCATGTTTTCTCTCCACAGCAGGAACAAAGCTGACCTTTTCCACCACTGACATTCTGTGCCCCCCTCCTATTCCACCCAGATATTCTCTTCCAACCTACATATAAGTAGGATATGCACTCAAGTCATTGCTGGCTTTAGTTTTACTGCAGGAGGTACTGGGGAGAAATGACATAGATATGTCAGGGCATTCACTTAAAGTAGAGAGAGAGAGGCAGAATCCCACCATTATATAAACCTGTAAGACTCTGTGTGTGTGTGTGTGTGTGTGTGTGTGTCTATGTTTGTCCCTGTCTTCGAGAAAACAATAAGCAGCCACAGGTTAAACAGTAAAAGTAGGATAACCAATACACCTTTCTTGTAAAAATTCATGGTGAGAAGTAACAAACTGACCAGTGTAACCTGTGTGTGTGTGTGTGTGTGTCTATGTTTGTCCCTGTCTTCGAGAAAACAATAAGCAGCCACAGGTTAAACAGTAAAAGTAGGATAACCAATACACCTTTCTTGTAAAAATTCATGGTGAGAAGTAACAAACTGACCAGTGTAACCTGCTGTAATGTTGGTGGCAAGTTAAAGGGTCTAGCATAATCTGGAAGATGGGTCTCTGGGCACATCTCTGAGGGCTCTTCTTGATTAACTCAATTGAGTTGGGGACACCCACCGACTGTGGATGGTATATCCCTTGACTGGGATACTGGGCGAGAGCAAGCTGAGGACCAGCATGCATGCATTCGTTGATCTCCTCTGATTACAGACATAAGGTAACAAGCTGCTTCAAGCTCCAGATGCCTTGTCTCTCCCACCCCCACCCCGCATGATGGACTGTACACCAAACCAAAGAGTGTGAATAAACTCTGTCTTCTTTACATTGCTTTTGTCATGGTATTTCATTACAGCAAGAGCGAAGTAAATTAAGATACAGGACACCAGTGGAAAGCACGCAATACAGTTTCCAGTTAGAGTTACCGGAAGTAACAGTTAAGTCTCCCTGGTCTGGGACTATACACCAAACACAAGCAGCTAGAGATGCCAATCTCTAGATTACCTGGATAATCTAAGACGAAAGAATGACCAATAAAAATATTTATATTTATAAATAAATATGTCTACGTTTATTATTAGTTTATTATGGTCACTCAAAATAAACTCAACTGAGGTCTCATCAGGTTACTGATGAATCTCTAGAAGGTAAAAGAGAATTCTGGGTTTAGCCATTGGGCCTCAGGATAGAGGAATCAAGGCCATCTCTTCTCTGGATGAACAATGGGAGCAGCTAGACTACAGAGAAGAGAGCTTGCTGAAGGTAGGAGACATGAGAGAAGCCGGGGAGACTAGCAGATTTCAGCAAGTGCTGATGCCTTTGCATCTTCTCATGTAGAAGGATGAAGGACTTTGATTCTGAAATGGCCTATAAATGAATGACACAAGAGAAAACCCACTGACCAGTCAAGATGGAGACATGGATAGTGCATGCCAGAGACCATGAAAAAAATACTTCATGCTAGATTTGATTAGCTGATGTCACCACATCTGTTTGGTATTGTTTTAGTATAAGAGCACCAGAAGCACTCGGGAGATGGTCAGTAGTTAAGGCATTTTCAATGCAAGCATAAAGGCCATAGTTTGAATCCCCAGACCGTGTTAAGTGCTGCGAATTCTGACCCATCTAGAACACCAGGAATCTGAAGTCAGAAGCATGAAATCTCCAGAGCAGGCTGCCTAGTTAGACTGATTTTATTGGTGAGTTCTGGACTCGACTAAAAGATCCCACCATAGTGAGTAACCTGGAGAGTAATTGGGGAAGAATTTTAACTTCGATGTGAGGTTTCTATATGCATACATGTGCACATACATGCAGACACAGATGTGCACACCACACACAAACATATGTAAAAAATGATAGCCTGATTTCCATGTGTTTTCTTTAAAGAAAGAATGCTAATAGAGTAGACACTACAATATGCTGATAAATCACCCTGTGTCTAAAGAGAGCTGTGACAGCCAGAGCTCACCTGTGAGCTTCTTCAGAGTCTGACCACATGGCTCCATTTTATTCAGCATCATTCTCTTCTGCAAGTGACCCACAGTCAATAGCTTCCTTAAGGATCAGTGTGGAACGATGCCCGTCTTGACCTAACTCTGAACAATCCAGAGGCCATGGTAGCCTCTATGATTCTTGTGGGTTTAGCTGAATTTATCAAGGCATTGTACCTTGGCTCAACTTCTATACCATTTTTCTTCCTTCCTCTCTCTCTCCCCCAAGAATGTCTTAAAATCACCTGCACACCAGCTTCCCTCTCCAATTCGGATATCAGGGAACCCAAACTGTGACAGCAGCTGCTTCTTTTTCTGCTTCACTTTTGTGAAGCAAACAAACAAATCCAGTGCAGACTAGTATTAACTATTTAAGTCATTAAACAATCTAGATGAATGATGACCAATAGAAATAAGAAGCAAGTCAAACACATAGTTTAAAATTATTTAATAATTGTACTAAACTAAAAAAACCTAATTTTAATAATTTATTTTCCCAATATATTAGATACAATTATTTTAAAGCATGATAAAAAATAATAAATAGTCTATGTTCTAATTTTCACATAGTCACCAAAATCCGCTGAGCATGTTATTTTTAGAGTACATCTCCACTTAAATATTAAATTTTTATTAAATGTTCTGTGTAGGAATTTGATAAAAATTTATGATTGAAAAAATAATTTATATCCCCAACAAGTTTGACACATTCTTAAGTATTTTCCAGTAACCGAATTGAATATTAATTTAAAATTTTAGTCAAGTAAAAATTGAATTAAATTATAAATCCAGTTTCTCAGCTACACTAACCACATTTCAGTTGTTCCATAGCAGTGGATTGCCAAATTCTCTGTGTTGGATAGGACTGACATACTCTTCATTTCATGTTCTTGGGTTATTTCCTTATATTGTGAATGCTTCACAACAAAAGCAGCAAGATGATAGAATGAGGAGTTATGTTAATAATGGCAATAATGTGTAAGGATATGTAAGGAAATGAGTTGCACAAGCATCTGGAACCATCCACTTGGCTATGACACCGATTCTGAATGACAACAAATAAATCATGCAATCAATGAACATGTCAAATCTTTGCAGTTGATAATCATCATCAGGAAATTAAAAAATAGAATGACCAACAGGAAGGATGAAAGTATATTCACACATGTAGTACAAAGTTGCACAAATAGAGCATCAGCCTTGGTGTAGGATGCTACAAAGCAAAGACTAATTCAGGAGAAGACTAAGCATAGAGAGTAACTGGCCAAGCACTGCAAAGGAGGCTCAACAATCACAGAGCAAGAGGAAGTTCAGCCCATGTTCTAGGGCAGTGGTTCTCAACCTTCCTAATGCTGTGACCCATTAATAGTTACTCAAGTTGTGGTGAGCCCCCACCATAAAATTTTTCACTGCTACTTCATGACTGTGATTTTGCTACTATTATGAACCATAATGTAAATATATTTGGAACTAGAGGTTTCCCAGTGGGGTCACAATCCACAGGTTGAGAAGCACTGTGCTAGGACTGTGTGAGCCATCATCACATTGATCTGGTAGTGAAATGATGAGAGCAAGAACTGGACTTGTTGATAAGCTGCCTGTCTATCCACAAAGAGCATGAAGTGAATGGAAGTTCGATTGCAAAAAATGTCCATTGAACATGCACGCAAAATGGTTTCTTTTCTATCAGCCAAACATGCAAATGTTTATTGAGTATCTAGTATGTATCTACCAGGTTTTATTTTAAAATATTAGCAGTGAACTAGTGAACAAAACAGAACTGTTGTCTTTTGTTTTTCATTTTAAATATTTGTACATACTTCTGTTGTGTTCGTGCATATATGTTTCTGTGGGCCTTTTTTTTTCTACCATGTTGGTTCCAGGAATTGAACTTAGTTTCTCAGGTTTGTCAGCAAGCACCTTTATCCACTAAGTCATCTTCTTAGACTATTAAATTCTCATAAAGAAGAAAGTATATTATAAACTCATTGGTAAATAAAGAGCTGTAAGCCAGGCAGCTGTGGCATATGCCTTTAATTCTAGCACTCAGGAGGCAGACACAGGTGGAACTCTATGAGTTTGAGGCTAGTCTGGTCTACAGAGTGAGTTCCAGGACAACAAGTACTACAAAAAGAAATCCTGTCTCAAAAAAACAATAGCAAACAAACGAACAAAGAAAATCATACTAAAAACATGATGTAAGTACAGCATGATAGAACATACACAGGCATCTATGAGAACCTTTAGCTACAATTGCCAGAAAAGATATCCCTGAAGACTGAAGACAAGAAGGAAAACTAAGGTCCACAAGATAAGCAGAAGTGAGCACAGGAAGACAATTTGTGGGAAGTGTGCCAGGCAGAGCTTCATTTATAACAGTTTAAGTGCCTGAAACTAACTAAATTTATTCTTCTCTCATGCATTATATCTCATCTATATTTGCCCCTTTTTCCACTCCTCCAACTTTCCCTCATGTCTTCCCCAGATCCATTTCTCCTCCGTTTCCCTTCAATAAAGAGCAGGCTTCCCAGGGATAGCAACAAACAGCATGACAAGCTACACTAACACTAGGCACAAACCTTCATATCACGGCTGGATGAGTCAACCCAATAGGTGCAAAAGGGTCCCAAGAGCAGGCCAAATAGTCAGAAACAGTCCCCATCCCACTTTTAAAGTCCCATAAGAACAGCAAGCTACACAAGCAAAACATTTGCAGAGGACCTAGAACAGACCCATCCAGAGTTTGCGATTGCCCCTTCACTCTCTGTGAACCCCTAGGAGCCCAGCTTAGCTGATTCTGTTGTGTAGGCTCTTATTCGCAACCCCTCTGGCTCCTACAGTCATTCTTCTCCCTCTTCCATGGGGTGGGGTTCCCTGGGCTTTGCTTAATGTCTGGCTTTGGGTCTCTGCATCTTTTCCCATCAGTTGATGGATGATGCTTCTCTGATGATGACTGGGCTAGGCACAGACCCATGGAGTAGCACCTGAACAACTTAAGTGCTGAATAATCAAATTTAACGCTTTTCTTTTACATGTGTTTTAGTCTGTGTGGCAATGCCGTCTTGAATAGGGACCCACAGCTCCTATGAATAGTGTGTAGCTCTGATATTCCCACGGGAGGGATCTATGTGTGATAAATGACTTCCATCCTGCTTCTCAATAAAAGTTTCATGGACTGATGCAATAACTAAGTCCCTAAAATCTTAGCCTACTTCCAGAGGTTGTGATTAATATATTATATAAAGGTTTTATATATAAAACATTATATATGATTTTTCTTGGAAATTCGCCTTCACAAAGAGCAAATACTGAAGTATTTATATATTCGCCCAAATCCTAAATTTCCTGGAAGTATGCATCACTGTGTGTCTCATTAAGCTGGCATGGTTATCTGCTGTAATCTCTTTCACTCTGTATGCTGCCCTTGTTAAAGACAACTCCAGTCACTTTCACTGTCACAGCTTACCCTCAAAGGGTAGAGATTAATTCTTTTTCTTGTATATAAGCATACACAGGATAGTTTGTCCCCTGGTGGGCTCCCAGCAAGATGCTACCTGCCAGAGTGGAGACCAGGAATGAAGGGTACAAGCAAATGATATAACTTACACCAAGCACCATGCTGCTCTCATTCAGGGCATCAAAGGGACTCTGAGTAGTTCTATTCCAGTCCTTTGCCACCCTCTGAGCTGACCAACAAGTGAGCGTCTTGGTCTCTCTAACCCCAGAGCAACAAACCTGGATGGGCTTCTGGCTTTCCTGAGTCTACTTCTGCCCCTTTATTTTTATTTTTTTTAGCATGCTTTTCTCTTTATTCTTCATCTAACACAACGAACATATCCCATTGGGCATTGTGCTTAGAGCCAAAACAATCAATACTAAGTTCGAGTAACATGGAAGAAGTCTCAGGCCTGCATTGGGGCTGTATATAGAGCTTGTTTTATATTGGAGCCAGGCTCTCTCTGTTTCAGGAGCCAAGATTTAGTGCTCATGGAGTGGTGTGATATGGGAGTAGAAAAGGAGAGAATACAGCTATCCCATTATCCCAAACAGAGAGATCCTTATGACACAGATTAGGTGTAATTAAAAACAAAGAGGGAAATAAGCATGAATTAAAATTCTGTGAGCTAGAAAGCACTCTCCTGCATTCACAGCCTTGCTTTTCTGGCCTACCCAGTTTATTTATTCTCACATTCACTTTAAGTTAAATCTGCACCCAAACCACCTTTCTGGCTCTACTCCAGCCTCAGAGAACTAAATCTCTACTTCTGTCCATTTCTCCCATCCCCAGGGCACTCTATTAGAAATCCCAGCAGACAGTGACCATGTATACATCTATCTTGTCTGTAAATCTCAAGCCACTTTGGAGGAGGACACTCTCATATCCATCTCCATAGCCACAGACTCGCAGCCTGCGTGCAGCAGTCACCCGATAAGCATCTTCTGAATTTCACTAAAATCTACACAGACTGATGCCTTTAAGGGCCTATTGTGGAGAGAGGGAACGAATAACTTGAATTATAGTGCTATTATTTGGCTGTTTTATTATACAGCTATTTCCTAGCAGACAGCCCGGCTTTAAACTCAACAAGAGAGATTCCATTTAGGGGAAACAATAGAATATTGGAAAACTCCTCTTGACAGTAAACATTGAAATGAATAATAGATGAAATGTGGGGATATAGATAAGATGTGGGGACTAGTCTCTCCTGGGCTCACTATATGTGTACACATGCACCCCATCCCACACAACCATATAAAGTCACGTGGCTATAGCCAGAGCAGCAGCCATGAGGAGGGCACTCTTTGATTTGTATTCTAAATAAAAGTAAGTTATTGTCCACTTCTTGCTACTGTACTCTATATGGTGATAAAAATAAGCTGAAGATGAATTGAAAAATACTTTACCCTCTCCTAAACTGTGAACCTCATCCTTAAAAATTATATCACCATTACTTCCATGAAATTAAGTTAGAGTCACTCCTGACTTTAAAAGACGAAGAGGCAAATAAATATTTTCAAACTGTAGCACTGCCTTTTGAGCAAGTGTGTATGTGAGGGGAAGAGTATGAGAAAAGTTTACAAAATTCACAGAAGAAAATGCAATGATGGAATATTCTGACCCTGGCTACAAGCAGGCCACAGAGCTGCCCCTGCTAGATGCTTTCTGTAAATGTTTGAAAGAAAATGAGCAGGTGTTCAGAAAATAGTCAAAAACCACTCTAACTGACTGGATTCTGAGCTAAACCCAAGTTCTGAATATTTCAAATAAATATCTATTTCCATTCTCCACCTACTAATTTGGGTTATAATGCCAATAACAAATGTATATTTGCTTGATTTCTAAATAATACCAGAAATCCTTCTTCAAAGGGCTGTTCCCAGTCCTCTTCCCTGTCTCCCATTTTAGGTGTGAGCTTGGGAGTAAGACCTGAAACAGTTCTTCATGGGGCCACAAACTCACTCCAATGGGTGGAATGTCTTCCAGTATTTTCACACTGTTAATACCACCGCTTCTATTCCTAAATTCTTCACCTTCAGAACATGCCTCTGGCCAATTTCTTTCAGCCAAGCTTCCCTCAGGCTACAGTAAGGTGTAAGGCACTTCTCAAAATGTCAGTGTACTCAGTCAGTACCCATCCACTACTCATTATTCTGCTTCCTCCGCCAGGGCCCCTAACCTCTAGCCCATCAACAGCTATAGTAAATTTCCCTTCGGGCTCCTACACATGATCACTGCACATATTTTGTCAGCCACTGCGGGTCCAAATGTCTTGCCATAACACACAATGCACGACACAACAAACAGCTACACTGAGAAGCCGAATGATGGTGACACTTGCCTTTAATCCCAGCACTGGGGAGGCAGAGGTAGGTAGATCTCTGAATTTGAGGCCAGTCTGGCCTACAGAGTGAATTCCAGAACAGCCAGGACAGACAGAGAAACCTTGTCTTGAGGAAAAAAAAAAAAAAGAACAAAACAAAAAAAAAGAAAGAAAGAAAAAGCCACTCTGGTATATATTAACGTGATTAATGATTGTCCTAGAACACAATCAATCCAAGCATTAGATGACACCAAGTATGTTGTAGGGTGTGCTGGAGAGACCACAGCAACAACAAATGCCCGGATGCACACACCCACAGGTAGTGAGTCTACAACGTCTGAATTTCATCTACCACGATTTAGGGGACAATGAGTAGGCTTTGGCTACCACACTGTGGGAACTGATGGCTTTCGTGAAGTAGGAACTTAATTGCTAGATCTTCATTGCACTTTCAGCAACTAGTACAGGTCCTCTTTGTAATCAATGATCAATCAAGTCAGAGCAGTTAAAACCTGTAAGGAAATAATCACACACTCAAGTTCAGCCAAGTCGGCAGGGCACCTAACCGTCTCTTTTCCTCTCAGTGGTAAAAACTCCTCTAACGTTTTACAAACTGGTCAACAAAGAGAGAGAGAGAGGACAAAAATGATGAAAGAGAAACAAGTTGAGGGTAAATTGGAGTTCAGGAGGCTCTATCTGGGTAATGTGAGTCGCCTGGAAGAGAAACCATTTGGCCAAAATATTTTTTTCTAAATTCAGACTTGATTCCTTACTTCAGAGTGAATATTTACCTGTTTACTATTTACACCAGAAAAAAAACAAACCACAAAAGTCTTGTTTCTCCTATGACAACATATCAACCAAGCTGTGGCCCCAGGATTGCATGACACATGTATCAGTCTGGTAGGTAGGAGGAAGTCTGGAAGCAGGACCTCTCAATTGCCTTGAAAAGCTACTTGGGATATTGTCCCATTCCTCATTTCTGGATCCAAGACGCTTAACTGATGGTTCTGACACAATCAAATGGGCTGCATGCTGTAAGCATAATGGGAACACATTTTTCTAATGTTGTTTTGAAAGATCCTTGAGTCCATACTCCCCTAAAATTCTGTCTCTCTTTTGCTGTATTTGACCCATAATACATACAGCAGAGAGGCCGTGAGCAAGCTTAAGTGACAAGTACTCTGCTGTTCACTGTCCCTAGATTGCAGTGCACTGAAGCAAAGATGTGACACAACAATATTACCCTAAATCCTCGGTGGTCTAAAGAGACAGTATCAGCACAAAAGGAGAATCCATCCTAGAAAGAGCTAGCCACTTAAGATTGCATCAATACGCTCAACATCAGGATTCCAGGTAGATATGAAACAATACATAGTTATTTCCTGGCAGAAATTTTTCTTTCATTACTTAAAAATGCTGGTACTTTGTTTTTCCTTGTTTAAAAAATAAAATATGCTCAAAGAATAAAGGATAGAAATATTAAAAACTGAAAATACATGGTGAGGAGGTTCCATCAGTTTTGGCGTTGATTCTGGGTATGTACACAAACCTGGTGAATTATAATCTCATTTTCCACTTTACCCTCATATGGATTGATTTTTCCATCAGCCATGTTATGAAAATCTGGTGATATTTATTGTATATGGCCCAGCTGGATAAAAACCGTAAAGTGGAACCAGCCAGCAGTTTTTAAGCCATTACCTAAAGTTGTGCCTTTCTCCAGGAGAAAACTCAGGACAAACTCATGACCTTAGAAATAAATATATTTTTTAACCTTGTCACTGCTAAATTTAAAGAGTAACATGTTTACCACCAGCACTCACATGCGGGATGCCTGGAGTTTTCCTTATTTTACAGCAGTTTTTAAGCCATCACCTAAAGTTGTGCCTTTCTCCAGGAGAAAACTCAGGACGAACTCATGACTACCAATCAGCGATAATGAGAACACTAACTATGGCTGATTAATAAGACAATCACGTACTGTTTCTCTTTTGGTCGACATAAAAAAAAACTTCATAAAAGATGCATAGAGATACTGTAAAAAGTGGATATAAAGTATATTTTGGCATAAAATACAGCAATAAAAGGAGTAACAATATAAGAGAATACATGTAATTGTCAGTGATTTCTCTATGTAGGGGACTGGGAAAATTGGTGGGCCTGTGTCTTTCAGTTTGAGCCTGTTTAGAACTATTGGATGAATACAGCAGAGTGACTGGAATTAGCAGTGATGCTTTCTTCAAGAGTAGGTATGGAAGTTGGGAGTGGTCTTGTCAAAATAGGGCTTCCCGGCCAACAGCCTGCTGGACAGGGCTTCACCATGCCTTCTCTGATAGCATTAACGTGACACACGAAGAGGAATGATGGCTACTGGATTCATCCTCACCTGTGTGGACACAAGACTGCTAAAGCTTTCTAATAGGAATAGACACTCTTTAACAATGATAAGTATAACATCTAAAAGTGAACATGAATCATGCTGGTATTACCAAGCAGGACTTTGAAAATTTCAGCCAGATGCTACACACCTGTAGTCTCAGGACTCAGGAAGAGGAGGCAAGTGGACTGCTGTGATTTTGAAGCCAGCCTGGTCTACACAGTGTGTTCCGGGCTAGCCAAAACTCCAGGGTGAGGCTGTCTCAACACAAACAACGCCACCAACAAAACATTAGCTGTGCTACGTTTGGAATCTGACTTTACATTTCTCAGAGGTTATCTATCATCCTTGTGAGGTTTTCTTGAGGAAAAAATTGGGGGTTTGCTTTGGGAACACATGACTTAAGCAGGTTGACCACTGACGAAGAGACATGAAATTCTTCTAGTCACATCGTTCCCTGGACACACCCTGCAGGTTCCAAAGTCTCCACAGTAGCGTCTCCAGGCCATTGTGTTTCTATTAGAACTGACTATTTAAAGTTGGACTTATATACGTCCAGGACTAAAATAAAAAGGAAAAAAAAATCTCAGGAGAGTGAGTCATATGAAGTCTGCTGCAAAGGTAGCAAAATGAGGTCTGTGATATAACATACTTTCCCAAGACTAATTTTCAACATTAAATTGTCTTACTTCTGTATCTAATTAACCGTGTCCCTTGTAAAAATCAGGCTATCTGTCTCAACTCCCTGAAAACTACAAAGGCTCATTGTGGTACACTGTGGATGGGCTGGAGGCTTTCCTGGGTGTTGCCATGGTTACCCTTCCAGGAAACCTGAGTGAATGGCCACTATTTGCATTCTGCCCTGGTGAGGCAAAGAGTGTCACAGAAGTTCTCATAAAAACACTTAAATGCTTGGCTTACAAGGAACACACATGGCTCATCTCTCATTGGCTAGAAATAATCACATGGCTCTATTTAACAGAGAAAGTACAAACTCACTGTGTGCCCAGTGCACGGACAGGCAGAAATCCTCTATAAAGTCTATCTTTGCTCAAACTTTCAGAAGTAAAATAAAGCCATAACGCCATCCACATTTTCTCAAAACGGATACCAAATTCAGAGATAAGGGCACAATTTTGTTGAGGAAAGAGTTATTGCTTTTGTTTTCTTCATCCAATGAGAGTGGATGATTTGTGCTCCCCACTGGGATGAGATCTTCCTCTCTCTCCAGAAACGCCAGGGCCTCAGCATGGGTCAGATCCAGAGATTTTTCACAAATACCTGCCCTGAATCTTTAAGACGGTTCTGCTTTTTTTGCACAAGAAAACTCAGACATCGCTTCCTTTTCCACTGTTATTGCTACCTCGACATCCTCCCAATATAAGATGACTTCCTGCTAACCCCTGCCAGGGCTGGCTCAGTCCAGACTGGGGTGGGATCATTTCCTGGTCAACCCCAACAATGCCTTTCTTCTTCTTTTCCTTGGGACTCACCTTGAGAGGAGGTGTCTCCTTCAATCTTTCTGTGACGCTGACAGATTAATAAGTAGACTCTGACAAATGCTGGAAGAGAAAGAAGTGCTGCCCAGGACTAGAAATGCTTTTCACCCTCTTGCCGTTCTCACCCCTTCCTAGCCACTAGCTAACATTATCCATCAGTGGATTCTTTAGACATTTTAGGTAAAACATCTCAAAAGCAGAGTTCATGACCCAAGATATTGCTCTTTCTTTAAGGAATAGATAATTATTTTACAACATCTAGGACTCAGAACAGGTCCCATGGTTTATTTATTTTTTATTATCAAGTTGATGTTACCCCTATTTTTGCACGTACTTTAGAAGAGTCTGTTTCCTTCTTGTGATATCACCATTGACATCTAAACTCTTTCCTTCGTGCAGACAGCTACACATACACACATTCACTCACACACAAACACACACAGAGAAATATATTGTATAATGTACATAAAAGATCTTATTATACACATAACATCATTATGGTGATCGAAAGGGCCTCGCTGGAGGAGGTAGGTCGCTGGAAGTGAGCTTCAGGTTTTCAAAAGATTGGTACCATTCCCAGTGTGATCTCTCGCTGCTCCCTGCTTGCAGATCAAGATGTAAGCTCTTAGCTGTTCCTCCCACCATGCCTTGGCTCTGCCACCATGGACTGCAACAGTCAGAAGCTGTAAGACCAACTGCACATTTCCTTTTAGAGGCAGCCTTGGCTACAGTGTTTAGTCACAATAATAGAGTAACTAAGACACCCACTAAAATTGTGTGCATGTGTGTTGAGATCTTTTATTAAATGTGTGAAACAATACGATGAGATATAGGGAGAATTTGAAAATAAACAAAACACCTGAGCAATCCTATCATTATGTGTGTGGCTGCTTTTTGGGAAACACTTCCGAGATGTACAAGATATTCGTTCTAAGCCTGGAGTCATTTTTTTTTTTTTTACTAATGTGGATCTAGTATGTTCTATGGGGAATAAAACAGAGTAAGCACATAGCTTTTACTAAATAAATAATAAACGAATACAAATTATTGCTCCAATCATGTTCTTCAAAAAAAGATCACTGCCAGGTGTGGTGGGGTAGGTGTTATAAACAACATGGAGAGGGCATGAGAAAAGGAAAAGGTGGAAAGATTGAAGACAGTAGAGTTTGAGTGTCACTGCCATCCCAAGTCCTTCTGTTCTGAGAAGTTTAATGCTCCCATCCTCTTCCATATTTTGCTGTGTCTTTGCAACATGCCATCAAGATAAAGAGACAATGAGGTGAAAATGAAGTCTCTTTCAGTCCCTGTAACTATTACACGGGAAATGATGCTTTCCTGGTGCTTCTGACCTGGCTTTCAGTTAACGACCATTCACAGACCAGAGGAACACCACCATTAAGAGGGAAATAAGCAGGAATCACTCCATCAGTGATCAAAACAATGCCCATTTCAGAAAGCATGCTGGCCTCCCTGGTTTGAAAATGATGCAGCCATTCACTTCGATGGGAGCTATAGCCAAACCTCACACCTCCCTGCCTCATAGGAGACTTGAACATGCAGATCATAACTAAGCTAGAACTTTATAAGCATGCTGTATTTGTAATGGGGTCAGCCTGGCAGAGCAAAATGCTGCAGTAATTTTGCATCCATTATAACTTAGAAATGGAAGCCATAGAAGACAAAGGGTATCACGGAGAGAGTGAACAGTCTGCAGATGTCTCTGTAATGAACTCCCACAAAGAAAATCTCTCCCATGGGTCTACTTCCATTAGCCAGCTGCAGGGCTTCTGGAGGACATTATAGCTACACTGTAATGGCAGACCACACCCACCATTCCCTGGAGACACAGGGATAATGTGGATGGCCTCTTCTTTCCACCCAGGTCTTAGAGGCTCTGGAGAATGTGTTTTGTTTAGTGGAGAAACCCAAGTTCTGATAACCATTTTCACAGAGCAACTCAATTTCATGTCGACATGGCAGGGATTTGTAGTAAGAATTCAGTTATTAAAGCCTGCTTCCATACCTTACTTAATGATATCAGTTATGATCTAGATTCTTTCCCTTGTATCCTTATTCTCTCTCTGTGTGTCTATATGTGTGGATGATCGTGTGTGTGTGTGTGTGTGTGTGTGTGTGTACAGGCACACATATGGGTGTGAGGATAAATGAATGAGTGTGCTCTTGCATGTTGATGTCAGAGCTCAACTTCAGTACTATTCTCCTTGTGCTGCCATTCTTGTCATTCATCTTTGGGTTTTTGTTTGTCTTGTTTTGTTTTGATTGAGGTATCTTATTGACCCGGAACTCATTGATTAGATGATCCTGGTTGATCCATACTCAATGAGATCTACCTGTCTCTACCTCCCCCATGCTGCGATTATGAATGTACATGCCTGGATTTTTTTTCTGTGTGTTCATGGGCCCTTGTGCATGTACAGCAAACATTTTCCTGGCTGAACTGTCTCCTCAGTTCTCCAAAATTAATCAACAGCTTCCATGGGTGCATAAGATGCACGCTGATAAAGCCTACTACATAGGTTTACTACACATGCCATCGGATACAAAGTGTTTTTACTAGTGCTTAGTAAGTGCTCAATGGTGGCTACTACTTGTATTGCTATCAGCATCCCCAAATAAGGGAAATATAAATAACATTCCATTAAAAATAAATGATGGCTTCCTATAAAACAAAATGAATAAAATAATCATTCCATTTGTGAGATCATATTCTTATATATGGTCATAGTCTAAAGCGTAAAAAGCATGAGGTTAATATTTCAACCAAGAAATATGTATTGGGGTCAAGGCTAACTGATACACTTACTTTTCCTTGGAATGTGAAGATGTATTTTTCCTATTATATTATAATATCTTACAGGAGGGGAATTTTGCTGAACATGTGTGGATGCCTCAAATTACTGCCAGCCAGATATTTCTGAATCATACATTTGATTTTAAACCTCACACTTTAAAAGGTATTATCTTGTATCATTTGTATGAGTAATGAAAGTCAAAAGGTATAAAGAAAACCTTATCAAATAATTAACTCTAAGGGAAATAAAGTCTCCCACTGTAAGGGTAAGCTTAGCTTGATGTGAACTAAACTTATGAGGCTAGTGGCTCATTCAGTTGGTATTTTATCAGGCAGTTGGAAATCTAGGCCAGACACAAGAGTAATGTCTTATTTAAAGATAATACTTCAGGGAGTCATTTCCAGAGCTTTGAGAGTTGAAACTGAGTGTGCCTGAGATCAACAAGAGAGAGACTTATATCCTGGTGGGAATACAAGACCATTCTCCATGGAGAATGGCTGCATTCAGAGGAGCACCTCCCAATCTTGGGCTTATTGACATTTTGTTCTGACTAATTCTTTATTGCAAGGGGTTGCCCTGTGAATTGTGGCATAACAGACACTGTCCCTGGCCTCTACCCACTAAATATCAGTGGCAAATGATCCTGTAACTCCTGCTCTTTCTTCTTGTCTTACCAGAGATTTGGATAACTCAAAATGTCTGCCAACACTAATGAATGTTCTTTTGGGTGAGGGGAGCCTTGTCCTGGTTGATGTGGAGACAGAACTAGAAAAGGTAACCAAAACTTTTCAAAGGGACATAAAAGCAAGAAACTTCGGTAATAATGGGAGCAAACGAAACACTCAAAGATAATGAAAACACAGCTCCTGAATTCAGGCATGCGGGATGAGTCTCACTTGCAAAGCTGTTAAGAGTTTGATTCTCAAACTGTACCACAGAGCAGGTGAATCAGCAGCTCTGTGTTTGAGGGCCAGAACGGTGTGTCTTAGAAAACCTGCCAATGCTTCTGATACATTGTAACATTGGGGAGTTCTGATCAAGGAGACCAGCTTTACATTGACGTTCCGTTTAGGAAAGGTTAGTTAGTATGATTACTAGGGTGTTGAGTTACAGCAGTTGGGGGAAATACATTGTGCTAGTGGTGCTTAGTGCATTGGATTCTCCCCCAAAAAGTGGACTGTAGGGAGGTGGAAGCAGAGACTCAACACTGCTTTTCTAAGATATTAGAAAATGAAAATGAGAGGGGAAAATGAGTGCAATTTTATGATTTTACACTGTCAAGAGAAATCTTTATTTTCCTCAGTATTAAGGAGACAGTCTCTTCCACGGCTAGCAGAAAGAAAGCACTGGCGAGGGAGAGCTAGAAGGCTTGAAGTCTGGGGAGGTGCCTGGTGGACTCTCACACTAAGCAATGGGCCACACTCTGCCTCCTTCTAGGCACATGCCTAAGGCATTCAAAATGTCCAGTGGAACAAAGAGGCCTGAGCTTAGGCCACTCGGGCATGTTAGTTACAGGTTTGATACAAATGATAAGCACTAAGCAAATGTGTAAAACTTCCTTCTGGCCAGTGTGGGTCATGCCTTGGTTTAGTGACATAATTCCAACCATGAGGTCTTCCAAGGACAAGTGGCAGTACCAGGAGATATTTGGGGTTTATATGCGGAAGGGGAAAGTGATAGACATCAACTGGGTCCAAGTCAGGGAAGAAGTCAAACATCTTACAATTAAAAAACAGACCCTTGCCGCAAAATTATTTGACTTCACACATCAGTTGTTCATGGGATGATAAAGAGCCTTCTATCAGAAGAAAATGAGCCCATACGCCATTCCATTCTACCATTCTATCTTACCAACTTTAGAAAACAGTGATAAACTTTCCAGATTGGAATCTGAATCTCTAACATTTGTCTAATTTTTTCCCTCGTGGCCCTTCTCAAAAAACAAACAAACAGACTAATAAATGAATATTATCTCATATACATGTAAATTCTATCTCATTTCAGCTCAAGACATTTAATTTCAGTTATAATTTGTGTTTGTGTGTGTATTTGTATGTACACTGTGTGTGGGACGGGGTGGGAAGGTATACACAACATGTGTGTAAATGTAGAAGCCAGAGGCTGACATGTAAGGCGCCTTGGCGCCACCGTGCTGTAAGCTCGCTGGCTCGGAGCCAAAGCGCCATTTGCTGCTTCTCTCCTGACAACTTCTGCACATGAGCACACTTGTATAGGGCATCGTATGAATCAGCCAATCCGGTCATCACACGATTGCGCCAATTTGGCCTGAGCCTATCAGGCAATGACAGCTCAGGGCTTTGTTTGGCACTGCTTATAAGCAAGCCGCTCCTGGGATAGGGTTCCTTCTGCCTTTCCTATCTTCAAGACAGTGTGTCCCAATAAAGTGCATTCTGAGAAGAATCCTGTTGTGGTCGTCTCTTCCGCTGGCGGATGCGGCGTTTCACACTAACATTAGGATGTCACGCCCAATTGCCTCTCCACCCAATTGTTTTTTGTTTTTGTTTTGTTGAAGCAGTGTCTCACTGAATCTGGAATGCCTTATTTCAGTGAGCTATCCTAGCTGGTTAGTGATCCCCTGGGACCCAACTGTTATACATACAGTGTGTACTTTGTCCACTGTGGAAAACTGTGTTGGTGTTACCGACGTGTGCTGCCCCACCTGTTCTGTTATGTGTGAGTGCTAGGAATATGAACTCTGGTCTCCATGCTTACAAAGCAAATATGTTGCCCGTTAAGCCACCTCCTAAGCCCCCTTTGACTCTATTGCTGTTATGTTTTGGTCTGTGTTATTTAGGTCAATAGTTTAATATGTTTGTAGTCTATATGTCATTGCTCATACTTACTTGCTATTGGTCAGTAGGATATGTTTCTGCAGAAAGCAAACTTTGTAGAGTCCAAAGAGTAGCCTGATTCCTGCAAAGGGATTGCATCTGACCTATGCCAAGTTCTAAAGGTATGTCTATGCAACGCTTCTGAAGTACTTACTTCTCTTTTCTAAGTACACATGGTCAGCTGAGTAAATCAACAAAAAAGACTCTAGTTTTTTACGTTAGTCCTATATCTGAGTTTATTCATTCTAAGCTTGAAGAAACAAGACACACAACAGAGAGCTCTGCCAACAATTACAGAAGGATGGAACAGACAAGGGTTTGCTTGTTTGAAAGATCTACTCTCCACAATATTGCTGCCAGCCAGGCTTCAAGGCTGTTGTACAACTGAATGCAAAATGCATTTTTCCTTCCTTCCCCTGCCAGCTTACTCCTACAAACTAAATGCACAGAACCACAGGTGGCTAGTGTGATAAAATGAAATGCTGAAGTGGGCGCTTGTGAAAGAGAGGCTGGCAGCCCCGAGAGGGGGGAGCTTCGCAAAGTATTACTTTCTAAATATTTTCCCTTGGAACATTTAAGATTAATGGAATAGTGTAGGAAGTAAGAATCTGTTGATATTTTAGTCACTTGTATGTACTTGGTGTAGTTCATAAAAGTAAAATTATTAAATGCCATAATTAAATGATTACTCAGAAGAGGATTATATTAGAGTTTTTTTGGATGTTGCTTAAAGTGGGGTATAATTTCTTTAGGCTTCTGTTTTTGAAAGTTTTGAGTAGATAACTATCATGCACACAGTACACTCGTTTTGAATTGTGGAAAGCCGGCTTTTGGGAAGAGTGGGTATAGACTAAGTTATACTTATGGCTCCCCATAGATTTCTCTCCAAAGCTTTTTCCCTTATAACATGCTTTTAAACTTATTTCTAATGGTTTAATTTATTTTTTACATGTACATAAGGTATCTTTGATAGATCCACCCCAAGCCCCAGGTTTTCTGATTATGCATTGAGCTCTGATAAGCTAATACGTCTTAAGAAGATCAGTTTGGTGTGCATGCCCTTGGCATGAGTAGCCACAGGGACATAAAAGTGCCATGGGTGAAAGATAGCTACTGATGAAATTTCATGTCAAACACCAAGCATTTCAGGTTTCAACTCAGGATCTTCTGAGGATTTAAAGATGGTATTGGGAACAGTTCGCATCTACTTATTCTTCCAGGGGCACTTACATCTGGAATGTACCTACACTCTTTCTGTCCCTCATCCTGACATCTCCTGCACTGACTGGGTGTCATGGTTCTCACCCTTTCAAATCTCACTCTCTTATTCTCTCCAAATTCATTTAGTAAATTCTTCTGAATAGTACTTGATTGACAGAAAATTTATACATAAAAAAAACAACACAAAACAGTATCAAGTTCTCAGGTACAGTCCGTTAATCTTCCTCTTTCTGTTAAACCATAGAACAGTGATCCAGACAAGGTAGTTAGTCTGCCTAAATACAACACTACTGACTAGACCATGGTCCATGTCACCTATAAGCAAAATAATCCACGTCCCGGTAATTCATGGCCATGCAAAATATTTGTTATGTATTTACTATATGGTATCCATCATTCCAAACACTGTAAACAAATAAACAAAGAAGTAAAAATGACCTCAGTGATCTCATGAAACTTATACTCTACTGGTAGGGGCCAGCTGAATTCATTCTGAAGACAACAACACAGTCATACAAGGCTTCAGACAATGTAAGACTGAATGGGAGAAAGGACAACTTCAGTTGAACATTGGTCTATGCCACTACTTAATATTAATAATCTCCCAGATACTTTTTGTTATTCAATATATGTGAATATGTGTTCCTTCGATATTCACGGTACTATAGTGTGTAATAAGTGTAAAACATGTTTATGTAATGAAAATAGCTATTTCATATTTTATAACTGTCAATTTTGCTACATCTAATTTGTTTTGCTACCTGATTTCCATTGGTCTTTCATGTATTACTTGCCCCAAAAAGCTATAACCTCACAAAGACTTGTCCAGTGTGCTATTTTGTATGCACTAAAAATGTGGGTCAATGCTTGTTTTCAAGGGCAAGTTAGCATTTGCATGATGGATGATACTTTCAAATGTGTCTTCTATTCTCTTTAAAACCTCCTCATGAGAAACTGGGGACAAATTATTTAATATTCAGAGTATTGGGTACAATTGCTAAAAGAGCTACCCAAAAATATGTAATATATATCAGGGACAGAGGGCAGAGAAAACACCAGTGAATAGACAGCATGACTCCCACTTCTACCAGCTCTTATCATAGAACACAGCTGCAAAGTCTCAGAAATACAAAATAAATCTACCTAAATACTAATCTATTTTATGTAGGAGGTTAAAAGGGAGTTTTTCAACACCGATTCTGCATGCGGATTCAGTGGTCTCAACTTTCCCTTTCTCTGCTGAAGACATTTACTTTCTTTTTACAGACTTTAGGAGAAAGGAATTTCCAAACCCTGAAAATGAGAAAAGATTGTCTCATTTTGTTTTTTTTTTAAAAAATATCTTTTATTTTTACTATTTTTTTATAAAGAAAAATACACATTAAAAACCAGAGAAAAAGAATAATAGGAGACACCTGATATTAGCTTCTAGCCTTCACTCGCATATGGCACACCGTGTGCACATACATGAACACAGTCGAGACTCGGGAGGAAGGAGAAGAAGAGAGGAGAGAATGAGGAAGATGCCCCATGACCAACCAGGTACCCAGCAGATACTAGAAGCAGTAAAAGTAAGATGTACAAAAAAAGTTAAAAAGGCCTGAAGCAAAAGGCAGGTAAAGAAAAACAGGTTAATTTAAGTTAAAAGAGATAGCCAGAAATGAGCCTAAGTTGGGCCCAGCATTCATAACTAATAAGACATATCCATGTCATGATTTGAGAGCCAGCTGGTGGCCCAAAAGGAATAGAAAGAGCCTGCCACAGAGGAGTTCATAGAAATGATGAGAGAAACAAGTGTTCAGGCATCAATCTCAAAGAAAGTTAGTATTAGAGTCCCTGCCTTTTGTTACCTTAAAACCACGGCTGCAAACTGTGCTGGTTTGAGTGAGAATGTCCCTCCCAGTACTGGAAATCTGAACACTTGGTCTCAGTTGATGGCAGTGTTTAGGAGATTTAGGAGGCTCAGGCTTGGAGCTGGGCTTTGGGAGCTTAAATATTCATGACATTTCCAGTTTGCTTTTTCTGCTTTGCGCTTGTGATTCAAGACATGAGCCATATGCTCAAAAGAAACCTTTACATCTCTATTATAGATGTTCTCAATCTTCTAATGGCTCAGTGGTTCTCAACCTTCCTAATGCTGCAACCCTTTAATACGGTTCCTCATGTTGTGGCGACCCCCCCAACCATAAAGTTATTTTTATTGCTTCTTCATAACTGTAATTTTGCTACCATCAGGAATCAAGATGTGTATCTATATTTTCTGATGGGGTCAAGGCCCACAGGTTGATAACCACTGTTCTATAAGTTGTCTTAGTCATGATGTTTTATCATGGCAATAGAAGAGTAACTAATACAGAAGAAAGTAGTGAATAAGCTAATGGTCCAAAGAATGTGTGTGAACAGAGGAAGACATTTGATTCTCCTGCTTCTTTCTTCTAACTGGATCGCAAAGTACTTTCCTTTTCTCAAAGTTGAAAATAATTTTCTGTCTTCTTTTTAAGTGATTTTGGAGTGTGTGTACATTATTATGTTCTATTAAACTAAAAGCAGAAAGCAGATTCATTTTAGGGAAAATCTGATCCTGTTTGGTGCTATTCAAAAGATGCATTGTATTGTAGTGTGATCACAAGGATGTGAAAAATTTTAAGATTGCCACTTATAAGTTTGAATTTTTAGTTTCAAGTTTCAGATGAGCTTCTGGAATGTTCAGTATCTTAAGAAAAATCTATCCCATTCACAGCTCTTCTATAACTCCTTTATTTGTATGTATGGAAAATATATGGTTTTGAAACTTCTTTATTATATTTGTCATGTGTTAAAGTCTGAAAATAGCAGGGATGCTCTGTATTTTTGGAGGATGGGAGCAAAACCTGGGAGACTGAACATATTCTTGGGATTATGAAAACATTCACTGATGCTAAGTGCATACCAGACTATTTTCATTTTAAGTAAAAGAGAATTGGTCTGTCTGCAATTTGATGAGTATTCCTGTAAAATAATGTTTTTGAAAATGGCTTGAAGAAAAATGATTAGGGCTTTGTTTGAGGAAAAATGAATAAGGTTTTCTACAGATTAAACTTGAAAATATAGGTCTGGCTTCAACTCAAGGGCATTCTAGGGACATTTTATATTCATACACATTAAAACACACACACGCACACACACCATTCAGAGAAACACATAGTCACTTTCCCTCCCATGTTTACAAACTCGATCACCTCACATTCAGTTCCAAGATGGCTTTCACCACTTCAAAAACTGCACTTTCATTTGTGATACAAGAAGATGGCACCTGTTTGTTTGCTTGTTTATTATGTATACAGGGTTCTGTCTGCACGTATACCTGCAGACCAGAAGAGGGTACTGAAATCCCATTATCGACGGTTTTTTCAAATCCTGGGAATTGAACTCAGAATCTCTAGAAGAGCAGCCATTGCTCTTAACCTCTGAGCCATCTCTCCAACCCTGAAGATGGCATCTGTATTTCATCATTTGTTCCAGTAAATTCATATTGGTCCTGACAAAATAAAATATGTATTTGGCTCCAAGTGAAGCTTGATATTTTTTGAGTTGAGTTAAGTAATTCAAGTCAAATAAAACATGCATTTGTTTCCACCCCTACATGCCATATCCCAGCAGATACTACCCTTAGCCACTCAACATCAGAGTCAGAGGTTAACAGACATCCTCAGTTTCCCCATTCTCATTCATTTTCCCCCAGCTCTATGTCCACAAACTCCCATCAAAGTTTTTTTTCTCTCTACACCAGACTACATCCAACATACCTGCTTCTTTCTAATGCTGCTATAGAGGCTTCCTAATTGAATTCTTTTCTGCTCTTCTCTATGAGCCAGTAATCCAGAAGGAACAAAAGTTCTTCTTCAAATTATCAATTGGGTGCTGCTAAGATGGCTAAGTTATTAAGAGTGCTTGTACACAAGCATAAGAACCTGAATTCAATCCATAATGCCCATGTAAAAAGCCATGTACATGACCATAATCCCAATACTACGGTGAAATAAATAGGACTGCTGGGGTTTGCTGGTCTGCCAGTCACCAGAATGGTGAGTGAGCTGACATCCTCCTCTGTAGACACAGAATATGTGGATTCACATGTATACCACCTGCACATACATACACACATATGATATATATGTATGCATGCATATATAGTTACTACATATTAACTGGGTTATGTCATTCCTCTATCCATATCCTTTTGCTATCAGAACAATATATTAAAGGGTATCAACCTTTACCAAATATGGCTATTTACCTCATCGTTTTCCAATTAATTTTTACTGCACTGAAATGAAACAATGATTTTCATTGCTCAAGATAAAAGATCAACATTTCAGAAACAGATTCCTAATCTTGAATTAATGTTTTCACTCTCCAACCTCTCATTGTGGTCTACAGTGTTTCAGGTGCCGTCGGGTTGCAAGATTATGGATCATGCTATCTTGATTTTCTCAGACATGCATGTAAAGCTGATAGTCCTGCAATGCATAACCCTTGAAACATAGGAATGAAAATTATATGGCAATGGAGTGAAGATGAAAAAAACAAGAAAGTTGGGAAAGCAAAAGATGTCACTCAAAATGATTGAAACTCCAGTGAGGACAGTCTGACTCTGGACTCACAGATTCATGTTTAGAATCTGTTGTGTGCTAATTATAGGTTATGTAGTGGTGATCAGGACAAAACTGACTCTTTTTTCCAGGAGACTTTCAGCAGTGTGGAGATAGAAAATGAGCAGCAATAGCTGTCGAGGGCAAGGCAAAGGTAAAGACCTGAGATATGTGCTATCATCAGGAGCAAAGAACCTGTTCCAAATCCCTTGCCATCACCATTGTGGACCTGCTCCTTGACCCAACACTGTAGCGTTCTCTTTGGTGCCGTTTATAATGGGAAGCCTACACTGCCACTGTTTTTCTCTAGTAGTTTTTCCTGCTCATTCCTTCGGTGGCTTAGCTCCTGAGCAATTTTCTCTCTCCCTCAATACTTAAGACTTATTTGCCAAGCTCTGCCTGAGGTGGCCAAGAAAAAAAAAAAGAACAGAAGGGAATGGAGAGATACTTGGATGAACACAATGAAAAATATGTTTGGAAAGCATCAAGCAACTTGATAGATTATATAAAGCTTCGGAGGAGCAAGGAGAATAGAGTAAATGAGTACTGAAACTCCAATAGGAAAATTACATTAATGTACTTTGTAATGTATTTTGTTTAGTGTACTTTCTTTAGCATAAGATATAATAAAATTTAAATAAAGGAGAATCTATAAAATCGTCATTTGAAATCTTATGTTCTCTTATTTGAAAAGCCCAGACAATGCATTGGAAACCTAAAGAGTTGTTTAATTGATTAAAGTTATTAGAAATAGTATGCAAAGTACACAGGCTGTGAGAAAGGCGTGTGTTTGTAACGAGAATGATACTACCAATTTGACTGTGGGTAATTTTTGTTCTGGTGGTTGCTTATATGTGACACAATCAAGTTACGTGTTTCTCACCATTTCCTTATAATTAACATCCATACCATAGAACTGGTGGCCTGGGATTAAATCAAAGATGCATGCAATCATAATTGCAGGGGGAAATACATTATTTAATAATACATAAACCATTTTTTCACTCTCCATATATTAAGATCAAATGAACAACTAGGCTCAGACCTGAAATACCGTGAAAACCATTTAAATCTTTCATGCAATGAATGAATGCTGGCAAAATAAAGTCTTGATGAATGGCTCCTTCAGTTCACTAGAAATAAAGCTTTTAAAGTGCTGGATGGAGCAGTGGCTAAAGCCCTACCTAGGGGAAAAAATAAAATGCTAGCACATGATTAAAAATTTTATGAAAACCAGAAATATGAGAATGTGATAACCAGAGGGAAGGTGAATTTCCTTTAAGAGATAAATAAGAAAGCAATGACAAATGGAATATTTTAAACTCTGTGCCAGGAGGTAAAAGGAGAAATTACAATCTAATGAGAGGTCTTAATGAGAAGTCAATTATCCCAAAACTGGCATCAACTACTCAGACAGTCCACGCAATAACGGAAAAGATGGCAGAGGTTTTTTTCTTACACTTTCCTGAGAGCTGACCCTACACAAATGGAAAACTCTACTTTCATCTTAGAGATGAAAAATGTTTGAAAAAGTTCTTCAAAATTTACCAAATCAGTAACCCTTATCTGGGGCAGAGTGAAAGTGGAATGAATTTGAAGTCCACAATAAGGAAGACACCCCTGCCCTAGACTATCGTGCTTGTCGTAACCCTACAGAAATGCTCTGCCATTCATCTCAAAGTTCATTTACTTATGGCTTCGTTTTCCCATTCATCCACTCATCACTCACTCACAGGTTCCATTGTCTAAAGTGTATAATAACCTCTCAAGACAGGTGACCTGCTAGAAAAAAAACAAAAATGTAGGTATCTTGCTTCTTCTGATGTATTGATTGTGTTCCCTGCTGCTGTGGTTAAAGTCCACGACGAAACAGTGTGAGAGAGAAATGGTTCCTCTGGGCTCGTGGTTTGAGGATAAAGTCCCTCACGGTGAGGACAGCCAGACAGCAGGACTTCAAGCAGCTGAATATGCTGTATCCATAATCATAAAGCAGAGAGCTATGAATGCTCATGCTCCTCGTTTTATCAGAAACGGAGCCTAGGGAATGTTCTACCACGTTTGGGATGAATCTTCCCATCTCAATTAGTCAAGATGAGATAATCCTTTACAATTATAGCAAAAGACTTGTCTCCTTCAACCTGCCAAGTTCACATTAACTATCGCAGCCAATAAGCTACCTATAACAGAGGAGAAAACTAAATCATAGATTACTCAGCACAATTCAGTATTCTTTGTCAATGAAGGATCAAAGCAATCTATTCTACTGTAAGACCCTAAAAACCTTACCTAATTAAAAAATTATAATATGTTGGATAACTATGGACCAAGCCAATTAAAAGTTCCGCATATATATGCATGTACATGCATACAATGCTTATGTACATACACATATTTGCATATGTGTGTTATGTGTGTGTGTATATATATATGTAGGTGCATGTATTTGTCTACAGGTCTGTGTGCTCATTAGGGGTGTGATCTGAACTGAGCCAAATAAGTCAAAGAGGAATCTTACATATGTGTCTAAGAACTAAAATATAGATCTTGTGTATGTCGGAAGATATGAGGGTGAGGCTGGACACTTGGAAGAACTAGAAAAAACAGTGTCTTGAAGGCTGTGTCAACAATAAAGATCTATTTTTTTTTCTCCTCAGCATATCATGTAATTTTTACAGGGACTTAGTAGAAACACAAGCATGAGATTTGTGTTATAAAATGTCACTATGGCTGCTCCGTGCTATTGATGAATCACAAATGGATCTCTGGCTCTGACTTCATTGCAGACCAACATTTGCAATTGCTTGCTGGACATCTTCCACCAGGCACTTAAAACTCAAAACAGCTATAAACAAACTCGTTATATTCCTCTCCAAAATGTGTTCTCCTGTCTCTCACCCACCTTGGGGAGTCACAGTATTCTCAAGCCATTACTCAGGCCAGCTATGTTGCGGTCACTATTCTTCCTTCCCATTCTTTTCAACCATCAGCTCACAAACTGAGCCTTGGCTTTCAAAAAAGGCTTCTCCTTTCCAATAGGGTCCCTCGGTTTTTTACACCCACATCAGCTCCTTCTTATAGTGTCAAGTCATCCTGTATCCAATCTCTGAAACACAACAAAACCTCTATCCACCCCTACTAATGTCATCCATTTGCAAAATTCCCAAATGGTCTCATTTGGTTTTTTGTTGTTTTTTGCTTGTTTGTTTTGTCTTGTCTTGTTTTGGGTTTTGTTTTTCTTATTAGCTACACTGTAGTAGGAAGAAGAAAGGTTGTGTGCCTGTCTGGTTTTAACTAGTGGCTTAGGCCCTCCATTTGAATTTCTTGAAAAAATTTTCTATGTTTTCTTTAAATATTCATCAGCAGTGCTGGGCAAGTGGCAACTCCCAGATTTGATGAGAAGATATGGGAAAACAAGTAGTACAGGGTCTAGCCCATACACACACTAAAACTTTTATAATCTAATCTCAATGCACTCTGTTTTTCCACCCATCCTTAATAAGGAAGTTCAAAATGTCCTGAAAATGAAGACTTTTATGACTGGGATCCACTCCTTTCCCCTTAGTAATTACACTTTCCGTGAGATACTGCAGTACTTTATAAACATGTAAGTCTTTATATCTCTCTGGATCAGTGGCTTATTGAAACTAATGCTATATTTCTCTGTGGGTTCACACATGGGGAGACAATTTAGATACATTTGCTGAAAAAAATTGACAAGTCTACGTTCTAAGAAACACTCATTGATGAACATGCCAATATGAACAAGGTCAGGAAGCCTGGAAGTTTGATGTTGGGAATTATTAGCCTGTTCTTGACTCATGAAAACGTAAGGTAACACAATGAGTAAGATATAGTTTAAAAAGAAAAAAAAACAACAATGATGATTTCTTTATCTGTTATCTCCAATGCCAGGAAGATGTCTAGTTTCCCATTTTCAAATGTTCAATGAAAAGGGATTGTGCTAAACAATCCCACTCAAGGGGACTTGGAAGAAAGGAATTATCTTAGTTTTATTTCTGTACTATGATAAAAATACCCTGACAAATACCAACTTAGTGGAAATGGGGTTTGCTTGGTATACAATTCCAGGTCTATCACTAGGGCAGTTTCAGCACAAACTTAAAGGAGCTAGTCCCATTCAAAGCCTAGGGCAAAGAGACATGAATGTATGCACGCTTATTAGTGTACAGTTTGTTTTCTAGACTTATACAGTGCAGGATCCTCTGCCTAGGGAAGGTGATAACTTTAGTGGGTTAGGTATAACCATATCAGTTAGTATAGTTAGGACAATGCCCCACAGACATGTCCACAAGCCAAACTTACCTAGAAAACACCTCACAGAGACATTATTTTCAAGTGATTCTGAACTGTGTCAAGTTGAAAACTATATGGAGGTGGGAGCATAGGTGCTGATGGCAGGGCCACCTCATTAAGTTTTAGAAACTGGTCATTTTCCCTTACAAATTCTTTGGTGTGTTTTATGTGTTGGAGGAGCGGTTGTTTGTTTTTGCCCATTGGCAGATCTGGGGATTCAATAAACCCCCACAACCTTGAGGATGTTTTCTCCCTTTTACAGATTTTGTGTTATGAGGCAACAATAAACGGAAGCATAACTTCATAAAAAAAAAAGAAAATTATATGGAGGAAAAAGGAAGTGGAAGAGGAAAATAGGAGGAGCAGAGTGAGGGAAAACTGTTGTCAGAATATAATGCGTGAGAGAAAAATATATGTATGTTAATACGTTTACATATATATATACATATATATATATATATATATATGACCATCACAGTGATCTTGAGTAGGTGGCAAAGAGTAGTGAGGGGACTGGATTATTTTACTAGTGTCTATACATTTTTTTCTAGGATGAATTTAGCAAACTATATGGTTTAAATCAACAGAAATTTATTTTTATTGATACTGGAGATGAACATGGAATAAAAGTATCAACAGAGCCACAAACATCTGAAAGCTACAGAGAAGAATCGCCCCCAGTGTCTTGATATCAGCTTCTGGTAGTGCCGGCAGTCCTGGGCATGCTTGGGTAGTGCTGGCAGTCCTTGGTATGTTTTGGTATACAGACACATGACTCTAACCTCTGACCAGTTGCAAAGTCACATTTACCAATGTGTCTTTGTATTCTCTCAGGGGATTGACTTTCTATGCATATGTATGATTCTTATGTATTTAGAAGGCTACTGCTTAGGTTAGGACTTCCTGGTGCATCCCATTGTATTTCTAACCCCATCATAACTTACAAGTGAAACACATTCTACTTTCAAATAGGATCGCACTCACAGATACTACAGGTTAGGATTCCAAAATATCTTCGAGTAACTCAATGTATACCACATTGAGAATCAAGGTAAAAGAGACCGTGGCTCCACTTCCATATGCCAATCAGGATACAAGGGAGGATTGGGGAGATACTTGGCACCACTGGAAACATCAGTGTTCATATGCCACTGACCGCATCTGGTGTGGAAGTGCTTGAGACACAGGGCACAGCTAAGAACATCCAGAACCAAAAGAAGGACTATGAAGTTTGCTTCATCAAGAATGAATGACTTTTCTCTTCACCAAGCTTCTCTGTCATCTTGAGCTAAAACTAATGCATGACTCCAGTATGAGCAAAGCAAACCCTTTATTTATTGCTAGTGAAGCAAGCAAAGGAATCCGAGAGTATTCGTGGTAACTGGAAAAATAAAGAGAAGTAGCATTTCTCCATGTAAGCAGTATGACAACTATGTAAATGTCATTATGGAGAAGTCATCATCAAGAAAAAAGTCATTCAAACAAATAACAAACGAACTTCCATCCCCAAAAGCCTCCCTTTTCTTGTTGCTTAGCTACAGGCTAGGCTGTTGAAGGTCTATCATGAGTAAGATGTGGGAAATAGCCAGTTGGTCTAATGCAAGGACTTTATAGATAAAGGTCTGTAACTCACCTTTTTACATTTACTCTGTACCCATATTATCATCTGACCCTTAGGAATTAAATGCAAGGACCAGGAAATGATTAATTATACACCACTGGAAATGCGTTAATTCTAGTGCTTTTGTTTTTAACATTCGTAAGAATTCATGTATTCTTCACAGGTTTTCATTGAACATTTTTTTTTCTGGGAGCCACAAAAGAAACTACAGATTGTGAGCCCAGGAATATCAGACACATGACATAGTTTTAGACTGCAGTCTCAGGCTATGCCCAAAGGTGAAGGGTTTTGTGTCCCTATTTGGTGGGTATTGAGCTCTATGACAGGGTATTTCATGCCTTGTTTGCCATCTAAATGACCCCAGTGTCATCAAGTACCAAGGGGTGACCTGGTCTTTCTGGTTGCCTACCTGGAATGTAACCCACAGATCAAATCTGCTCTACAGATGAAAAAATACCCTTTACAAGGCAATAAAATCCTGTTGAGACATTTGAGGTTTCTTTTAAACTCTTGCAGAAGATTGCTCTTTATGAACTGGAGGACATTACATTAAGTTAGATAAACCAGGTGCATGTTCTCACTCATATGTAGAAGCTAAAGAAAATTCATGCGAAAGAAGGGGCAGACTCTTCATTTACTAAAAGGGGGGGAAGCGGCATGGGGATAAAGGGAAAATAATTAGTACCAAATTACTGTTAGACCAAAGGAATGAGTGCTGGTGTTCTAAAGCAAAATAGGATGCCTGTCATTTACAACTACCTGTTATGTTGTGTATGAAGAACCAAAGAGAGGAATTTGAAGGCTATAAACACTCAAAATTGCTTAATACATAAGACAATGAAAATATAAATTGCTCTTGTTTGCTCTTTGCACATTATATCTATGTGCCGAATTATCACAGGATGTTCTACAAATACATCCAATTATCATTTATCAGAAAAGTGGAAAAAATGCCTGAGATTCAAAATCTGAACACATAAACTGAAAATCACAGCTGAATCATAGCATCAATTATGATTTCTTAGACAGTTCTGTGAAGGAAAAGGAAGAAATTAGAACATGTTTTTAAGGAATGTCAAAGAGAGGTTAAGATTACAGAGCTAAGGAAGGGAGTCCTGCTACTATTAATAGGAGCTCCAGACTAGTGTTTACGTGAAATTGAGTGGAAGAAAGACGATTTGGCACTTTGAAAGCAACCCCTCTCAGTATCTCAATCTCAATACCAACTGACATTCAATTTGAAAAACCTCACCTTAGATATGAATGTGCTTAGGTTTTCCTCTTATGCCTTCGATTCTTTCAGATACACACAGACCGTCCACCATACCCCCAAAACAGATCAGAGGTTTGCTTCCCTGAAGAGTCTCTTTCATTATGATTAACAAAGAACTCAGTGTGAGCACAGAAGCAAAACACACACTAAAGGCACATATAGGAAAGAAAAAATTGGAATGTTCTAGCTGCAGTCAAAACCCATGGTTTTCCTCTTCCCCAAGCATGATTATCAATCCCATCTTGCGCTCATGAACTTGAGAACTTCTTTGTCCATTAAAGATTATACTTATTTGGGGCTACTCCTTTTAGAAGAAAGTTGTTTTTCTGATTTTCATCCCAACTCAAGACCAAAGCGATCCTTTCTCTACAAGATTATCCTGACAGCAAAGTCTTTGAAGAAATTAGAGGAAGCTTTAGAAAGGGAATTGGGTAAAATAAAAGATTAACACTTGTGGTTTTCTAGAGAACAAAAAACGCTATGCAATACCTTATTTTTCACAATTTATCCTAGAAAAATCCAGAGAGTCTGAGGTCTTAAAACAGCTGTTGTTCATTTTGTATTTTACTTTTTCTTGTCTCATATGATTTTGGATTTAAATAAAAGCAGCCTTTAAAATATATTCACATAAATTTGATTTTTTTTCTGTGATTTCCAGGAGAGTAGTATCATATACAATGGGTAAAACGAAGTCACCAAGTATCAGAAAGAAAAAAAAGCTGCATGTTCTATCTCATATTCAGCGATTAGTCTGTGATGTATATATGTGACAAATGTACATGAAGGTAGAGTGTAGCATGCAGAAAGGAGAAGAAGAATGGGTAATATTAGGGGATGGGGAAGGAGAGAATACAGGGAAAGGACACATGAGTTGTTAGATAAGTGTTTTTCAGTTTTAACTCTTCCATAAACTTTTTTGGTTCTTTTTATTTTTCCTTGTTTTTGGTGGAAAGGTTCATAACAATGCAACTGATGGTCAAAACACCGTTCAGAATGTCTAACTGTACCGAAGTTCACTGAAGTGTGTATACTTAAGGTCTGGGCAAGTGCTTTTCGTAGAGGGAAGTTAATCTAGCTGTACAATTCTTTTATTTGCAAGATATTTACAGTGAAGCAATCTTCATTAAAAATAATTAAATATACTAATATCTCTACCTAAGATAACTAAGAGAAAAATTTTGTTTCTCCATTGCATTTTATGAATGAATCCTCTTAAATAATTTGTTAGCATACACTTTACATTTGTCTAGAATCATTTATTGCTATTGAATTAATAGAATTACACACAATCATTTTTTTCTCAGAAATATATTAACTTAAATTATTCATCATGCGATTTTTCTGCTCACCATGGGTTTTTTTTTTAAGGACACTCCTCTGTCTATAGCACATACACATGGAAACTCACCTATATTTCCTGAAGCTTCTTCCCCTCATACAGCAAGGGCTTCTGGGTCATAGATGAAATTCAATGAACATATGAAAAAAATCTTATAGAAAAATGACCTCAGACAAATCTAAGCTTTGCTTAGAAACTTACAGGTAGTATATAAAGTACCAGAAGTTTCCTGATGATTTCTCTCAGGTCAATCACTATTTGTTACACTCTTTGTGTAGCCTATCTCACACCTACCTCTCTAGACCTGCTAATTAATAGAATGTTGACATTTCTTCTGAACTGGGTATCCTAGACTGCGATCATGACAATGGGTGTCCCCAGAGTTCATCCATCATGATGGACCAAGCTAATTGTGAAGAGCTGCCCTTCGTAGCTGTTGACCATTATTTTGATTTTGACAATGGACTATAAAGGCCACTCTGTTGAGGGTTAGGCGAGGAGATGTCCTGAGGGTTCCTAAAATTGTTTTCCTCTCTAACAGAAACAGAAACAAACAAGGAAGCTCTGCCTCCTCTTAGTCTTTGAATATCAACTTGTGAAGGCATCTGAGCCGCAGGAGTCATGCTGTCCTGTAAGTGCTCAGGAGTCCCAGCTACTCTCTATAGATGGCACTCTGCTACGCTTATTCTTGGAGCCACCTTGGTATCCAGAAATAACAATGGGAGGCAGTACTCTGAGCTCTAAAACCTCCCCAGCTCGGAGCTTATCACACATTTTCAATCCAACTTAAATAAAAGCTGCTTAAATTGGAGAAAAGATCTAAATAAGCCAGACTCGGCGACATTACAGGAAAACTGGGGTAGGGTGAGAATGTGTGGGAAGGTACGTAGCACGCCCAGAGCCAGAGTGATGCCATGAGCTCCTTTGCTAGGAAACTACCCAACGAGAAAGAAAGTAATACTCCCCTTATCGCCAAGAGATGATACACATGTCTGCTAATTAGAGAAGAAAGTGCAATCAGACTGCAAACAAAACGAAACTGCTAAGTAAACAGTTTTTAGAAGCATATGCAATAAAGCACGTATTTTTGAAGGGGCCATGGGTATACATGTAAAACGGAGACAGAGATGCATTTTCATAGTAAAGATCAGATTAATTAACGTTCTCCTCACACTGTACACCTGAGACTATCTCAGACAGAGCGAGCCGGATGGCTGAGTGCTTTAATTCCAGCAGTAGTAAAATTCCTTGCAACCCAGCTGAAGTAAGTGTCATAGGTAATCCTTGTCTCACGTGACTTCATAAGAACTCATTTTTCTACTCTGATAGTGGGAGCTGATGTACTGGCCCAAGAGAGTTGGCCAAGGCTCGGAGATATTAACAAACAACTTGTAGGGGTGTCCCTTTTTGAGGGGTATCTAGGAGCGGTAGATAGGTAGATAGAAGAATATCACAAATTTACACAACTTGCTGAGGAGTTGTCATGAATCTGCAAGTATATTATTTATTTGCTCTCCAGGGAATTTTTGCATGTGGTTTCTGATATGAAATACAAAGTGTAAAAATCCTGAATATTAGCACATGGATACATATTGCACTGTTTAGCATGGAACGTCCAAAAATTTTTAACAAGTTTTGCCTCTTAAATGGAAAAATAACACATTAAAATAATTGGGCATAATGGCCCCCAGAGACTCATGTGCTAAAGACTTTTAGTCAGATGGTATTAAGAGGGGGTAGATATTTGGGGAGGTAGAACTGAACTGAAATCAGATCGTTTTCCTCATTATTATTTGATTATCTCAGGTATTTTTTTTCCACAGTGATGGAACGTTGACCAACACAGCCCAGTGTGAAAACTGCTTATCCTGGACACTTCCAGTGATGTGCAACTTTGAAAACAAAAGGGAAAAAAAGTACCAGCCACACAAATCTAGTCAGAAAATGCTATTAGTTCATACGGTTCAACCACTAACTATGCATTCAGCACATTTGGCCTTTTTCTTTGGGGTGTCCTACTCATCAACAGAGTTGACATATTCAGCAACTCTGTCCTGAAGTTCAATGCAAATTCATCCCCTCAGGTTCAAGATGAAGCTTCCTGATACACTCTAAGGCTCTAGGTTGGCCATGCTCATTAAGCAGGCAGGAAGCCGTTACTCTCCTGTTGTGTTGAACAGTCAGAGGTTTCCATGGTGATAGCTACTGTCAGAGTGCCAGATGTGGGGCAGGTACACTCCTGGAGGGACTGGAGCATGGGATTAGCTCAGCTATGGAGCTACCCTTCCTCCCTTCTCCTCCGTTCTCCAACCTCAGACTCTATGACTTTTCTCTAAGACTTTGAATTCAGTTTAGTCCATCACAGGTGCCAGCTACTGATCCATCATGGCACTAAATAAAAAGATTTAAAGTTTAAAAGAGAAGTCAAGAAACCTTTTTAAAAGTCAAGAAATGAATCAAGACTGAAAAAATCTCAGGTACTAAGATAGAAGTCCATGAAAAAGATCATTTCGGTCAAGGAAGGACCATGAATGACCAATTAGAAAATGCCATAAAACTGGGAAATTTATCACCATCTATCAAAATTATCTAAAAAAATCTAAATTTCTTAGGAACATACTGAGATATTATCAGAATTAGAATGTCTTGTGATGTGTTGGGACCAGTAAGAGAAATAAAAATACAGGCAGAAATACAAAGTAGGAAAAACTAAAGAGAAAGTTGGGTTGAACAAGAAGTTCAAGTGTGGGAGACCAGGAGCTCCTTTGGAGGGGATGCACAGACAGCAGTAATAGCAACATGGCCTCAGGGGTCTGGAGCTGACCAGGGCTCCACTCACCCATTCATGAAGATGACAAGTAGGGGCCACGTGGGCAAAGTAGACAATATGATATTGTTGTTTATTCCATATATTACCACACAGGAAGCATGGCCCAGTTATAGAGGCACAGAGATGTGGTTCTGAAAGTTAAGGGGATCTGTGCTGATGTAGCACAAGGAGAAAGTCATTATCCAGATGCTAATCAATAGTCACTTATGATTAAGATAGGAGAGGTTTCAGAAAAAGAAAAAATCCTACAACCCACCAGTAACAGAACAACTACAAATTTGTAATAGTCATAAGTATATTTTTAAAATTCTAGAATTTAGAACAGAAAATAACTTTAGCTAGTCCAGAAATACATTAATTTCTGTTGCAAAAATATCATATATATAGACTTTCAAGGAGGATTTTCTTAATCACCAGAAGAGAAAGAAGAACACATTTTTCCTAGGATGTTAGGGAGAGTGCTAGACGCAAACACAGCGTCTTACAATACAGGACAGTGACAATGTTTGAAAAGACAAAACTTCACAAGAGTTTCCTTAGAGATATATAGACAGTTTGTGAGGAGAAAAACTACTCTGAGAATATAAACATGAAGTGGCATTTATTCTCTAAATCTAGTTACTAGTTTCTAGAAATTCTCGGAGATATCACTCTCTGTTGATCCATATTGTTCATTTTCAAAATTTAGTATGTTCTTGTGTATGTGTGGGTACACATACTACATGTAGCTTGCATATATCTGTGTATCTATATGAAGACAAAAAGCAAGCCTTGGCTGTTTCTCCTCCATAATACCATTCCAGTCCTTTTGAGACAGTGTCTCTCATTGGCCAGTTAGGCTGGCCACTGAGCACCGGGATCACCCTGTCTCTACCTTCCTTACACACACAGCACTGGATTACAAATATGGGGAACAATACCTGGCATTTTCATAGCTTTTACATGTGTGTTAGGAATCACAATCAGGTCTTTGTGCTTGAAGCCATTATGTAAGCCCCCATATTGCTTACTTTCATCTTCTACCTCTAAAACAATAACTGGTTCAAAGTTGGTGCTCAGTAAACAGCTACTGCCTGTGTGGCTAAATTAATGCATAGGTGAGAGAGGAAAACTCCCTGGTATCTGGCCAATTCATCTTGCAAGGGCTTTAAGTATTTAGTACACTATATTTTAGCTTATTGCAAATGACAACTTAGATTTATAAGAAGGAAGACACATAGCTAGCATAGGCCTAAACCTATAATTATATTTTACAGAACATGAAGGAAAGAAAGAAATTATAGATAGTGATACTAATAATAATAACCAAAGAGAGTAACTGGAAAGATGGGTCAGGGGTTAATACCACTTGTTGCTTTTGTAGAGAACTCAAATATATTTCCCAGCACATAGTCAGTGTCTCAATTATCTATAATTCCATTTACAGGAAGTCTGATACTTTATTCTAGGTTCCATGGGCAACAGGCCATGGTATACATACCTGCATAAAGCAAATTACACATATAAAAAAGGAAATAAATCTTTAAAAACTAATAAGCATAAAGAATTACTTTAAGTTTTTTAAATAACAGCTGATATTTGTGGGTCTTTGCCTTTGGATCAGCACCAAAGAGGAAGCAAGCTAAAGGAGAATACATGGCTGAGAACAAGTATAAGTAACAATGGCGGGCCTTGGAAATCAGCAATTTCTCAGAAAATTGGGAAACAACCTACTTCAAGACCCAGTAATATCACTTTTAGAGGTACATACCCAAAAGATGCTAAATCATATCTCAAGGACAGAGTGCTCAACTATGTTCATAGCAGCATTGTTTGTCATAGCCAGAACCTGGAAACAACCTAAATGCCTCTCAACTGAAGAATGGATAAAGAAAATGTGGTACATTTGCACAATGGAGTGCTACTCAGTGGTTAAAAAAAAATACACTTGAAATTTTCAGGCAAATGGATAGATCTAGAAAACATCATATTGAGTGAGGTAACCCAGACCCAGAAAGAAAAATATAATATGTACTCACTCATAAGTGGCTTTTAGACATAAAGCAAAGAAAAGCCAGCCTAAAATTGGCATACCCAGAGAACCTAGACAACGAAGAGGACCCTAAGAAAGACATACATGGATCTAATCTACATGGGAAGTAGAAAAAGACAAGATCTCCTGAGTAAATTGGAAGCATGGGGATCATGGGAGAGGGTAGAAGGGGGAAGAAGGGAGGAGAGTGGAGAAAAATATACAGCTCAATAAAAACAATAAAAAAGAATCTGCAAAAAAATATTTCCCTCTAAAAACAAACTATACAAAGACTGTGAAAGCATTGGTACTCAATTAAGAGCTTTACTTTGCCTTATTCCCCAGCTAAGACAGTGGCTGGGCATTCCAACCTCTACTCAGCCTTTTCTTACCATTCCCCTGCCGCAGAGATCACAATACTTACAGCCTTGGCTACTTCTCTTTTCCCACTCCTATCACAGGGACTGACATCCTTCAATCATGTATTTTTTGTGTCAACTCCCAAGAGGCAAAAGCAACACAGAAGAGCTAGACTTGAGGGCTCCTGATGGTCACGTATTTATTTGGGTTGATATCCCTGATGTTTCACAGAAATCTCTATTTTACCTCCCCCTCTTTTCTTTATTGGGGGAGTGGTGGAGAGAAAAAAAACGAGAAGAAAATCAATCCGAATGATCTATGAGTCGTCAGCTCTGAAGTAAAGGCCAGTCATGTAGAAAATAGAGTAGGCACCGCAGCGTGAGGCCACAAGATAGGGTGCCCATGCCCCAGCCCCGGCTGCAATTATCTCTTGAAAACAAAAACCAGAATAAAAAAAATGCATATGTGAATATACTCCCTTGAAGACAGATATTTATCTCGCCCCTGAGGTGCCCACATTCGGCTTCACACATTCGACTTCACAATGGCAGAGTTAACGGTTTTGTTCCGGGTTTCTGCAGCATCTCGGCATGGCCACATTCAACTGGCAGGCTTAAGCAACTGCGCAAGATCCCTCAAAGGAAGCAAGGCACGTCCCATGAAAACGGTCCATGTCTCTGGTCCCAAGTCCCCCTCCCATCTACAACAGCACCCTAAGGATGCATCTGGCCCTTTTTTTCTGTTCTCCAGTCTACGCATTTTAAAACCCAGACCCTTTTGCATCTCGGAATGTCTCAGTGTTTCCCGATACTCAGACAGCAGAGGTTACTGCCTATAAACGACCTTAAGGCAGAGATAGGCCCTGCTTCCTTTCTGCTTAGAGATCGCTTGTTCTACACAGCCAGCTCCTGGCAGGCTCCCTTGATCCTTAGCATGAGACCTCCTTTTTTCACCCTCTTCTAGTTTTGCTCAACCGGCTAACTTGTAAACAACCTTGGGTATTTAAATTAGAAATCTTATAATCCAGGAAGTTTCCCTACCCCCACAAAATTTCCCCAGAAGCTTGTCTCAATTCAGCTAATAACTGTACTACTTATTTCTTGATTATCTATTGCCCCGTACTTCCTTTGCTGACTTAAGAAGTCCCCCCCCGTCAAGGAATAGCCCCCCTGTTGGCTTTACATGTCTATGCTAACGGTAAATAACATTATTTGCTTGGTCTGAATGAATGAATGAGTGAGTGAAAACATGAATGGTGAATGATAAGCCAATCTAAATGTTACACTGTCGAAACACATCATAACCTTCAATTCCAGACCGTAAGCCCACATACCAGCCGAATATCTTTGGGGATTTTTTTTTTACTTGATCTTTTTAAATTCAGGCAGAGGAAAGCCTAAAGTTCCTAAAAGTGGGAACATTGTGGAAGTTTGCTGTACTCCTTTATGAGTTCATTTAACCACAGAACCAAGCTATCATGCTGTCATTAGAGAACGCAAGGAGTTATGGAATAGGCCGGAGAGGTGGATTCTCACAAAGGTCACTTAGAACTCTCAAAACCAAACATTTCATCAAGCAGTCTTTGAAAGACCTGTCACTGCTTGGTTAAAAATGAACCACGTGAGCCAGAGCTAAAAGGGTAAACCGGTGAAAACAAACACAATTAAGCTGTACCTTCCCAACCCACACGAAGCAAAGGTAAACTCAGGGTTTGATTCTCTGTGCCCACCCTGATAAAGGCCTAGGGGACAAACACATAACGTGACTGGTTCTTTGTTTCTCAAATTTGCCCACCTTGCACCTTCTTGCAGGGTTTACCATCCTTTCCCTGGCCTCTGACTTAACAGTTTCCTTAATTTATCTTCAGGTCCCCATTTGGTTCTTTGCCTGGGAAGACATGCTGTGGGATGCATCTCTACCCTTGGGTTATCTCATCCAAGTACTAAGATGATTCTCTCATTTTCTGGTAACACTTGGTTGGGTAGGCACTGGCTGGTTGACTTCGGTCACACGTCCTTGTCTTCCACGCAAATGCACATCACAGGAGGCAGCTTCACCCAACCTGAATTTGATTGGCTGTTGAGTTAAGCAGACCCTAAATGTCTCTACAGGCAGCAAAAATAAATAAATAAATAAACAAATAAAAAAATTTTAAAAATTTAAAAAAAAATGACATGTTCAGGACATAGATGCCCTCCCTGAAAACATTGTGGGTAGATGTATGTGTGTCTGTGTGCATGTGTATATGTGTACGTACACATGTTCTTACTTGTTAAAGTTGAACACGTTTGGGCATCTGTATACTGAACTTCTGTGTCCCTCCCTGGAAGGAGAGGAGGGTTAGAGATGGTCAGAGAGATGCCTATTTTTTGCAATATTCTTCAAGATATTTTGAAATATTTTTAAGTAGCCTGTGTTCATTAAGTTATTTTTAAAAAAAAAAGAAACAAGAGAAAGAAATGAATGAGCTTCCAATCAATTTCTTCCATGCTACAGACCAGAACAGTCCCATGCCTAGGTATTCTGTTGAGAATGACTTACCAATTGGTGTCTTGTGTTATGAGGACAGGTAACACACAATGGAACATACACAATAAAAGCCCACAACTTTAATTTCCTCTCAAGTTTGATATTAAATTGTCCATTTTAAGTAACCTTGGGATTGGGAAAATCTAAGTAAGATAATAAAATACAACTGATTTATTGTCCATTGTATTTCCTTAATAGTAGTAGCTTTATCCTTTCTCGAAGACATGGGGGAAATCACGCTCAATTATAAGATGTGCGGTATAGTTTTATTTTAACTGAAAAAAGAACCCCAAGAAAATATACACAGCACACAAAGGGACAATTAGAAAGGCTTAACTTGGATTGTTTGGAGGTTCTTCCCAAAGCACTGGTACACACAGTCCCCCTCAATCATTCACCTTTGTTCCTACTTGGTAAGCAGAACCACCTTGTACTGGGAAGTGTGATCACAAAGGTATAAGAAGTCTTGCCTCGCCCTCCTGCAGGACTAACAGGGTCTTTAAGATCACACAGACCTGGCTGTAATTATTGTGACACCATCACCCACTGACTCAAACAATCACCCTTCATAGTAATACCTTTAACATACAGAATACTCTGATTATATGAGCCACGAGCCATTTGTATGTGTGGGACAAAGTACCCCTCGGGGAACCTCTCAGCTAAGCCACTTCATTTCTTAATCCCTCTGTCGAATCAGCTGGGAAACCAGAATAGGAAAAAGGTGTGAACGGTTCCTGAGAAACTGGAGGTTGCTTCCGAGCCAGAAGCAACTTACAGCTCAGTTATGAAGAGCAACTGTTATTCATTCATGAATAACATGAATCTTCTTACTTTCTACATACAGACAATGAGACTATAATACATTCAGGAATGTGGTATAACATTCTTGCTGCCTATTATAGTAATATAGACTCTTTTACCTGATACCCAAGACTTCGTGCTTTCTTCACCCTCCTTTTTATGGTCAATATTTTTCAAATAGCCACTGTGCCCTGGGAAATGAGTTAGGTGGTTTTAGTAAGAGTTAGTGCACACAGACATAATATTGGTGCTGACTTCCTATAACCAGGCAAGACTTCGAGTGAAGGGACAGGGACCCCAACCCCAAACCAAACACATAACCTTGTACCTGCAATTTGTCCTGCCTACAAGATGTGCTGGGGTAAAGGCGGCACCAAAATTGTGGGAGTGGCCAGCCAATGAATGACCCTTCTAAGATTCATGCCATGAGAGAAAGCCCACCCTTGACACTACTTAGAGCACCAAACCCAGAGGCTGGATGGCCCAGAGACCTAGGATAGAATCAGACACAACCTGCAAGAAAAAGAGTCAACATAATGATGGCAAAGGTTATTCTGCTATACTCTTAGATTGGTGCCACCAGAGAGGCTTTATTCAGTAACTGATGGAACAAGATGCTGAGGTTCACAGTCAAACATTAGGCAGAGGTCAGGGAATCATGCTGAAAAGAGAGAGAAAGGATCATAGGAGCCAGGTGAAAGACATCACAAGAAACCCCACAGAATCAACTGGGCTCATAGGGTACATAGAGACTGAACCAACGACCAGAGAGCCTGCATGGCACTGACCTAGGCCCTTTGCATATACATTACAGTTGTATAACTTGTTCTTATTGTGGGGCTCCTAACAGTGGAAGCAGGGGCTGTCCCTGATTTTTTTTTGCTGGTTTTTGGGATCCTATTCCTCATAATGGGTCGCCTTGCTCAGCCTTATTACTAGGAGAGGTAGTAACTAGTCTTACTGCAACTAGATATACCATGTTTGGTTGATACCCATGCGAGGCCTACCGTTTTGAACAGAAGTGGAGGAGGAATGGATAGTGAGGGGTGGATGGAAGGTAGAGGAGACATACCAGGAGGAAAGGAAAGGGGATACTGTGGTCAGGATGATGTAAATAATGCTGTTGATGATATGATGATGATGATGATGATGATGATGATGATGATGATGATGATGACAAAACATTAAAGAATTGGTGTTGATCAAGACAGAATTTTGTTAGTGGTAAATGAGAGAGGATGCCAGGTTCTGTCTATAATGGAGAGACAAATCTCATCAAGCAAGGACTTTGTTATGTGTTACCTGCTGCTCATGGTGTATGTGCTCTGGTCTTTCATGTCTAAATCTTGGGATTTGTGTTCCTCCTAAAGTTCTAAATGTTGGAACACTATCAGTCAATTCTTGTTTCCATCCAATACCATGAATGTCTGCACCTGCAAGCCATGTGCTAATGAATGCTTGCTGTGTTTATGTGGATCGGTGGATAAAGCATACTTCCTAAAGAGACTAGAAATGTTTTCCTTTCCTCCTGTTGCAATGTGTAGATGGAAGAGAGGGAAGACGTGTGTGTGTGTGTGTGTGTGTGTGTGTTTCCAACAGTAGACAAAATAGCCAAATAGAGTAATATATGGAGCAAAACAAGTCCAGGAATGAGAGAGGGATCAACTATAAGCTCACAGTGACAGTAAGGCATAGACGGGAACACAGAATACTCATGAGGTGCATATGGGAAAAGGGAAAAGGAGAGAAGTGATGTTCTGATCACTTAATGAGCAAAGTGAGGACTAGAAATCAAAGGAGAATGGTGAGAAAAAAAGACAGTGATCCAATTCAGATTTTTTAAAACTTAATCACACATCTGTGGTTCTGCAAAGGCAGGGGGACGGGATGCCATCTTAAGTGAGACTTCCTGTACAGGGTTAGCTGGGTAAGATCCTTCATATGCAGAAGGCAAGACTTTCCAAGTGCCTCCCCAAAGCCCACGTGGCTTGGTCACCTACCAGCACGCTGCTTAGATGCTCTGGAAATATTAGTCAGTAGATCCTAGTTGGGAGGATGTTAGGTAATTGGAGGTATACTTTGAAGAGATATTATGACTCCAAAACTTCCTTTCCCATCCTTGATTTCGGCTGCCTTTCTATGAGAATGCTGCTTTGTCACAGGCTCTAAAACACTATAGCCAATTGACCATAGACTCAAACATCCAAACTTTAGCACTAAAAAAACTTTTCTGTAACTTGACTGCCTTGGGTATTTATTATAGGAAGAGAAAGCTGAATAATACATATGCCATACTTCATCTGATGTTACACACATCCAGAAATGAACATACAGTATTGAGTAATTACCACGTCACACTAACTGGGAATCTGCCACCAGAAATCCAGCTAAAATGTCTTGATATTTAAAAGACAAAGTAGTTCTGAAGTTATAACAGAACCAGCTCTACATCAAATTTCAAACATGAGAAGACATTCTTTGATATATCAAAGTGAAGGTTGTTTCATCATTGTAGAAATCTGAAATATGTTAATTCAGAGGTTTGAATTTTTAAGGATTATTTAAAAAAATGATGCACAATTACCCCTTGATATGTTTCTCAAATTGAAAAATAAAAGCTCATTGTCTTAATTCAGGTCCAGTGACTATCCTTAATACAGGTCAAGAGGACTGAAGAAGGCTAAGCAGTGGTGGCGCACACCTTTAATCCCAGCACTCAGGAGTCAGAGAGGCAGGTGAATCTCTGTAAGTTCAAGTCCAGCCTGGTCTCCCGGTCTACAAGAGCTAGTTTCCAGAATAGGCACCAAAGATACACAGAGAAAGCCTGTCTCGAAAAAACAAAACAAAACAACAAAACAGGTCAAGGGGTATAGAGAGGTTGAATGATTCCTTCCAGGTATTTTCCATGTTTGGATCTAACAAACAGCACAGCAACATACAGAAGATAAACTTCTGACTTCTCTCAGCACTAGTCTGAGGGCTGAATGAAAAGTTCTGTATCGATCATCTCCACAGGGGGGAAAATCTTATTTTAGTAACATATCATGCACACAAGTTATTTTCTAAATAAAAGTTTCTGAGCTTGTCAAAATAGTCCTAGGTGTGAGTTTAGTGACTCTTGAAAATTTGAAAAGACAGATAGTAAGAAGAAAGCACTTGAATGGCCTCTTCCCTTTATGTGTGGAATAGTTGATGAATCAAGAAAAGAAAGAAAACCCTACCTGGAGATTCTGTCCACCTGTTCATGGCACTCTTCTCCTTTTTTTGCTCTATCTATTCTGCTTTGTCTGACTTTTCTCTCCTTCGTGGGAGCTCGAAGCAGATCACTGTACTCCTAGGACCCTTCTTCATTTCCTCACACCAACTATGTTTCTTAGAACCCCAAAGATTCTATTTCTCTCTTTTTATTTTATTTTTATTCATTACAATTGTTAATATACTGCTGTCCAATAAATACACACATTTTTCCTAAAAGATGAAAGATGCTTTAAATTTAGTGGTAGCTACTGCATCTGTACTCTCTCAGGGTTTGGTATGGGAAAGCAAGTCACTAAGTTGCCTCCCACTAACTGATTTGCTCCAGGAGAGGACAGGTGATAGATAAAGGGGATTCTAAGTTCCTCTAATCACAATGCTATGTTGCCTCTGGTTGGGGTCACGGGACTACCAATAAAACCGTCAACGGCAAAGAACGTATTCAAAATCCCAGAGAAAGAGCCTGTGTTTCTGAGAGCCAGGGAATGACAAAGATTAGAATAACTGTGTTTTAAAACTGAAGAGCTATGCAGTGATTCAAGTTGACTTACATCTGTATCCATCAGAAAAGGACGTTTTTGACAAGATGTACAAAATGATCCAGAGGTAGCAAAGGAAAGTTAATGAACACCTAACCCAACATGGTAAGAATGTGCTTGTATTTAAGTTAAAAATAAAATAAATCTCGTTTCCCATTGTAATTCCAAACAAAATGGATTCATTTAGAATATAGTCAAAAGCTTACCCTTTTTCTACATAAATTTTGAATATATTACAACATAATCCTTCCTTTCCACAGGAATTACAACTGGGACACTTGAGACTTTTTAAAGTTTGATTTTATTTTTAGTTTTGTGCTCCTGTGTTTCTTGATGGGTGAAGAGGGGTTGGGACAGGAGTTAGGAGAGCATGGGGGTGTGAGTGCAGGTGACTAAAGGTAGCCAGAAGAGGTCACTGTGTCCTCTGGAGCTGAAGTTATAGGCAGGTGGGAGCTGTCCTATGTGGGTGCTGGGAGCTGAGAGCATGTCTTCTTAATTCTGAGCCGTCTCTATAGCCCCTTAAGAGACTTCTTCAATTAAAAAATGTCAGGAGGGAAACAAAAACTAACAAATAGGTCTCCCTGGTCGAATATTATCATTACAGTATACAATAGTAAAATATTCCGTGCATGCACACAGATATATTAGCACCAGAGGAAAGGAGAGGCTTTGGAAGGTAGCAAAGCTTCACTGCCATCCTCCTTCACCTCGACTGCATTTGGAGGGCTGATGGTAATGTGCTTCCATTTCTCCTGGGGCTTCGGGTCACCTTACTTCATGCTGATCTTTAGGTAGATGCACAAGATGTTGAGGAGAGTGACAGAGGCTCAAGCAATCTTTCTTATTAAGTGGAAGCTAGGCCACTATGGAGTTCAGGTGGTTAAAGTGATTTATTGGAAACACCACAGCAGACTTGGCAGAGGTGGCCACAAGACCCAACGGTGCTCTTCTCGTTGACTGATCAGGAGCTCCAGCCCCTCACAGAACGTGGAATCCCTGAGGAGTTCACTGTCTCATTTCAAATGCAATTATCCTTGGGAAATTTCCAGACATTGTAAAATTGCTCCAACTCACTGATCCAAGTGATGCCTTGACAGAGAATGGGTAGCTCTCATTATCAAGCACACGGGTGGCCTACCAGCCCACAGTCTTCTCAAAGAAAGCTTTAGGCATCTTACCATTCCTGGGGGAGGGGAGGTTTCAAGGGATCATTAAAATGACAGTAGATATCCTCGTTCAAGGACCTATTTGTACATTTCCTTGAAGGAATGCTATGAGGATGTGAAAGAAAGGAGCACTGGTTTTGAATGGGTTATAAATAAAACTTGATAGCTTTAGGCTTTCTTTGAAAATAATCAATGATTTCCCTTCACCATCTTATCTTAATTTTCCCTACTCCCTTCTCTATTATGAAAGTGACTTTCACCAGGCGGTGGTGGCGCACGCCTTTAATCCCAGCACTTGGGAGGCAGAGGCAGGCGGATGTCTGTGAGTTCGAGACCAGCCTGGTTTACAAGAGCTAGTTCCAGCGCAGGCTACAAAGCCACAGAGAAACCCTGTTTGAAAAAACCAAAAAAAAAAAAAAGAAAGAAAGAAAGAAAAGAAAGTGACTTTCTTTGAGAATCCACTTACATGGAAGGTTTTGTATACTTGTGAATTAGAAAGACAACTTTGCCTATGCCATTAGAGGCTTACTCATTTCTTCATCTCCATAGAGAACACCCATTGTTATGTGGTCACAGATGAAAGTTGAGACTTCTCATATAGAAGTCTAAACTGGATTCACTAGTTTTCATCTTATAGTTAAATCTTAATTGCTTATGTATTAATTGAGAAAACAAAATGAAATGCTAAATATAAATTATATCTATGGGTCTTTGAAAGTTGAAGAAAAGTCTTCCTTTTCCATCCTTTTATTAAGTTTGGACTTCATGACTCAAGAACATATGACTATATTGTTTTGTGTATCTGATTTAATGCATAGTCTCCAACAAAGTGGGAGGTTTTCAATATTCCCCTTACAAAATTACATATCTACAACATGTACTCTCTATTCAAAATGGGAGAGATGATGAAAGATGGGAAGATACTTTGTCCCTTCTACAGCTTCCCACTCATAGAGTTTCTAGAATACACAGAGTGCAAAATTAAAACCTACTCAATGGAGCCTAGGATCCCAAGCTAAAGAAAGGAATGATAGTCAAGTGGGGGAAACAGGAGCCTGAGAATGGAAAGATGTAATTGTTCTGTCTTGCTTCTTTCTCTGACCACACGTACTTAAATAAACCTTGAGAAAGTGACTCTCTCAGCAGTCTTCAGCTTCACATTTACGTCAGAAGGAAACCAGGCTGAGTGATTTGTTGAATTCCATCCAGACTATGAAGCATGGGTATTCATATGTGTGTTGTGGACTCATGCATACTACATATCTGTTTTGATTTCCAAGGCTGATGCCAGATCATCCTAGATTGTTCTGCCACTGTATTCAATGAGCTAGGGTCTCTCAATCAAACTCAGAGCTCATCTATATGTCCCTTTTCTCTGTCTTTCACAGTTGAAATTTCAGGCTAGATATATTCTCCCACTCCTTATTTACAAGGGTTCTGAGGATCTGATTGCTTTTATCCATTGCAATTCTTTAATAGAATTGCATTCGGGAACTTTTTCCCTTCATTCTTCTGATTATGCTTATTCTCCATACTTTCTTTCTCTCAGGTAGGTCTGCAGGGATCATAAAACCTTCTAGAAGCTCAAGTCACCAGCTTAGTAAGGAAAAGCTGAAAATGAAAATTATTGATTTATATCTGGTAGCTGAATTTGATTCTGCCTTTGAAGAAGGCCATTTCCTGTGAACAGCAAAGAGATACTTAAATTTCTTCTTCAATAATGTATTTTCAAGGGTTAAAACTGAGATAGGTATTTATAAAGTTCTCTATTGTAAGGAAATTACAATATAACTCCACAGCATTAATTTTAATGCCAAACCATTCATTTAACAAATTATTTTTATCTTGATTGGCATTAATAGCCCTAAAGGACATAGCTTAGTTTTCTGATACTATACTAAACACATGAATTTAACTGTACATAATCATCCGTTCTTAGCAGCCATATTAAATGTAGTGAACCTAACAAAACCCAAATAACTCCTCCTTTTTACTGTTTATCCCAGTTATTTCAATGAAGACAATTTCAAGAAGTGCTTAAGATTCCATCTCTGAAAATGAATAGCTGCAGACAGGAGTAAAAACCGATGTCCCAGGTTTAACTAGGAACTCTCCATACTTAGGCGGCAGTCACTGTAATCCATCCTGAAGGCAGGAAGCAAATGAAATGTCTCGTCAGCTCCTAAGCTTTAATGCATTTTACCTTAAACATTTACATTAACAGATGGTCCCCGGCAGTGCTATAAACTCTCTTCCGAGTTCATTTCTATGTCACTTTCAACCTCATTTATCACTATCCATGCAGTAGAAAACGCCACAAGGGGTTTAAACCTGAAGAGTAAGGAGACTGAGCAAACTCCAGGAAGCAATTGGTGTCACCTACAAACATGTGATTGACCTCTGTTTTTTTTTAACTCAATAGAAGAACTGATGATGGGAGAAAGACAAGGGTAAGAAGCAACTTGACCTATTGGAGGGCAGCACAGGGCTTTGCCCATCACCCTGGAGTCTCCTGGACCTCCTTGTCTCTTTCTTTTCCATGAAAGGTTATAAAGTAAGCTACAGAATAGCAAAGGTTTATGATCAGCATCAGAAAAAAAATAACTTTAATAAACAGATGTAAAATAGGAGCATGCAGAGTGATGATCTTTTCTATATCCAGGAGGTTCTTGGGGCACGTGACCAGATAAATTACATGTTGGCTCTTTAGTTTGATGTTCACTAACATATTATTGGTGTAGAGCTGGTATCGTTTTACAGAAATTTTAATTTTCAAAATTATCTTCAAAAATCATCATGCACTGCAATGGAGCTATACTTTAGCTACTGCACAAGTCAATGAATGTTAACACATGTACAAGTTCATGTAACCAACACGACTATTAGCCGATAGAAAGATAAAAGATTTGTATTCTTTCCCAGACTATCACACAATAGTCCTTTGGGAATCACTGTAGTCCTTCCATGTATAACTTGGCCCTGAAAGTTAAAACTTCCCATTAAAGATGGGACTATGAGGATGGTTATATAAAACCCTTAATGACTGCTCCTACACAGTCCTGCATGCTTACCTGTTTCTAACTCCAAGCTTTGAGATTTTCCAGCCATAAAATGTTCCACAAAGATCTTAAAGAAATACCCTTTAACAACACTTAGCACACACTAAGTTTATTGCTTTTATTTCAAATAAATTATAATTACGAAATTTCCTCTTCCACACTTTTAAACAAGAAAGAACAACCATTTTGATATTGTTTTATTTTCCAGAGTATCCACATTGCCCTACCCTTTCTAACACTCATGTACACCAGTGCTGGATAAAAAGGAAAGAAGAGAAAGATAAAGCCAGTGTACTGTTCCAAGTGTATAATATAAACAGCTTGGTAGGGTGCCAGGAACATTATTAGAGCTCAATACACTTTCCTTCCACCCTCACATACCTTTCTAGGGCTCTATTTTCGATCCAGTGTTTTCCACTTCACTTTGTTTTTGAGAAAGTACAAAAACCATCGCCTCTGGTAGACATCTTTCCCTTGTGTGTTTCCAATCTAGACTTATAGATCAGATTTTCAAACTAATAGCTTTTGTGAAGTCAGATCAATCTCCTTCAGAGTGCCAATCATCCTAACCGAGTGACAGAAGTGGGAATGGTGTTTCCATAGAAGACCCATGGAGCTGAAGGATTAAACATCGAGGCCTGGGGGAGCACCACACTTAGACCTGGGACAGCATCTTACACTGTGTAAGTGATGGAAAATAAATGGGAATTTGTCAACTTTTGTCTGGGGATGCTTCTCTGAAGGATGTCATCATCCATTTAAAAATGAAAGAAGCAGGGAAAAACCACTCTGTCAATGTCTGTGTCCTCTCTAGTGTCATGAATGCAAATGGTACTATATAGTGTGACAGCTTGCAGTCTGTCTGAATCCTCATCTATCAAAGACTGGGAATTGTCAGCAGAGTCCATGCTATAGTGTGCCTGACCTCTACAGTATTAGAAATTAGGGGAGCATCAAGATGGTGGTGGTGCACGCCTTCAATACCAGCACTCAAGAGGGTGATGCAGACAGATCTCTGTGAGTTCCAGGTCATCTTGGCATACAGGGCAAGGTTCAGGACAGCTGGGGCCACATAAAAAAACCCTGTCTCAAAAAAAGCGGGGTGGGGGATTAGGTCAGCCCAAATTCTTAAATAGGTTTTTTCAGGAGTAGATCCGTATTTGTATTTCCTGTTCAGCGCCACCTGAGCATTCAATTTGTTCAGCCTGATTATCATCTATAAATTATTTTACCTTAGCTTAAGATTTCCAGTTTCTTTGCCAGAGAAGAAAGGGATGGTGAAGTAGGTAAAGGAGACAAACCTTTTGAATGTAAGTATGGTTCTACCATTGATCTTTGGTCAAATGGATGGAAGTTAGATTATTACAAGCAGAGAGACTCAAACTAGAGTTGCCCCATAACTCTTTCAATTCTAAAATTTGTAAAGACTTTATCAAGCTTGAGTATTGCAAACTTACAACTCTTTGGCTTCCTAATGCAAAGATTTTCTAGCTCAAGATCTATTTCTACCAAAAATGGTACTAGATATACACACACAAATATGCATGTACCTACACACATTAAGACATGTGCATGCATCCGTATTGCACACAAATACATACACATACATACTACACATGTGCGTAGACACACATGTACAAATAACACACACATAATCACATGTATACACGTACTCATACATAAACATTTGCATATATACATACACCTGTCTGCATAATTCAAATATACACACATACACATACTTACCTGCACATGCACAATTGCCTACACATGAATATACAGATACACACAAATACACACATATGAATGAATACATGCATGCATGTGCATAATCACACACACATATCTGCAATACTCATATAAACATACATACATACTTACATGTACACATATTTGTATACACACTTGCATAACTCACATATACATGCTAACATGCATACATGCATATACACACATGTACACATAACACACATATATGCACACACTTTCATGAGACATGTGCCTACTCACATACCCACATGCATACACACACATCTACCCCTATATATATACATGCACACACACACAATTCATACATACACACATATTTATATAAAATCATGAAAGTCTAACCTTTAACAAATATACAATTTTAGAAGGATCTTAATCCTTCATAAAAATTTGCATTTTCACTCTCATTTTTTTCTTAAAAATTTTAATTCTTTTTTTTTTTGGTGTACACCAGTAGGATTTTCTGAAGGAAGCAGAGGCAAAGGGATTACAAGTTCGAGGCCAGCCTGGGCTTCACTCTTACACTTGCCCACAGGAAGACAATGTCTGCCCCTTTGCGAAAATACATTTGTGTTGTACACAGATTGGCAAAGCTGGGAAGAACCTGTTTTCTACATGTTTTCAGTTCTCTTTAACTAACACAGCACCTAACAGAGAACAACAAGTAGAGGCTAATGTCAGTAGATTCTATTTCAATCCACACGCTTACACTTGCTAACTAGCACACCCCCAAAACCTCTAGTTTACCATCTACAAGATGAGGAATCTGAAGAGATGATAAGAAAATTGATTCAAAATATCACAGTACAAGCCCTGTCCTCCTTAAATACTAGAAGAACTTGTGACTGTTCTCTGACTCAGGAAATAAACTTGAAAAGCAGAAAATTAAAACACAGTGTTGATCGAGAAGGGAAGAAAAGATGAGTCATTGAGTTCTAGGTAGGATATTTCCTTTTGACTTTAATGCATGTGTGTACGTGTAAGTGTGTGTGTGTGTGTGTGTGTGTGTGTGTGTGTGTGTGTGTGTGTCACTAGCTGCACATGGGTTAGGAACCCCAAGCTCTGTTTAGAGACCTTCCTAGAGTAAAGACAAAGACTGACACCTGAGCTGAGGATGAGCAGGACTGGAGCAGGCAAGAACCTACCTAGGGAGCCTGCGGCTAAAACTGCCCAATGGCTTCCTCCTTTCATTAAGCTCTTGAAAGATCTAGAATTTGAGAGACTGCCCTAGTATGATGAAAGACAGCACAAAGAAGCTAAATCTCTGAAATGTAGGAGAACAAAGGGAAAATGATTCCTGAGAGATAGCAAGAGGCTTCGAGAGACAGGGAGCTGCATGGTGGTGGTGTGGGGGTTGTGAAAATGCAGCCTGCGGCCTTGAACAGGCTCTGGGTAAAATCTTGAGTGTGGGAACCAAAATATTTGACTGTGAACACAGATGAATTTCCTTTATCCGCTGACCCTAATGCATGGCTTATGTAAACTGTCATTATTCGGGGGATACTCATAAATTAGAACTCTTCCTGAAGTAGATAGTATCCGTCTGAAAACAATGCATTCTACCTGGTAACAGTTGCTCGAATGACATAGTTTATTTTCATCTTTCACCTCCGAATAGCATTTCGCAAATCTGTGAGATGTCTGCTTCTTCTGCAAGCTTCTCCTCAGGCAAAAGATCAAACTGACATTATCGATAAGGCAGGGAGGCTCAAGCATATTAGAGGCTGAGCCTCAGGAGAATCTAGGGGCCCCACCTGTCAGTTGCAGCTTTTGCTTCAAATTAAACCGTGATCCCCTCTTGGTGACTATTTCCAGGTCTCACAATTATCTTCTCCCGCAAGCTTCACATGGAGCTGATTAGAAAAGCATTCCGCTTGCACGCTGTAGCATGATCCAACCCAGTGACTTACTGACTGTGGTAGACTAACCACTCCCTCTCAGCCAAGCGAGGTTCAGTTTGACTTTCTCCTTCTCTCCTAAGCATGCCCTGCCACGTCTTGGCACGTCCGAAGACTAAGCCAGGCGGAAGTATTTATTTCCATCTATTATTTCTTTTAGAATATTTCTTAGCAAAATTTTGAAGATGGTTGAATCAGGTGACTATCATTGATGTGTGTGCACATGTAGATATGGCTGTGCACAAGTGTGTGTGTGTGTGTGTGTGTGTGTGTGTGTGTGTGTGTGTGTGTGTGAGATGTGTGGATTTAAATTCTCTGTTGCACCTCTCCTTTCATTGAGATACTGATTTATTAACTTAAGCATAATGCTTTATTATATATCTAAGAAGACATTGCTGATTTACATAAATTTCCTCTCTGAGCAAAATTTTGTTTCAGTGGCTTGTTTATATTTCTAATTATTGATGTGTAGTAGAGAGAATGCTATTTTAAATATGAGTATACTGCTATGGTATTTTCTTCTGTTTTTTGTTTGGTTTTGTTTTCTATTTGTTTTTATCAGCCTGAAGCTTCATAAACAGATTATCTACTTTACACCAATCTGAAGATACTAATCCATTTTATTTGCCTGGTTAAAAATATATGTCTGGTAGTTAAGCCAAAATATTAAACTTTATTTAACATCTTCAAAATTAAGAGGCTATGATATTGAATAAAAGTACCAGGAGTCAGAAGACAGCTGGGCAAAACATGACACTTGCTCTTTGGTAGCACAGTAAAATATTGAACTTTAGCCAAAGACATCTTCAAAATTAAGAGGCTATGATATTGAATAAAAGTACCAGAAGTCAGAAGAGAGCTGGGCAAAGCATGATATTTGCTCTTTGGTAGCACAGTCACCTCCCCAAGAAGCAGGAAGGTGCAGGCTGGCTTTTGTCACTAAAAGAAACAGCGCTGACTCAAAGGCAGATGCATAATGCCATGCATCACAAACGTGGGGACAGGAAAACACCGTGGTCTTCTATCATCATGTCCTAGCATCCCTATAAGTATCATGACCTAACAAGATGTTAGAGCTGAAAGGGGTCTTACACATCATCCAGCATCATCGCCTTCCTTATAGGTGTTGGTAAGAGAGGGAGGTGATCTGCTGAACTTGGAGCAGTGTTACAAAAACAACTCAGATTCTTAAGTATTCCCAGAAATGGCCATTCGTCTGCTAGAAATATGTGTGTAGGTGTAAATAAAATTGTGTCCAAGGGGGTTTTTAATCCAACACAACTATACATTACATAGCAGGGACGAACATTAACGATCAGGGCCAAGTTGCTATTGTATTCAATGAAGTGAATGATACCTTATTTTACCACCTCTTGCTTTTTCACTTGCTCATAAAAATGACATATGCTTTGTCTTATTTATTCTTCATACCTGGATTAGTCAAAACAAAATGGTGTAGGAGCCATTTTTGCATCGGGAATCTGAAAAGTATGAAGGGCAAGTGAAATGGATTGTTAACCATGTCTGTCATCAGGAAGTATATGTCATGGAAAGAGACCTCTGCCACTCGTGTCCAGTGGAATAGTAGAAAATGTGGTAGCTGCCACCACGGATGAGCTGTCAAAAGTCTGACGCTCCCATGGTTAACATTCTCATACTTTATTCTGTCTCGAAAGCTACTCTGACCGCAAGCTTACCTCGAGTCATCATAACTCTGATAAAAAAAAAAAAGACCTTTACAGCTGAGTGATTTCAAAGACCTTTAAGTTCTGAGTGTTTCTGATCCTAAATACAGCAACAGGAGTCCTGGGCACATTTCTGGTTTCATTCTTAATAAAGCACGTCTGAAGGGGAAATATTTTACCCTAATTATCTTGCCATTTCACCTGGCGCAATAACCGGCTACATTTTTTGGAAGCTTTATTGGAAGGTCTGCATACATCTCCATAGACGTCAAGATAACCCACTCAAGATAGCGTCCTTGTCTATAAAATAATTCAAATTAAAGAGAGAGCTTTTCATAGTCTTGATATCTCCAACCTAGAGGGCTGAATTCCGAGAGAGGTGTTCATTCTTTTGCCTGAAGATCACATAGAGTACAATTCTACTATACCATAGAGTAGATTTATGTAAGTTTCATAGTTTATGCCCTATCTAGAGAAAGACAAATTGTCTCACAACATCTTACAGGATATCATGAGCTAACTTTCAACAAAACTGACAGATCTAGGACTCCAGAATATGTAATTTTAATTTCATTTTCGACTTTACGCCTTTTATTGTCTTCCCTTTGGCTATAAACAACTAGATGTTTTTATTTTAGAAATGTGTATGCGCGTGTGTGAGTGTGTGTGTGTGTGTGTGTTTGTGTGTGTCTCTAACAGTGATTGTGCCAGGCAATATTTTTGAACAGACTCAAGTGGAAACAGAAACCTAATAAGTGTCTTTGACACACGACATTAATGAGGATGGTATTTTTATACTTTTGAGGGAAAGGGGATCACAAGTTTAATGAAAAAAAAATTAAGATGTAGGGGAAAACCACTTTCCAGGTTCATAGAATGTACAGTGTGGCTGTGCCCACTACACACTCACAAAGGTGTCACGTTATATGTTTCAAAGGACTTATACTGGGTTCTTTGCTTTCTGTTTACTGGTCCTTTGCGAAGAACCTGTACTCTTGGTCTTTAGAAATTTAATTATTTTATCATGGTAGACTGACAAAGTATCTTTGACCTGAAGAAGAAATTTCTACCTACCAATTAGAGAGAAATCAAACAAGACAATGCCAGGCCCATTTTAGCTATTGAATGATTTTATTTCAGAACTTAATCCATTCTTTTGATGATAAGTAGAAAAATGAAACACGAGATGAAAATTATCCAAGAAGGAAAACAACAAAAATTGATCTCTTTTGTGGAGCCAGGGGACTCGTCGTTTTAAAACAATAAACATAATTTTATAAGCATGCAGGTACTTCAGTGTCTTCAGTGCACCAGGCAATTGGTTGGGGATGAGCAGGGATTGGATTTGTTTATAATGTTCTCTGCTTCATGGCAGACACTATGACAGTTTCTACGCTTAATCTCAGCAAACACTGTGAGGTAGGCCGTCTAACTTTTGTTGCTTGGTGTATCCATCTGTCTGCCTGTTAGACGGTACCCTATTATCTGAGCCTCTGACATCTATCTATGTGTGTCATTCCCTTTCCTTAAATGTATACTGAACTTACTAGCTTCCTGGGGAAGGAGAGGGGGACCAGAGAAGGGCTGGTACACCACTTTAGATTAGTTTGAACAGTTGAGCCTTGGGTGCATTCTCCCCTAATCCTTCATTCTCTACTCTCTGAAAGAAGACAACAGTTATCAAACTAAGTTTCTCGAAGAGGAGAACCAAGTGGCAAGGAACTGGTGTCTCTGGTCAACAGTCTGCTAGGGTCAAAGTTGAGGCAACAGCCATAAAAATGAGCTTGCAAGTAGATCTATTCTATGTTAAACTTTTGGATATCTAAAGTCCTTGCTATTACATTGGACACAACTATACCTTTCCTAGATTTCTAAACCAGAGAAGCAGAGAGA
>JAQHUG010000081.1:2621730-2659309 GCA_028555095.1 Dicrostonyx torquatus
TTCCCCTCTGTCTTATCCATTGAGAGTTAAGAACGTCTCCCTGTAAAGGCGCCTGAAGTAAACGCTGCAGCCCTATCCCCCTTTGCAACTCAATATGGATGGATGGCAATGAAACAGCGTGCACTTGGCATCCACTGATGTTTGAGCATTGCAGGGAGACAAAATGAAAAATATGCTTTGGCAGAGACCTAGACAGGAAGGAGGATTTAATTAAAGATCTGAAACATACACCGTTGGAACCAATTAATAATCAAGGAATCAAAAGTGGAAGGACGGTGCTACAAAGAACCTGCCAAGTCAAAGTTTTAGGGGAGAAGAAATCCCAACCTCATCCTTCCAAACTACTAAAGTGTAAGAAACACTTATTGTGTGTCTCCCTAACTAGTATCTATCTGTCATCAAAGGATGACTGCCCCAAGAAGTTTACAACCTAATTGGGGAATCATAATATCCAATCCATGATTGGAAATTTGTCAAACGATGCCACAATAACGATGCCATGGTAGCTCAAGTTTCAGTCTGGGCATGGTGGCACTCCTATCATCTTAATACTTACAAGACTGAGACAGGAGGATTAAACCTTGAAGGCCAGCATGAGCTGCATAGCAAAGCTGCAGCAAGCAAACGAAATTCAAGATCTGTGTTAGAATCACTGCAGCCCACCTAGTACTCCTTCAATTATGTCATCTCTCTTCAACGAGGAACTTATTTTATTCTAGAGAAATCTGCTAGTTGGGTCAATTCAAATGGATATGCTTTAAAGGTGGGGACCTGAATAGGAGACAAGGAATGAGACTCTTATTCGCAAAGCCAATCTGGAAAGCGTCTTAGGCTATAAAGTACCCAATTTTCAGTCCTATGATGACAGAATGCATCCTAATATAGAAGCAGCAGATCATGAACTACAAATTAATAAATTTCTAGAACTAGGTTCCATGAAGAAACCTGCCTACCATAGCTTACAAACTGGTGCACTTCAAGTTCGAACGGCAGAGGCTTGGACTGTGCCCAGAGAAGACCCAGACTTATCCTGACAGTCTCACACCAAGAAGAAATCAGGGCAGGGTTTCCTGCCACCTGCTTATTTTGTTTCCACTCAAGCAAAACAGGGAGCTTATCTCTCTCACAGATCAGCATATGAGATATGCCGGGGATGTGTTTTCCTGTCAGACTCATAAACACAACAAGAAATGCCAGAAGCGATGGAAGAGGAGCCGTGTTTCGGTTCACGGATTACAGACTGCAACATCCATCAGCATCAAAACAAACAGCGCTGAGCCACTGTCCTTGGAGCACAGTCTAACTGACTGAAGGAATGTGACAAGGAAAACCCAGATATCCAAAGCTGGCTCAAGCTTTCTTTCATAACAAGTAGTCAAAAACTGTGGAGAGGACCTGAGAGGCAAGGGGATTATCTTCATTCTGTGTAGGATGGTGGGTGGGAGACCTTGAAACACTTTTTTATAGTCTCAGGAATGAACACAGACTGTGAAGTTGCTGGTTTTTGTGATCACTTAGTATGTCTGCCAAAATCCAGACCAGGCATGCCTGTCAAAACTTAACTATTGATTCACTACTGGAATTAATTGTATTGCCCAAATATAAAGGTTATAAGGCATTATTCATATGCATTAAACTAATTAAAAATGTTTATCACTTTGATATTTATAATTGCTTTTTTAAAGAACACAGGACATGTTCTTTTTTTAAGGATGGGATGACCACTCCTAAGAAGTCTTCAGTGAGTATGTGAAAAATTACAAAGTTAGTTACTGATATGCATTTGTGTGTCTTCTGCCCTTTCTGATCTATTATTTAGTCATATATAATTATCGAATAATTGCTGTGTGGAAGAAAGCGCATTAAATAATTTGAACACTGCTGCTTATACCATAAGCTGTATTTCCTTGAACAAAAATCTGGATGGTACTTATCATTGATCATTTACTTTTCTAAGCACACTATAAAAATATAATCATCCTATGAAATCCTTTTTAAATAGATTCCTACACCTCTTTTCTTTTCATAATTTACATTTTTATTTCTTTTCTTTTGTGTGCTCTTGCATTTTTTTTTTGCCACAGCATCTACGCAGAGGTCAGAGGACAACTCTGGGAAGTTGATCCACTCCTTCCAACTGTCTGCATCCTTACCTCCTAAGCCAGCTGACTTGACCAGGCTGGAGAACTCTCTTATGAGTGGCTACAAAGATATCAGATAGCTGCCCAAAGATACACAGAACTAGGTCTTGAGCACATGTCATCCGGCTGAAAGAAAATGCTCTCTTAATATTCCACTATGCCACATTAGAAAAGAATGATATTTGATAGATCGGAGAGAGAATGAGCATCAGTCTTGATGGGTACATAGAAACAAGTGGATAGAAACAGAGAACTGCCACAGAGCTCTGGCTTAGCTTTTAAGGGAGAGTGCCAATAGATGAATAGGCGCTGAACAGAATAGCTGCCAAGGGAAGAAACCAAAAGGAAAGGCTGTTGTTAACACTGTGTAACAGTGAGGCCACCAGCTTCTTTAAGGACCCAAGCAACCTAACACTGGTTCCCACTGGCAACCTCTATAACATAGATAAATTAGGACTCCCACTTCAGCATTGATTTAATTCATACCCAGCAGGAAGAAAAACCCAATTTAATCTGCAATTTTCTTACATCGGCCAATGAAATGTCTGTGAGAAGAATACGTGCTGATTTGTCTCTGAGATATATATCTGCAGCAAGTTCCTACGGGAACTAGTTAAAAGCACGTCTATATTCTGTGCATCCTAAAATCCATCTGTAGAATTAACTCTTGGGATCCCTAATGCTGTTTACATTGCCCTAAGTGTCTCTACAAAGAAGAAACAAATACATTAATTGCAGGCAGTAAGGTTATTGGCTTAGAACACAATATATAGATGATTTCAATGAGACATCAAGGTACACAGACCATAGGAAAAAAGCTGGGAAAGGGTAGTCAGAATATAAGGCATGATCACCTTAGTCATGATATCATCAAAGGGACAAACTCTCCAATGTAGTGACAATTGAGTATTATCTAGTTCTTAAGGATAGTTAAGGATGTATGGACGCGTGGTCCCCTTGATTCTTATAACCACCCTATGAAACAAGCCTAATTATCAGCTAAGTCAGATTGGTTGGTACACTCAAGTTTACAAGGGATTATTTTCTAGAAATGAGACTTTTTCTGTTATTCCAAATAAAAATAAAATTATATTCAGTCCATTATGCTACACCATAGTATGTTTTATTCTAATGCAAATTCAGTCTTTGATTGAAGCTCAGAAGTTTGTGAGTTGCTTGGTTGCTTAAATTAAACAGTAACAGAAATAACACAAATGGCATGGGCTCTAAGCACTCTCTACTCTGTAGACACAACATGGTAGTTTCTAGAGCAGACTAGGTCATCCCTGACAACCAACAGTGATGTAATCATGGGCTGTCTAGGTTGAAGCTCATTAGAACATTGAGACCGGCAGTCTGTCTAGACTGACTTACAAAGCATATATGGGTAACCAGTCACTGTACTGTGGATGTTTAACCGTTTGAATAGACATTCATAAAGTCAAAGACACCTTTCCACTATGTGTCGTGTACATTTGATATCAATGGTTTAAAAAGAAACCTTAGATCACAGTCTCTCATCAACACTCATCTATCTTCCAACACCAGTAGAGTATGTCTCAAAGCCATGGGAAACAGGGCTCTGACAATATCAAAGCATAATAGAAGTTACTTTATTATCTCTCTATATAATCCTTTCCTAAACTCAGCCATCTATCCATCCATCGTATGTTGTTCTCATTGTCAGTTTCATGATTCAATGTCTGACTCAACTGCTAATGAAGATATGTGAGACAATATTCACTTTGTTTTTCAGTGACTGTTTCTGAGACAGTTTTGATGTAAGCTAGGTTGGCTTTGAAGACACTAGAGAGTCCAGGATGGCCCTGAACCTGAAATTTGCATGACTCAGCCTTCTACAAGATAGTAGACTAGTGAACTTATCAAAAACTTCACTTTTATCTGTATATTTAGGTGTTCCTCATTCTAAATTGGAACAGTCAAGTGCTACGTGATTTGATATTTAGTAGTATAGCCAAGAAGCAACCAAAATCATATCTATAAATATTTTATAAGTACTATAACCGGATCTTAAATGTACCCTAAAAATCCTTGTATTATAGGTTTCTTCAATAGCCTGTGGTGCTACTGGAAGATGATGAAATCTGCAGGAGATGGGGACTGGTAGCAGGAAGCCAGGTCATTGTAGTATAGTTTGAGGGGACACTAAGATGCTGGTATGCCTTGAGGAGACACTGAGATGCTGGTGTGCCTTGAGGGGACACTGAGATGCTGGTGTGCCTTGAGGGGACACTGAGATGCTGGTGTGCCTTGAGGGGATACCGAGATGCTGGTGTGCCTTGAGGGGACACTGAGATGCTGGGCTTTTCACCACCTTTACTTCTTGATCACCAAGAAGTGAATAGTCTCCTCTATCATGTGCTCCCAACAGAATTTACTATGTTGCTTCAGGCCCACAGCAAGAGTCAAGTGATTACAATCTGAACCTCTGAACCTTTAAGAGAGAAAGAATAAACTTTTTCCTTTTGAAATTCAGGTATTTCATCACAGTAATAGAAAACTGATGAAGAAAATAGATTTTTGTTAAGTGAACTTTTCAAAGACCCTGGGGTCCTTTCTAGAAAGAATAAGAAGCTAATAAATCTGCTTGGGATGTTAATAGAATGGGAGAAGTAGGAACTCTTCCAGGAGTAGAAGAATCTTATAAAGCCCTTAACATAGAGTGCACTATCATCACAGATAATGCCAACAGGTTTCTTTACCTTGCAGTGGTTCTCAACCTTCCTAACCCTGCAACACTTTAATACAGTTCCTCATGCTGTGCTGACCCCAACCATACAATTATTTCATTGCTACTTCATAGCTGTGATTTTCTACGGTTATGAATTATCGTGTAAATATCTAATATCTAATATGCAGTGCTTCTGATATGTTACCCCTGTGAAAGGGTCACTAGACCTCCCTAAAGGATTGCAAGCCACAGAATGCAATATCAAAAGTCCATATCAAAGCTGAAAACAAATTTTTGCCAATACTTCTCCTTTTTAATGACTAGGCCTAAATTTTCCCACAATAGGCATGTGTGTGGTTGCTGCTAAACTAATTACTCCTCCCAAGAAGACTTATTTAAAACTGGGTCAGTTTTGTTATTTATTCTTCTTTTTGTATGTGCTTTAGTGAAGTTTTCACTGTCAAAAACAGGAAGATAAAATGGGTACTGGTATTACTTAGGTGTGAAATAATAACAATAACAAAGAGTGAATAAATCTTTTAACCCCAACTAATCTGATTGTATGCAAATGTCTCCTAGAGGGAAAACAAAGAAGACACACACAAAAGGTCAGACATCTGGAAGGACTGGGGAAACCCTGCCTAGAGGGCAAAGATTGGCAGAGTTTTCACATGACACTGAAGGGCCATTACCTACTCCAGATAGCCAAACATCCTTACACTGTGAATTCATTTTTTTAAAGAGGTGTGTGTGTGTGTGTGTGTGTGTGTGTGTGTGTGTGTGTATGAATGCTTATGGGTACCATATAGTCTACAGGAGCCCATAGAATCCAGAAAAGGTTGTCAGATCCCCTGTAACAGGGTTATAGACAGTTATGAGTTGCAAAGTCTTGCTGGGAGTCAAACCTGGGTCCTCTGTAAAAGTATGTTATGAATAGTTACAAGTTATTTTATTGATCACATATTACGTAGTTTTCAGCAGAGACAAATTCAAGCACGAGTCCACACAAGGTGACAATGAGTCCATGTCCCAGGGCTGTAGTTTTAGATGATGGGACAAGTATAGCTCTACTAGGCTATAATGAACTCTCATAGTTCTAGGATAAAGTCTCTAAGGAATGACTAAAATACATAACAAAATATGCAGAACGAGAGATCCAGTTTCAGATATCACTTTCATAGAAATTTGCTAGAAATTTAAGAGCCACAGTATAAATACAAGAAAAACAGCAAATCACAGGTTTATAATTCATCAGAAAAGTGATATTTTCCTACACTAAACTTTAAAATCCAACCTCCCAAACTCAATTCTTCTCTTACATGTTCTCTTCATAGTTTAGAATTATTCATTTATTGAGAATTCTACATCATGGCCTGATGGCAACAGGAAGTGAACTGACACTGGGCATAGTTTGAGCATAGGAGACCTCAAAAGCCTGCCCTCACAGTGACACACTTCCTCCAGCAAGACCACACCTATTCCAACAAATTCACTTGCTATGAGTTTATGGGGGCCAGTTACATTCAAACTACCACATGCACCCAGCATTTAAATTGTTGGGCCATCCATCTCTCCAGCACTCTATCATATATTTTAAATAGAAAAGGAGTCCAAATATTTCCAACATAAACAAGTGTTAATTACTCACATGTTGGGAGATTTTTGCTGGCTAGTAGAAAGAGCAGCCTCCCCATGGCTTGGCAGCTTATCTCAGTAGCTGAACAATATGGCATTCATTTCATCCAGCAGAATTTCCTGCCTCTACCTATCTTTATCTGGAGAATGTCTCTGAGCCTTGAGGACTGACCTTATTTGAAAGCTGTCTCTAAACCTGATGCCTGCTTATCTTTGGCTTGAACCCTGGCATAGCTCCCTACTAGATAATTAAGACTTGAGCTAGGAGCCTTGTGATCGGAACATGCCACTTAACACAAATTAGGGTTTGTCTCTAGGCTCCCTAATCCTATATATTTCTTATGCTCTAGATTAAAGTTGAGCTGATTCACCGAAGTCTATCTCCAGGAGAACTGTCTCCATTCATGTTCTCTGTCCCTCCTTCTGCCTCCTTCCCACTCAGACTGATGGTTAACATGTAGAGGGGGAAAAAGGACCCCCACATCCACATATGACTACCATATAGTCTATGCATGTATTCTATATTCTGTAGCCCCATAAATATTCACAATAGCGATATAACAATTAAAACCAAATAAAGTAGAAATCACTCCCCAAATGTCATGAAGATATTTCCAGTAATTAAACTAAAGAATGTAGTGTTTTTTTAAAGGGGAGAAGTAAAGAAGGTGGAAGAATGGGTGATTCTCTGAAATGAGAGATTTGGGAGATCATCTGAAACCAGAATAAGTTAAAGGGATAAACAGCTAGACATTCTCTTCTTCAGTGATCCTACTGCCGTCCTCAAACTTTCCATCAGACTTCTGCAGTGACTCCCTGAATCATGCAAGATTTTCTGTTCAGTGAGTGTATAGACTTGAAAGAGAACAGCCTGCATAGGCTCATGTTTGTCTCCAGTTGATGATGAAAGATCCCCGGAGTGGGGACACTCTCACTCAAGTATCAGGATAACATGACCCCCCACCAAGAACTCACGAGAGACGGTCCTTGCTGCAATCACACGAGCTTTATTGACAGGAAGCAGCGCTCTGGGGCCAAGACTCATATCAGGGGTAGAGGAGTTCAACCCTAAGTATCTGGGAGAAGGGGTATTTAAGGGAAGAAACCACAACCCAAAGTGGGTAGAGAGAGTGTCATTGGAAAATTCCAAAAATACCAGTGATAATCACAAGGAGGTAACTCCCTGTTTCTCAAGATTATTCTCAAGATTATAATCTAACTTTATGGTCAGATAGTTCCTCTAACAGAGTCACTAAACTAGATAACCTAGATTTTGGCTATTCTCTTTCTGCTAGTTTCTGGCTCTATTCTTCCTGCTAGAGGGGTCTGGATTTATCTGGGTCTTTCAGTGAAACTGTCTGAGAAGCATTTGGAAGTGTGACTTTGTTGGGAAAGGTGTCACTGGAGGCAGGCTTTGAGATTTTAAAAGCCTAGATTATCCTCACTGTTTGTGGATCAGATGCAAGCTGTCAGCTACTGCTCCAGCAGCATGCCTGCCTGCCCGCTGCCATGCTCCCATCATGATGGTAAAGACATTAAACCTCTGAAACTGAGAGCCCCAAATAAACATTTTCTTCATGCCTGGGTTTGAGCACCTTTAGCAATATTAGGGAAGTAACTAAGAAACTGACGGTTGAAAGGCACTGGGGAGAGGTCTTTACCTTTTTCCTTTCACCTCATTTCTTCAAGTGAATATTTTACCTTCACTTACTGTTAGCATTGTGGTGTTTCAGAAGAATCACTGAGAAGAAGCCCCAAGCTCTGTGCATGCCAGGCCACTAGTCCATGGCCAGCAATGCAGTGCTCTCCCAGATAAAAATCACCCATCTTGTCACTGCCATTTGCTGTGAAGAGACACCATGACCAAGATGACTCGTAAACCAGAAAGCCTTTAATTGGGGGCTTACTTAATATTTCAGAGGTTTAGTCCATTATCATCATGGTGGGAAGTATGGCAGCCTACAAGCAGGCGTGGTGCTGGAGAAGAAGCTGAAAGCTACAACCTGATCTCACAGGCAATAGGGAGAGTGAGACTGAGCCTGGCAAAGTCCACACCCAGTAACACACTTTCTCCAATAAGGCCACACCTTCTAATCTTGGCAAAGAATTCCACTTCCTGGTGACTAAGCATTCAAACAGAAGAGCCTATGGGGGCCTTCTTATTCAAACCAGCACAGTGCCCATGACAATGGAAAACTGATTAAATATCTTAAGACAGACTATAAGCTATTTGCCTTTGAATTCAATAGGAATTCATCATCACTTTGGCTTTCTGCGAATGATCAGAATGATTGTGAATAATTTACACTTTTTTACCCCGTAGGTACTCATGAATATGTAGCCTAACAAAACAAACAAACAAACAAAAAAAAACCTGTGAGTACAGGGCAAGAGAAACCTATTTGATTGTATCTGTCTATCTGTCTGTCTATTTACCTATATATTCATTCTTAAGATTGAATTTAATTGAAGAATGTTTTCATAACATTTTTCTCAGGCCAATAGTTTTACAACAATACACACAACAATGACCCTTACTAATCATAGAATGCCAAATCATTCTATGTGTTTCTTTCATGGAAAAACTCAGAGTCCTCTGTCTCAGGTAACACATTGGCCACCAAGCTCTAAAACAGTGTCTTGTTCTTGATTTTTTTTTCTTTTCTCATCATTCTCTTGTATTTAAAAAACAAAAAACAAGCAAAAAAAAAAAAAAAAAAAAACCTGGTAACTTGTTTGTGGCACATCACTTAGTTGCCAGGTAAAAGCTTGTGATAAGGGAGCCAAATGCCTTTTAAACACTTTTCCTATGGTTTCTGAGCTGCTAGAAGGTGTTTTGTTAATATAAAAAGGGAGAATAATTGTCTAGTGGCTGTTTGCTTAACCCTTTTACCTTTGAAGGAGAGCTGTATTTGGGCATCTTGGCTTTTAGAACAGGTAAATAATGAACAAAAGAACTCAGCCTTTGGAATCTGGGAGTTTAATTTGTCATCCAAACCAAAACGTATTCAACAAAGACAAACATATGCAAGTCCACATCATTAGAGGGATACACCAAAGACTTGCCTTCCTTCTGCATCATGAAATAGAAAGATAAACTCCAATAAAATGCACCCAAATTGTCACCTCAGCTTCCCCACCTTCCTCAAAATAAATACTATATAAACGACTGCCTTTAAGGAAGTAATTTCAGGTTGTTCATCTAAGAATTATTTCTCCCAATTGCTATTATGGTAAAACCAATTTTCTCTGCAAGACTTCACAAAACCTAGGGACTCAAGGTTTCTGTTTTGCATTATATATCTTTCTTGCATGAAAATAAAATTGAATAGAATCCTAGAAATAAAATATGTAAGTATTGTAAACCCTTTGATTACTCTAATTACACCTAAGAAGAAACCAAGACCCCTCTCTTGTTAGCAGAGGTCTGAATAATTAACAGGAGGAAAACAGGGAAGGCAGAAAACTAAACCATTGTCACCTGATCCCACTGACCACTAGGGGAGCTGTTGGGCCCGAGAATAATTAGTCATCATTACAATTCTCTTCCCTCCCCTGAAGAGCAAACTGTGCTCTCCTCTCTTTTGTCCCCGGAGCTTATATTTCATTGTGAAGTTGTTTTGAAATGTATTAATATCATTCTAGGGGGTCTGAGTCTTTGAGGAAGAAATTCCTGGAAACTTTGTCACTGTGCCTTATTTGGAAAAAGACTGAATTGTGAATGTTCACAGCCTTAAGGGCGGTCATGGGGAAAGCTTTGTAAATGTTTTAATTACAATTTCCCCCTATTGAATAGAACCCATGGAGCATAATGAAAGAAAGAAAGGGTGTAGGTGTGTAGGGAGGATCAAGCATAGATGGGGAGTTGGCAAGAAATTTCAGCCTGGGCCCCGCAGGAACCAGCTACTTGCTGCTCCCAGCAATGAATTCTGTGCATGTAATTAATTCCAGTGATCAAAAGCCTGTCTTGTTGTTTTTTGCAGGTAATGGGGAAGTATTGCTCCTGATGGGGACCCCTTGAAGATACCAAATAGCCAGTGGCTAAATCAAGCAATTTAAAAATTACAGACGTTTTGCTAAATAAATGAGCATGCTTTGGTAGTGACAAAGAGGATTTCCACACAGTTCCCTACTTATTTATTTGCTTTTGTGTTTCACCTCAGGACAGAGAATGCTCAAGGAGTGGATCAGGGGTCTCTGGGCGAGGTGTGATAGATTAGCCTTGGTAAATGGAAACAACAGTCATTACTCTTTCTGCTTACTCAGGCACCAGACATGCTGGGTTGGTACATAGACAGGGGAATGGGGTGGGGATGGGGAGGGCCACTCTTCTGTGATTCAGGAAATTGGGGCAAGAACATATAAAATTCATGGCTAACCTAGTTTGGTTGAGACAAAGGCAAAGACATAATTCACAGTGACATAGATCTTTTCATGTAAGTTAGATGTCCTCAAGAAAGCAGACAGGGTCAACTTCTATGAGTCGAGATCATCCTTCAGGTGATATCGTAGCTGCTCAATGAGGCACTGCCACTAAAATAAAAGCCTAAACTCTTAAGTATGGCTCCTTTGCAAGTCCTGCCTTAAGCACTGCTTCCTCTATCCCTGCCAAGTCAGCATCATCCATGCCTCATACAATTCCAGCGCACCGCACTGCTTCACACCGCCTCCTCTCTGCAAAAAATTCTCGGGTCATGTTTCCTCCCTTTCCCATGTGATTCTCTATCCTTCATGTTCCTAGTGAAACTCCCTTCCTCAAACAAGCTCCCCTACCTGTCTTAATCCTGTCAACACTCTGCATGGCAGGTGCAAGGTCTGCCATGGGGTAGTATGCTTTAGTGTTACGAATGTATTTTTGCTTGTGGGTAATTAATACATGTGATTCTCTCTCCTTCCCTGCCTTCCTTTCTTCCCTCCTTCCCCCTCTCTCCTTCTCCCTCAAGGATATTCTATAAGAATGAAGATGGTATCCCTTCACTGCCATATACCCCAGTTCTGACCACAAAGAGAACATTTAATGCATTCTTAGTGAATGAGTACAAAAATTGGGAAAATCTTCCAGGCTGCAGATCACTTCTAAATTTTCTGCTTTCCCAAGGAGGAGAGCCACCTGTCTAAGCCACAAGCTCCCCATCTGAAGGTCTACCTGAGCAATTGTGAGCCTGTAATGGATCCAGGTACCCAGCGACAAACAAAGCCTCAGCATACCACGTGATGTGTCCTATCCTTGCTGATGCACAGGGAGCCCCGACTTACCTGTTGTTCCACAAGAGGTTACAGCTGCAGCCACAGCTCCTAACTTAGCAGCTTCAGCAGTAACTGAGAAAGTGCACATTCATAAGAATGTGGGGGTGCTTGGGGAGTCAAAAAGAAAGAAGAGGGGGATTTCTGTTCCACTTCAGTCTAAGAGTGAGAATTTATAATTCTAAATTCATAAGACATTGAGGCATAGGTTAAGCAGCTCAAACATATGATGTTAATATACTGTTTAAGTAGATCTGAAAAATGGGGTCTTCAAATTCTTAAGCCCCTTTTGGTGGTAGAATTCTGTGGCTTTTTTAGGAAAAAAAACCCTTAAATACTTTAGTCACAAGTAAAGCAGAAGAAATTCTACTATTTAGCAATCATTGGGATTAAGGTTTGGAAAACTGACAACCCAACAGTTGGCTGACTCTGCTAAGCTGTAGATGTGTGCACAGAAGACAAAGCATTGACCCTCAATAAAGGTTCATGGAGAGAGAAGCTTAAAGGTAATGATATCAGTGTTCTTATAGACAGTGTTTGCTGTTAAATCTCTCATTCTCATTTCAAGGCTGTCTTGACTTCAGCTCTTTTATCTCTCCTTAGATTCTGCCCTCCAATCCAACTTCAGTTGGGGCTCCTCTCTACTTCAGAAGTACACCAAGAAGCACTAAAGCCTTGGCAAAGGTTCAAACTCCCTGGTTCCATAGAGTCTACAGCACATTTCAAATTCATTGTTTCCTGCATTTAGCTGTCTCAACAGCAAGGGAGCTGGTCCCCAGGGTGCAATATGAGGGTTCCCTGAAGAAATAACTTCCAGTTGACCTTAGGTTTCTAAAACCTGTAAGCCAAGGACAGAGCAAAGTAGATAAGCTTACTGGTATTTGCGTGGAAATTAGGGAAAACAAAAGTATACTGTATGACTAGGGGTAAGGGATTGCGAACAGAGAGGCAGTGGTGTGGAAACTCTCTGTGTATACCTAGATTCCTAGCTAATTGCACACCTTTCTTCCCTCTTCCTCAGATAATCACCTGAGCAGTGCTGAAAAGAAGATGTACATTTCTTGTGAGTTAAATATAAAAGGCCTTAGGGTTGATTGGAGCATGAAACTCCATGAAGTTACAGGAGAATGGGAATACATACAGGAGAATGGGAATACATAATTGGGGATCATAGCTGAGACTATAGGTAAGCAGAACAAACATATTTGATCCTATAGGGAAGCAAAACCAAAATTCGGTCTAGTAGATGCTCATGAATAGGAATGGCTCGTTACTGATTATAGCCCCTCCCCCTTGAGCTGAGTCATCAGCTATAAAAGGTATTAATGGATTAACTGAAGATGATCTTTCAAAATGGCAGGGGACAGGAAAATGAGAAATGTCACCTACACATTTTCTTAAGACCAGTTCCAAGGGACTGATTAGGAATATGTAAACTATTTTTTTTCCAGTCTACTGTAACAATGACAGTAACTTGCTGTTTCTCAAGTCCAGAATCAAAACCTTGGAATTAGAAGGAATCTTGGAGGGGTGTTGCTGTTTGTTTTAGTCTGAATTTCACCTAGTACAACAATTCTTTCATTCCAATATCCAAGAAAAATAGTGACCCTAGATATTCACCCTTTACTTTCAATCAACCAGTCTTCTCTTTGTCCCTTTATTTCCCTCCCTCCTCTTATGCATAGCTCAACCTCATGTCCCTTTGACTTTCTGTCACACCAAGCTTGACCTTCTCCAATGTTGTGGCAGCAAAGACTTCCTTTTTCTCCTGTCCCCTGGATTCATTGGTATTATCAGTAAAATGTTCATGGCTGTGCTGGTCATTACTGTTCAACATCTCCTCCTCAGTATGAGGAGCAACGACCATTTTATTTATCTTGTTAAATTCCTCACAGATGCTATTCCAAAGTTGTTTCTAAATCCTTCCAGCCCACACCTTTCCACAACCCCTTCTGTCACCTGCTGCTTTGGAGCAAATGTGAGATCATCAGCCATAAGCTCCCTCAACTTCCCTCCCCATTGCCTCCAAAGATTCGTAGTTTTCATCTGAAAAGAAAAAAAATCTCAATAATTCTAACTCTGGTCTTTTTATTTTATGCCTCCATACATAGCTTCATCAGTTATCACTTCCCTCATTTCAGTATTAATTCTCTCCTCTAGGAAGGAAAGAAGGAGGGAAGGGAGGAAGGGAAGGAGGGAGGGAGGGAGGAAGGAAGGAAGGAAGGAAGGATGATTGGAAAGAAAAGAAAGGAACAAACAGGAGTCAAATCTGTCTTCAGCCTTGCTTTACATTGGATTATAACCCTTCATATCTCTTCAGTGCCAAATTGCTATACGCACCACTTCCAACCTCCTTCTCACTCTCCAGGGCACAGCCACTGGATTCTTACCAACTCTTTCTTAGTGTGTCATCTCAGAGGTCGCTAGTAGCATCCACCTTTTAGACCTCTTAGACCTTCCATTTGCACAAATTTCGGATAGATATTTTTTTCTGAAAGCCCTATGTGAGATTAGGCTCTGTCCCATATGAGTCCATATTGTATAAAACACTGTTGTTGTTGTTGTTTATTCTCAGACTGTGCACTGTTAGGAGACTCTATGGTACAAACATCTATTGACTCCATCTTGAGAGAGGAAGGATGACTGAAGTCCTTGGCTACACCCAAGGACCCAGAAACTGCAGTCTGTGTCATGCAACATCCATCCATCACAGACAGATTACTTATTCCTGAGATAGAAAGGGAGCTACTCTGTCATAAGTTTATTGGGGTAAAACTGAGATTGTAGGGCATATAGGTCAATTAAAGCATAATAGATAAATCACATTTCACAGTGATGAAATGACCCCACATCAACCCATTACCTAATATTGGGTATGTGTCCTATATGAGACTAAGAATTCCCTTAGCATCCCTGGAGCTCTAGCTCCTGTCATCCCCTGATGTTGATACAGACTACTCAGCTGCCTGCACATCACCTAGACAGGTCTGTATCTAGATTTGATCTACCATTTTCTGCTCTTGACTCAACATTCAGTCTTTGACTAGCTACCCAACACTGCAGCTTTGCTCTTAAACCTGACTTCCAGCAGGAACTGGGCAATAGCTTGCTTGAGCATGGTATCATATCACTACAGACTCTTTCTCAATCCACTTTTGAAATCTCTTGAAGTATACTGTGGTCCCTTTAATTTGCATTTGTTTGTGTGTGCAGCCATGTGCGTGTACAAATGCATTTGAGATACACACACATATGATATATATGCTGTGTAAGGTGTGATATGATAGTTAATACTAGCACTAAAGATTAGAATGAAAGAACCTATATTTGCCTCCACTAAGCTACCAAGGTAAGTGGGATTTTTTTGAGAAATTGCTATCACAGAAACTCTCAGAATTCTCTGTTACTAACTAAAGTCTGACATCATATAAAACACAAATTAGTTCATCTATGTTTCTAGCATTCATGCTCTTCCCTTGTTGAGCTGGTCCTACTGCTCTTAGGTCATTCAAGAGCCCCCCGTGTTCAGTCAGTTTCCTCACTCATCGCTCATGGTGCAACATGGGGTTCTGCATTTAGTTCCTGCTTCTATGGTGTTGTAAATGGCGGGCGGCTGTGTCCCGCCATGGAGAAGTGGGGCCGTTTTGTTCCCTGCGCCTGGCCCCCGGCCCTGGCGCTTGCTTATGCCCGAAATAACCACATGACAATTATATTCATTTAAATACTGCCTTGCCCATTATCTCTAACCTTTTCTTGGCAAGCTCTCACATCTAAACTAACCCATTATAAAAGTCTGTATGTCACCACGAGGTGGTGACTTACCAGACAATTCTAAGGCGTCCATCTTGGGCAGAAGAATCATGGGGTCTCTCCCACTTCCTTTCTCTCTCACCACCTTCCGTTCTGTCTACTCCGCCCACCTAAGGGCTGTGTCCTATCTTACAGGCCAGGCATCCTCTTTATTTAACCAATCAAAGCACAGAAATACAGAAGAACCTTCCTACTCCACTATGGTGGTTCCCAAACCATTGTTTTATGAAATGTCACCTTTGTAGGAGTTAAAAATCCTAAGTTTAATCATAAAATGCCTTTGCCCATAGATTACAACAGGAATACTACAACAGTGAAGATTATTTTCTGATGCTTAAAAAAGCATGCTCCTTGCTATGTCATACACTGGATTTTTCTTTGTAAACATCCATGTCTTCACTCAACCCTAGATTAACGTCATGTTTTTATCTTTCCTCCCTCCTTGCCTTCTAGCCTTCCTTGATAATGTGCTATGTGTGTGTGACCTCCTCAGACATCATTACAGCAGGTGTTAAAAAGGAAAAGGTTACATGTCAAATAAAATGTAGGTTTCCACTTGAAGAAGATTACCAGGTATACACATGTCAGTGCTCTAGTTACTTGGTATTATGGTCTGGATATAAAATGTCCCCCTAAAGGCTCATATGTTGAAAGACAAGTTTCTAGCTATGAGTGCTGTTAAGAGGGAACTGGAGGATTGGTTCATTGGCAAGTTTATAGTTAAAAGAGTTTTAAAAATGTTGGCTTGGGTCTGGGGGATACAGCTCAGTATGTACAGTACTTTTATGTGTGTTTGATGGTCCTCAGCATACATGTAAAACACCAGCATGAGGAACATGTGTGTATAGGGGTGGTGGTGGTAGATACCAATTGTAAGAGTCAATGAAAAACCCTGCCCCAGAAAATAAGGTGGAGAGCAACAGCAGAGGACCTCTGGCTTCCACATGCAAACATGTATAGGCACATCATCATGTTGACAAATACAACATACATAAACTATATATACATGTTGTAGAAAGCCACATATACATACATATACAGAAGAGACACACACAGAGAGGCACACAAAACTACACTCATACAGAGCTACACACATTAACATAACTAAACTATGTTATACCAGAAAAAGTAGACACATACACAAATTTAAAAAAAAAAACAATCAGGGTCTGTAGGAAGCAAATCACAGAGGTGATTAGGAGATACCTTTGAAATTCTTAGCTCCTTTCTGTGTTTGCTTACTGGTTGCCATAAGGTAAGCAACCACCTCCAGCCCAATCTTCCTGATTGTCATTATATACCGCCTTACCTTAGGCCAAAGGCAATGGCACCAGCCATCCATATGTAAGATTTTCAAAAGTATGAGCCAAAGGTAAGTATTTCTTCCTTTAAGTTGTCATAGAGATGCAAAAACTTGACCAATGCACTTGGGGATTTTTATTTTTACTTCTATTTCTAGTCTTTATAATATTGTGCATATCTGAATAATACCAGGTAATCTGAATGCCTCTGGTTATAGTTAGATCAAGGATATATAGTATGAACAAAATAACTGGAACCTGGTAACTTTTTGTTTTTAATCTAAAAACTAAGCCAGGGGCATCGATCTACTAAATCGTAATAGCTAAAATGTAATGGTGCCTTTTGGATGGGTATTCACCTTTTAACTTTTCACAGCCCCTACCATTCCTGGCTCCATTTCTCTCTTTTATCCTCCACACATTCTTGCACAACAAAACGGTTCTTCCTTACAGTGAGTGGCAGTTTCCCCAAACTGTTTCTCCAGCCTGGCCCTTGGCTATTGTCTAAGTGCTGCTTTCATCATCCTAAATGTTCCAGGGTCTACTTAGAGGTGTCCCAAAGACCGTGCAGCAGTTCCTTCTAGCAACTCCTCAGCCAGGTCGCACCATCACAACAAATCACTTAATCGTTGATCACACTGGTAACATGTAGCTCACTGAATTTAGTTAGCTGTTTAGCACCATGGAACCTTGTTACCAAGGCTACAGTTCATGCAAACAATTTATAAATCTGTCTTGAATGAAGATCCTTGAATGAAGATCCTGGAATGACAGATGATGAGTATATATTTTTGAAATTTTGTCTGATAACATGACATAAATCTCCTTCTCTATGGCTTTCTTCAATCAGTGCTTACTCCACTTCTTAACATGAATGTAATAAAGCATCCCTCTTTATAAGACAACCAACAAATACTTCAGTGTTAATGATCTGTGTGTCCTCTTCTAGGTATCTGTCAGATCAAAATATTTTATAACGAGGCCTTTTATCTGTTCCTCCTTTTATGACTTCAACACTGATCAACTTCCACCTAGAAGAACCTTCTGACCTCTTACTTTTTGCTCATCTACACTTATTTTTCACACTAAAAGTCAAATGAAATTATATCCCACAACTACCTTAAACAGTTCATGTTTCAAGAAGGAACCCATTCCCAGCTAACTGCTATGTCTCCCTATCGAAAACATGTTCATTCAGAATCAAGTTATCCCTGCATCGTCTAGGGGCGATGCCCTTTCCAGGTATCCCCCAGCATGGTTTTATTTTTTTTTGCCTACTAAGGTAAGAACATCAAAGCATTACTCTAATGCCTGTTCTATTAACAATGAGATGTGTTTTTCCAAATCTGTCTATGGTATGTACAATGTGTAATCAGTTTTCTTAGATACTGTGCTATGACCTTTCTTCATCCTCCAAAGTTTCTCTTAAAGTCTGTTACACATATTCTAATATGATCCTCCCTAGGTGGTTAGACCTCTGCTAGGCACAATGAGGCAATCACATTACATACCCTAGTCACTAGATTGCTTTAGCTTCTATTTCCTCATCTATACACTAGGAATTGTATTACCCTCCTCTAAACCTGCTGGGAAGACTAAATTGGATATTGTATATGGCATTTTGCCCAACACTGGCGAACAGAATATGTTCAATGAATATCAACTATTATGATATAGACTACCATTACCATGATCTGTCTGCCTTGCAAGCTTATCTATAAGTTGCGGTATTATAAATAGATGAGAAGGAGGAAGAATCGTAAAATTCTATTTTGGAATGGAATTACAGAGACAACTAAAGCCTAAGCTGTTTCTATAAGTCCTGAAGGAATAGAAACATAAGGAACCCAGGGGATATCATGGTGGTGGGCATAAGGTAGTGGAATCCCACATCCTATTGCAGCCTGATGTTTATTAGAGACATCTGCAGCTCGCAAACTACCACACTATTTACATGAACCATCCATTCCAACTGTACCCCTTTGTCTTACAAAGATTGTGACGTTCACATCTGTTTCCATTGCTAGCAAATATTATACTTTTGCCCTATACCTGGATAGCCTTCAGTGGGTAGGACACTCTTTCAGGAAGAAGTAATTACTACCAGTTTTGCTTAAACAGCAGCCCACAGTACTGCTGTCAGGTATACAATCATATGGACATTAGGACACTAAGATTATCAAAAAGAGGAAGAGTGCTCAAGAGAAAAACTTGTAAGTGACTTCGACTGGGCATGCGAAGGTTCAGAATGAATTACCCATGTCATGCACAAACAGGTCCTAGCCTGTCTCTCTTCTGGGGATTTTTTTTTGGCTCATAGTATTTTCAATGGCATGGTGACTGGAAGTCTGCTGGAGCAGACACTTTGAACAGAGGATGAATTCGGAATGCTTCAGGGTACCCTTCACTTCTAGAGTGGGAGAGGTGTGTGGAGACTGCTCCTATATCTGTATAAGTAATTTTTTAAAATTTAAAACTGAATTCCTCCACATTAAACTCTTGTACTTTTATGAGACATTAAACAATTGTTAAATAAAAATTATGATAAAGCTCAATTCAAGCAACAGAAATTTCAGAAAAAGAAAGTTTGTTGGCCCTCCCCACACAACATACACATGTGAATGCTGATTCTGTTTGTCTGATGCAAATCTGTCCATCCTGGTGAAGGAAGGTGGCAAAGAAAGTCCTGGACTGGTTAATCAATCCTCTAATGGTGCGATATTGCCAGAAAAAGCACTCTCCTCCCATGGTCCATATATTCATACCTCTCCAGAGAGGGGGCTGCCATCTCTCCTAACACTAGCCTTTGTCGGGAATTACTAGGTTAAACAAAGAACATGTCAGGTCACAATGACCAGGGAGACATTGGAGAAGCTTGAGGTTTTATTTTGTTTTTCTAAACCAGTTCTATAAAAATGAAGTCAGCCTATAGCAAGCCAAAGACACTTTCTATCTTGGAAATAAGTAGGCATAAATGTTTCTCCAATGATGTTTTATTTCATGCTGACTCTGTTTACTGTGTCATCAATTAAGGCAGGGCTATAAAAAATGTCACCCGTAGTCAGGCTGGCTCCCTTCACAACAAACAAGCTTGTGGCCACTGGCACCTTCCTTTCCATTACCAGCTTCAGCTTCTTCATGTATAAGAGGGGGTTAGAATAATAATTCTATTTGCTCACCAAGTTCTGAAAATTCAAACTAAGCAACTTTATAGTGGCAACTATTCATTTAATACCAATTATCGTGAATTTTCTATGATTTCTCATAATTGAAATTTTAGTTCTTCTCCCAGAGGAAGCAAATTTCACTTCCTTTCTTATGGACAGGACTCAGGTATGCTACCACATGGCTGCTTGGACCAGGGTCCTTACATTCTGCTTCTGCCTCTAAGATATGTAAGCTCCAGTAGGTGAGACAGAAATTGTAACCATGTAGTGCTTCCAAATCTAATGATAAGACAGGACTCGTGATTGTGTCTCCTTGTGTACTACCTGCCATCAAGGAGAGCTAAGAATAGGTCCATCACAAAATCAAAAGCTTATTTAAAATATGATGGCTTTTTTTTTAAAGATTAGTTTTGCTAGCTCAGATGCACAGTTCTGGAGCATGGATATTGTGCATTACAGCATCCTGTTCCAATGTCTGCTAGGCTGTTGTGAAGATGAAATGACTGAATGCACATAAAATACTAAAAGTAATACTGAGCCCAGAGTGTTCATATTACTGTGCATTGTGAGAAAATTAATATTATTTACCTAAAAACCACATGCCCAAGTAAAACAGTGTATCTAAAATCTGTTATGTAAACTAGAAAAAGCCCGAAGAACAAGTATCTTAGGTGACTCTAAGAGAATGTAAAACAGGCAGCAAATAGGACAGGGCAAGAATAGAAGTCAAGATATCTGAAAGGAGACAACCTATATGACCTGGAGCGAGTAGCCTAATTGATTTGTATCTCTCCATGTAAGACAATGATGAAGTGACTCGACTTCAAGCGTTCTGAGAAGCTACGAATGCATACATAGACACTCATTTGCCAATACCTTCATGTCTGCCTTCAGACATGTGAATGCTTATTGCCCATTGGATCCTCATGCAGCCCTTATCTTTCCCTTGTGCTTTCTTCTCAGCACAGATCCAGGTACCAAGTGCAGCAGCACATTCCATACGTGACCACCCAGTTTTCATGCAATTTCAGCAACCACACTGTGCTGTTATCAGTTTGAAAAAGAGTTGGGGGATGCATCCATGCATGGTTCAAGCGCTCACATTGACACAGATTTGACGTGTGATTACAAGACGATTATTTTAATTGGTGCCATCACCTCTCTCTTTCACAGGACATTACCATTTATGATGATGTTAATGAATTAGAGTTTATAATGTGCTTGGAAAAATCTCAATGAAGAGTCCAACTGAAGTGGAAAAGGCCATTAATTCCATTCTGCTGGAAATAACTCAGAACAAGAAAGGGACAGGAGGTCCAAAGAGTAGAAGCCTAACATGAAGGGCATATATGAGGTATTCACCCTGGGGAAGCTGTATGGTGGATTACTTTATCCACAGGGAAGAAGATATAGGCATCTGAAGGATGCTCATGAGCAGCCAAAGAGCTTTTGTTGATGACTATCGTGTTCAACTGTGAAATAGAAATAAATGCAGATTGGAGAAATGAACACCACAGTCCAAATGCATAAAGGCACTCCTGGAGACTCCAATAAATGGGGATGCTTTTTTAACTTTCAACAAACTGTACTTAGAATGAAACATAATTTTAAGTATATAATTAGATGAGTTGGACCAAATCAATATGTCCCTGAAACCGAGAGTTCTTTCTGAATATAAGACATTTCTTCCAACCTAGAAAGCTCCCCAATGTCTGCACCTGCCCCCAGTGTCCACTCTTTGTAGGCAATTAACATACCAATATTTAACTTTTAGTCTTTCTGTTCTAAAGCGTTATATAAATTATATAGTATAACTTATTGGTCCTCCACCCTCACAAAATTTACTGATTTTTGAGAAACCTATATATTACTATGTATCCGCATTTTATTCATGCCATGTACGGATATACCTTGTTTATCTCTTCTTGATGCATATATGTCCTGTACTTAGTGTAAGGTGCATATGCTAATATGTCCACTGTCAATGTCAACATATATGCCTATGTGCCTTCATTTCTCTTGGATAAATGCCTAAAATAAACCATGTTAACACCTAGTAGAGCTGTGTGTTTAACAACATTGGTTTACTAAAGCACGCTTCAGAGTGCTTGAACCTGTTTAAGCCCAAATGCAGAGTGTGAGATTTATGGTAGTTTTAAAGACTGACAACATTCAGTGTGGCTAATCTTTCTTATTGTAGTGATTATAGTGGAACTGAATGTCTCATTGTGGTTTTAATATATATTTCCTTGACTACTAGAGATGGCATGTCTATTCATGAATCTATTCACCATATCTCATTTCATTAATTACTTATTCATGTCTGCCCATTTTACATTATTTCCCTTTTCTACTTCAAGGAGATAGTCACATATTCTTACGAGGATTTAATTGGGGGTTGTCTTGAAAATATTTTCTGTCAATCTGTGGTATATCTTTTAATTTTCTTAAAGAAAAGTTGTCAGCCATTCTAATGCTGTGACCCTTTAATATAATTCCTCATGTTGTGGTGACCCTCAACCATAAAATTAATTCATTGCTACTTCGTAACTCTAATTTTGCTACAGTTATATATTGCAATGTAGATAGATATCTGATATTTGACCCCAAAGGGGTCATGCCCAACAGGTTGAGAACCACTTTTTTTAAACAATTATGATCTTGAATGAAACCAATATACTGACGTTTTCTTTCATATTTATTGCTTGTGTGTATTCTTTCCCAGAAATCACTGCCAATTCAAGGTTGACTATATGTGCATTGATTTTGGTCAACTTGATACAAGATAAAATGACTTGCAAGGAGAGAAGTCCATTTAGAAAATTCTTCCATCAGACTGGCCTATAGGCAAGTCTGTGAGAAAATGTTTTAAAAAATTGGAGTGCTGAAACAAGGACCAATACACTGTGGGTAGCATCACCTTTGGGAAGGAAGTCACAGGTTTTATTAAAAAAGAAGAAGAAGAAGAAGAAGAAGAAGAAGAAGAAGAAGAAGAAGAAGAAGAAGAAGAAGAAGAAGAAGAAGAAAGACCACTAAGCAAATCATGAAACCAAGCCAATAACCAGACTCCTGCCACCAGGTTGCTGCCTTGGATTTATGCCCTGACTTCTCTTAGTGATGGATGACCAGCAGGTAAGATGAAACAAACCCTTTCTTTCCCCAGGTCGCTTTGGTCATGGTATTTATAACACCTCTGGAAACCAAGCCAGACCAACCAATCTCAAATATGTTTTGTCACAGCCAGAACTCAAAACGTGTATCTACCTCTGCAGGTAGGAACTACTTCAAAAAGGAGAGCAACGCAGACACCTCACCAGGTTCAAGGCAGATATTGACAGTGATGGTAGTGAAGTGTTGAGTTTAAGTTCGGGTTTGGCAATGCTTTAGGGTCTTCTTTTTTTATTTGTCTGCTCTAGGAAAGGAGCTTGCATGCTTTGCTTGCTTTTCTCTAAACACATCCTGGTAAAACAGAATCCAGGTTATCATAAACTGGACACTTATTTGAAGTGTTTTACATATAGTAAAGATCCTTGAGCCACAAGACCATTCATTCTTTGCTGATACTAGCCTGTAGGCCTTGCTGATAAAAAGAAACTTGACCTTTCTAATATATAAGCACACACACACACACACACACACACACACACACACATATATATATATATATATACATAGGACTGTGTATGTATGTATATATGTATTATATGTATTTGTATACCTGGTATGTATGTGTATATGACCAAATTCTTAGGCCCTCTCCTTACCTCACTGCCTCTGCTTATCTGTCTTTTCATGGGAACCAGGGTGCGTCTCAAACCCAAAGCATTAACTTCAGCTACAACTATCAGAATAAAAAGACAAATGGGCGAATGGATCAGAAATATACTGAGGTGCTACACTGGCATTGGGTGCCGCCAATATCTAAACTTACTCCAGTGGGTAGAAGCAGATTTTGTTATGCTGAGGATGTTCGAATATGTGTGATATAGTCAGAACTCAATAACAGAAGAGCTAGCAGTTCCAGATAGTGGCAGGATACACTGATAAATTGCACAGAAACATAAGAACAATCTCGAAGGCCATTTGCTAGAGTAGTAAAGTGAGTTTCTGTTCAGGGAAGGGAGCTAAGCCAATGTTAACTATATACCCACAGTTTGCAGAATTTATAATAATCTGTCGTCATAGAAAAAAAACTTTTTACTCCCAATACCAATTGCAACAATATCTCCTGGTTCCTTTAAAAGTAGATAATTGTTATTCAAGAATAACAGTGCCTAGTTGCAGAAAAAAAAAATAGAGGGAAAAACAAAGCAAAACTAAGATCTCACTATCCAAAATAGAGTCAAAAAGACTAGTACCATCGGTATCAGCCATCTTGGGCCTTGTAAAGAAATGCATGCCTGGGCACAGTTTATTGATAAAACACATAGATGACATGCATGAGTCTCCTGGCTCAATTTTCACCATGCCAAAAATAAAATAGGATAAAGTACCATAAAAATACATGAAAATAAATACACAGTACAAACCCACGGGCTGCATCTCAGCAGACTGCGGGTCAGAAATTGAAGAGGGTGCAATGATGGCAACTCTCCTCCACGCTGGTGTTTGAGAAGCATGCTGACAATCATCACCAGGGTGCAACTGCACATGGGAAAGGGATGAAAGATGTAGTCAGAGTGCCCACAGGTTTCTATACCATCACTTTTGAAGGGGGCCTGCATTACTCCCTGAGCATCCGTAAATGGAATTTGCCTTGACCATTTCATCCAGAAAAAGAAAATTGCTCAGCTTCCTACTGCTCTATGAATTACAAAGGTCTTCTGAGTGGTGAGAATGCTGGAGATTGAGAAATGATAACACAGAAAAGTTATCTAGGGGAAACTGTGGGTTTGGGAGTGATTAGGGATGCCCCAGTCCTCAGACTATAAGTCATCTGCAGCCACTGCAACAGACCTGTTAGTCACTACCCAGGGCATGTGACTCACGGGGCATGGAGAACAGATTGGTGCTTTATAGCCCAATCAAGCTGTCGCACCTCTGACAAACAGAAAGCTATCATACCCGAGATTGGGATTGGCCCTCTCTGTTTATGGCCAATGCCTGAGTCATAAAATTGAAGCAGGAAGGCAGAGGGATGGCTGCCATCTGAGGAGCTGCATAGGGAAAAGAAGGGAGTGAAGAGAAGGAGTGAACAGTCCCAGAAAAGCAAGGGCTGAGCTGCTGTTTCTGTAAGGTCACTTTAGTCCTGTGGCTAAATAAAGAAATACACAAAATATATAAATTCATAAAAGTAAAATGGGATTCTCTCATCGTGTATATTTACGTGCCATCGTAGATACAGGTTTGATGTTTCTGGTCCAAAGAGTTATTTTCTTCCTGGCTTATGCCCTCTTTTTAAAGATGTCATGATGCGGATGATGAGACCTAAGCAACGAAGCATAAAATCAAAGCTACTCTAGGAGCTTTTTCACTGGTGCACAGGCTTCAAGTCAAGGGAATGATTTGCAGCTCATCTGGTGGTGGTGCTGGAGAAGCAGAAATATCTCCAGACCGAATAAGAGTGATCTACATTTGTCAAAGATAGTATGTAAAAACCAGATTGCTTAGTAGTACGTACAGATGGGTGTGTATGATGACGCTTGAGCATGGGGGGTGTACATGTGTGTGTATGTGTGTGTGTGTGTGTGTACGTGCATTTTTGAGTCTTTCTAGAGGTAAATTGGTGAAATGTGTTTGCTAAAGTATAATTAAAGTTTGGCTTGCTAACAAGTCTTAATTTTCAGAAGAATTATAATCAATAATAATAATCATTTGGCTTGCTAACAAGTCTCTTAATTTTCAGAAGTATTATAATCAATAAGAATAATCATTTTAAAAAATCTTTATTGAGTATTCTCAATATATGCCAATCATTGTGCTATTGAGAACTCTACTTTAGTTCATAGAATCATTTCTACACACCATGAAAAGGGTACAGTGTTGTGGAATATTATTTTAACTAGGTAAAGGTGTATTACATTTGTCTCTGCTGCCTTTGTTAACAATGTAAAGATGTGTGACATTTGTTTATGTTGCATTTATTTTAGTATGTCAAGATGTGTGGCATTTATTTCACCTTGCCTGCCTAAGGAACCTGATTGGTCCAACTACAAAGCTGAAAGGCCAATAGCTAGGCAGGAGAAGGATAGGCAGGACTGGTGGACAGAGAGGAAAAATAGAAGAAATCTAAGCTCAAGTAAAAAGAGAAAGAAAAAGGAGAAATCAAGGGAGAAAGAGAGGGACAGAGCCAAAGCCAGAAGTCATATAACTGACGGACATGGCGACAGCAGGAAAGTAAGATGTACAGAAAGAAAGGAAAAGAGAAAGTAAGGAAAGGAGGGAGGGAGGGAAGAAGGGAGGGAGGGAGGAAAGAAAAGCGAAAGAAAGGTAAAATGCTGTGAGACAAAACGTAGACAAAGAGAAAGAGATTAAAATAAGAGCTAAGATAAAGCTGAACATTCATAACTCCTAAGAAGTCTCTGTGTCATGATTTCAGAATGGTTGGTGACACAAAAAAAGAAAAAGTCAACTGCAGTACAGTCAATAGTCAGCTTACATATGAGAGAAGACTTAGAACAAAAATTTCAAGATTCTTTTAACTTGGCCAAAGTTACATAGCTAGTGGGTAACAAATTTAGGAGATTTGGACTCAAAAAATGGATGTATGTATACATACACATGCACACACACACACACACACACACACACACAATGTACTGGGTTCTCCACCTTTCTTTTTTTCACAACTGGTGAAGATTGACCACTATACAATTAAAGTGCACTATGGTTTTCTCAAAACCAGATTTTTCTCAAAAGAAGGTTTGGAGGGGGAAAAATCATGGTCTTATTTCAAAGAGCACAACCCTAAGCAACATTTCCCAGCTGGTGTGACTCCACCTCTGGTGTGGAGGGAACATCTGGTAGCGGCTGGAAACATTTTCTGTGATACTGAAGGCAAACTTCACAGGCATTTTTCTAGGTAGAGCCCAGGGAAATCTCTATGTAGTCCACAATGTCCAGGGGTGTCTCCTGCTACTCAGAATCACTCAGTTGAAATATCAGCAATAACATGGTTGAGCAATGTTGCTTCAGCTAATCATGTTATATTCTGAAAAGGATCTTCATCTGGTAACTCTAAATTTCTCCTGGTGATGATAAATATCTCTGAACTGAATCAACCTATCACAGACTAGGGAGGCCTCTTGACTGACATTTGCAGACTCCCAATCTGGCCAGTAAGGTTTCCGTGCACAAGGAACCACGATCCACATTGTTATTTCCTATGGGGAGAAGCCTGGTGCACCACCTGTGAGAATGTCTGCTCAACAGCGGCAGGGTCCAGGCTATCCCAGATCATAGTAGCCAAGATGATGGGAGTCCGTGGTGGCATCAATATAACAGTCTCAAAAGCGAGGAGATTAGAATGATTGATATGTGTGCAATTTCAAGTCCTCCACATGCTAGTAAAAATCACCACTCAGCCTAATAGGAAGGAGGGTCCTAATGCTAACCGGGTTCCCTCTAGCCCATGTCCAACCTTCTACAGTCCCCCAAATCATCCCTACCACCTATACCATCACAGACACCTGGTTCATATCATAGGTTTGTCCTGCTTTCTGATCCTTCTGGCTGCTCCCAGAATCAAAACCACTTTTGTATCAACAATTAGAAACTGGTGGCTGGCCAGGCGGTGGCGGCACACACCTTTAATCCCAGCATCCGGGAGGCAAAGGCAAGGCAGGTCTCTGTGAGTTCGAGGCCAGCCTGGTCTACAAGAGCTAGTTCCAGGACAGCTAGAACTGCTATACCGAGAAACCCTGTCTTGAAAAACAAAACAGAACAAACAAAAACAACAAAAACTGATGGCTGAGGGGAACAAATAAACCATAAAGATGCCAGCAGAAGAGAACCAGGAGGGTCAAAGAATGTAGTTACTCTTTAACCAGTTAATTTGTTAAAGGATTTTTGACAAAATTTAGTATTTATATGACAATTCCCACCATTTCATTTTCTTTAATTCCCATTTCATTGTCTTGCTGGTTGATTTAACAAAGGATTATTCTAAAAAAATGAGCTCCTGATTGACTGTTTGAAGAGGATGGGAAAAAATGAAGCAGCATGTACATCCCAGAGCCTTATCGGGCTGCTCACTGAGCAGAAAACAAAGATTCCTGACTTGGGCCAGCAGTTCCACAGCAGTGATAATTAGAGAAAACTTTAGCCCCTCTCCAAATAATTTTGATGCATGTTTGAATCATTTCTCCTGCTCTAGTTGCTCCCTTTCCAAGACAGCAAGATACATTTGCGAGCACCCAGATGGCAGAATTTTCCCGCTCAAGTGAGCCATTTCAGCTACTCCTACACAAGCAAGCCCTTGCCACGAGTTGCCTAGTGTAAGCTTTAAGCCAACACTAAGAATAGGGAGGGGAACTTCTTTGAAGACAAGCTACTTCTCAAAATTAGTCCCTCAAAATGCCTGTACTCCATTCCTACTAGATGTGTGTCCACCTATATTAATGCTATAAAAAGGAAGTAATGGAGATCAGCCTACTCAGGACAAACACTCAAGGACGGTGTGAGCTAAGAAATCAGAATGATTCAAGTGCAGACCCATTGTTCCCAAACCACATGCTCTTGGGTAAATTACTTAACTGAGGCCAGCCTGAGCCTCAGTTTCTCCTCTAAAATGGCTATAATGGGGAAACCATATATTAAGAATTGCTCCAATAAGCGGCATTGCGAGTGCTGTAACAATTGAGACTTCTAGTGTTGTATTAGTTTGATTCATACCGTTAGCACGATTGATTCCTTGTCCCATGTCCCACATGAGCTTGAGGACTGTTTATCTCTTCCTGCAGAAAAGTCACTGGCACAAGCATTTTGTTTTTCCAGGTACCTTGGAGGTCCAGCGGGATATTCAGGGAACCGTCTGCACGTAAGGAATCCTGACAGCCTCCGACACAGTAGCTTTCATTACAGATGCAGTAGCAGCAGGAAGAGGAATAGGACAGGTTTTGCTAGACAAATGAAAAGGCTTGCTTCTCTGTCTGCAGCTATTTCCCCATGGCTCTCCGCTTCCCTCCGGCTATACCAATCTGTTTCCCCACTCTGCTTTTTCTTCCACCCTCTCCTTTGGCTTGCTCGTCTGCTCTAGGCTGTCTTTGCCATTTTCAAACAGCTCACTATTCAGATGTGCCCTCTCCTCTCATTCTTCTCTATGTACTTGCTAAGTGACGCCACAATTCACCATGACAGAGTCTGGAACATCCGGAGCACGGGCTAACCCCAGGATCGTTATTAATCAGAGAAACCCTGTCTCGAAAAACCAAAAAAAAAAAAAAAAAAAAAAAAAAAATCTGGAGGGATCTTTGTATTAGAATGATGGTTTGCAGGAACACCTTTGAATTGTGAAAGTGGTTGAGTGGTCCACTTACTTTTCACATTACTTCCATTATCATACTTCATGTGACACCTTTCTGCTGAGGCTTAATGCTCTAAAGAGATAGGATCTTCACTCTCTTTACTGAAGCCCTAAAGAAGAAAATTAGTTCATATCCAGGTATGTTTATAATAATGACAATTATTATAAAATAAAAATAAAGGAGCCTGAGACATAAAAAAAAATTGTGTGCCCCCCCCCAGCAGCATAACCCAGAACCTAAGGTTACAATAAGACTAGAAGTTACAGTCCTAGGTCCAAGGTTCAGTACTTTATTAATGAATCACATTTACTCATCACGTGGTCCATTTTCTTCAAGTGTGATTATCCATTCTAATTATGGCATTATAATAGATCTGCTCTTTGACTTTAAATAAGCCATTTCCAAATATATCAGGTCACCTAAACTCAGATAAAATCACTATGAATGAAAGGAACTGCTAAAAAACCAGGTTCTTTGACATTATTTCATAAAAACCCCTGAATCATGGATTAACATCCTCACCTAGTAACCAAGGAAACTGAGAGTTAGGGAGAAATAATGGTGGCAATATACCTGGAATGTATAAGTTTCCTGGGCCTGTTCATTAAGTAACACATTCAAAATCAAGAGCTACTTAGGAGATGTTAGGAGTTGAACTTGGCTTTTTCTTTTTTTATTACTGATTTTTATTGAACTCTACATTTTTCTCTGATCCCCTCCCTGCCTCTCCCCTTCAACCCTCTTCTATGGTCCCCATGCTCCCAATTTACTCAGGAGATCTTGTCTTTTTCTACTTCCTATGTAGATTAGCTCTATGTATGTCTCTCTTAGGATCCTCATTTGTATAGGTTCTCTGGGATTATGATGTGTAGGCTGTTTTTCTTTTCTTTATGTTTAAAATCCATTTATGAGTGAGTACATGTGATAACTGTCTTTCTGGGTCTGGGTTTCCTCACTTAAAATGCTGTTTTCTAGCTCCATCCATTGGGAGCTTGGCTCTTTCTACTGTGAGCCCATGGCTCTTCCCACACAGTCTATCATTCTGTGCTTGTTCATATCGTTTGATTTTCTACACTTTGTCCACCATCACTGCATAGGAAATCCTACCATTCCCCACCCTCAGGTCAGGCAGGCTTTCCTGCAGTAACATTCTATTAGGCCCCTAATACATGTTCATTCTTCTTAATCCATCACTTTCCTGGAATCAAACCATTTGTTTGGTTTTATTTTTTCCCCAGAACATGGAACCTTCATTTTCTAGGATTAGAACTATTTGTTAGCAATCTTGCTTCTCCAGAAATATTTTTCCCTTCAGGTATTTACTCACTTACAGCACAAGTACTGCTCCCATTTTGTGTAATGGGGTGCACAACTTAGGCAGGATTTCTGTTTTTTGTTTTGTTTTGTTTTGTTTGTGTGTACCTTGCTGAGGGAAGTGGATAAAGGAGACAGAAAATAGATCAACAAATAATCAATTACAAATTATGGCCATGCTGTGAAGGAAAACACTGGTGTAGCAAGACAGAAGGAACTGAGGATGGTGGGGGCACTTGAGACTAACAGCGCCCTTCTAGGGAGAGACATAACATTTGAGATTGAAGTGGCTGTAAAAAGAACAAACATACATTGCTGGAAAATCCTTGGATGAATCAAACATTAAAAGATTTAGGTCAGAGTGGCAGGTATGGCAGAGAAAGAGTGGCAAGACCCTAGCCTCGAAAGAGGAGTGGAAAGACAGCCATGTATCCCCTATATTTAACGACAGACCACATAGAATGCTGAGGGGTATGTACTTTTGAGCCAGTCTCAACACGAAAAAAAAAAAAAACTGCCATGTCCCCTTGGAGCTACGTCCCGTTGGACAACTCCCTTGTTTTCTTTCATCTTTGAAGCTCTCACATGGCTTAAAAATGAAAGCTCATAGGGCAGTGCCCACTTATGCGGCAGCTACCAGCAGTCATGTGCTAGAACGCAGGGAAGCTCCGAGGTTCGTGGGGTGTTATTGGGTTCATCAACACATTAGAAATTTCCTAAAATGCAACAAGAGCAAAAGGGTACCTCCCCAAAAGAGAAAATGACAGCTTCAGGTGAGATGCTGGGAGAACCCAAGGCATGTGTCACCTTAAGGGTCAGCTCCAGGACAGGGACACTTCTACATTCTGTGAAGACAGCTCCAACTCTTATGATGATGCTGTTGACTCTTCTAGCAATGGCGAGCCAGCTTTGTGCAGTATCTCTCTTTAACACATTGCTAGTGAGAATGACATGCAAATGCTGACTCCTGTGGGTTTCTGTTTAGCTCTGCGTCTTCTGGATATTTTTGTTTTTGTTTCTAAAACTAGAACATATTCAACAATAGGTTTTGTTCTCTTCACTCAATTTCTCATCCAACTCACAGACATTACAGAAGGCATGCCAGGACTTTCAGTCATTCATCGAAATACAAAAGTCATACTTCATGTCAAACAAACATGAGTAATTTGTTCAGATTTCAAGACAGACCCAAGAAGCCGAGGCCAGGTAGAGAGGGATTTCTGCTCACTCATGCTCTGCTGACCAATCAGCAGTAAGGAAATGCTGGCTACGGAGATCCTTGCTGCAAAGGGAAGGTGTAAAGTTCAGAGAAATAATTGGAGTTTTGGACTGCTTTTGAAATAGGGGGTCATTCATTCTTGCCCCCAAATAAAATCAAACTAGAAGCTGTCAACAATAATTAGCTAGGGATGAGAACAGTAAGGAAACCATACTAACTGAGAGGGAAATTAAAAGATGCACAGGCAGCTTCAACCATAGGACAAGAAATCTGCAAAATAATTTAGTCCTAACAACAAATCTAAACACTATTATTTTTAATCTGAATGGTCTCATTCCAAAGGTAAGATAATATTTTTCAACATTATTGAAAAGAATAATCAATCTGTTTAAGCGTTGCTTGCATGGCCTAATACAACCCTACTTTCATACAAAAAAAAAAACAAAAAAAAGCAAAACAAAAAAAAGTCCCATTTCCTCACTGTTTCATTAAGTCTGTCTACTATATTTTATTGGAACAGGCAGAACTGTTTATTCTATATTTTCATTATATATATTTAGGCCTTTAGATTTCTGCTTATTGACTTAGGAATATAAAGGAAGAAATAATATTCTCAACACTTTTTTCTCAGATAAATATTCTATAAATTGCAAATAATGCTTGCACTGTTCAGTGGAGATTCAATATATTATACCTAAGAACAAGCCTTGATTTTACATGGTGGTATTTTTTGACATTAGTAATTACATGGATTTACAAATATTCATTCACGCCTCCTTCATAGAGTATGTTAATTAACTTGTCTAGGCTTTGGAATCCCAGCAGTCCATGAAGTCAGCAGGATCATTAAACCCAATCATATTTTCAACCTAACCTGATATTTCACTAGAGCCATTCAAATCAATTTACCCAACAGAGACATTTGTCCCTGGCCTGTCACCACAACCCGTATGAGACGTCCTACACTTCTTTATCTTTTGGCAGGGCCATCATAAGCAAGTAGCACCAAAGGTGATATATGAGAACTCAAATAAGTCATAAATCCCACAGCCCTTCGTCTCCTGTCAGGCAGACTGGATTTACGCCCACTGGCCTTGGCAATGGTTCTTAACTCAGCTCCAAGAAAGTCAACTTAAAATGACACGATCTTTTAAAAGTGGCTCTCTCCCTGCAACACGGTGAAGCCATGAAGAGAAAGGGACAAGGGAAAGATGTATTTTATTCCCTAACATGTTACTTCAGAATGAAAAGACCTTGGGAGGTCAGTTAAAGCAACCAGAAAGCAGTCATTTTCACTCTGTCTCCACTTGATATGAATGACCCCAAATTAAGAAGACAGGAAGAGGTGCTCAGAGGACTCAGGCTTTTCATGTTCTGTAAGAGTAAAGGCTTGCAAGGCATTCCGAGGGAAATGTGGCATATTCAACAGTTCCCAGGCTCTATGGGAAACTATCTGAGCAGTGCTAGGGTTCCCTGGAAACAGAGTTTTACAGATGAGGCCCATCTGTTTCTGGATGACCCAAGTTTAGATTCTTCCTCTCTGTTTCTTCATCTCAAAATTCAATGGTATCTTCAAAATGACTCAAGTATAAATACATGTGATATTGTCCAATCAACAAAAGAATGGAAGTTGGTTATATACTTATATAAACAGAAACATATATACATATATAAAGAATGGAAGTTGGAGGAAAGGTTTGAAAGAATGGCCAGCAATTCTTTGACATACTTTTAGATATCCTTGTTCCTCTGAGGAAAATAGAAACCTTGGCATTAGTAATGTACATTAAAACTAGCTCCCAGCTGGATGGTGGTGGCACGTGGCTTAGATCCAAGTACTCAGAAGGCAGAGACAGGAGGATCTCTGTGAGTTCAAGACCAGCCTGGTCTACAGAGTGAGTTCCAGGACAGCCAAAGATACGCAGAAAAACACTGTCTCGAAAAATAAAAAACAATAAAACACAAACATGACTTCCTTAACTCCATCTGGCTTCCTATTACCTTCAGCTTATCATAATATCCATGTTTCCTCATATATCTCAGAGTCTATATATCTCGGTCTATATCATAAGTAATGCAATGTATTTCAATACCAACAAGAAAGCCAAGTCCCTTTGAGATCATAGTTATCTGCACCCACAATCTGGTGACAGTTTGTACCCCCTTAATTTCTTCCTATAAATTTCTTAGAAAAGTAAACGCAAAACAAACATTGAGGTAATAAATAATGATGATGGCGATGATGATGACAATAATAATGATGCAGTGGATATCTTGGCTTACATTAAATGCTATCATTTCCATTGTTGTCCTTTTGTTCATGAATACATTTACCTTGCACTCATCTGAAGGTGCAGGACTGGAGACGATGGGAGAGTCACACTCACATACCTTGTCTCTCATATGTACTCATGCTACACAGCAGAAGTGGTGCCACCATTGTGAAGGGAGGATCTAACACACTGAATTCTATTCTTAGAAATTACTTTTCTTGTTTCTAGAAAAAGCATAATCAAACTTAAAGCAACATGAACACGACTTTGATTCCACCTGTTTTCTGTCAAGTTTGTTCTGTCACCCAGCTCTTCCCCAGTTAATTTTCATACACTGGATTCCATTTGAAAATGCCTGAGACTGATAAATGGAAAACTAGAACCCAGCTAAAAGGAGAGTAGGCACTAGGGTCTCAACATCTTGCCCATGGGTTTCAATGTATTCTGTGAATCTGGCGTGGCTCTTAGACAGGGAATCATTTGAATCACCTCAGCCCAGAGGACACTAGGAAAGAGGTTGTTTTCATAAAGGAACCTCCTGTTTATTTTCCAAAGTAGTGGCTCAGAATACAGAATCATTCCAAAGTTTGCAGTAATGATGCCTAATAGTTAGCTATTGTGAGAATCGGAGCTAATGCTTGATGAGACACAGTTCTTTGCAACCCCAGACATTTCTCATATTCCCAGCAGCCATGGTAAATTGTCTGAAAGTATTTTCTGTACTAAAGTCTGTTTTCAAAATGCCTTCTTAAACCAGCTGTAATAGACTAAAGTAGGTGACTTAGAAAACTGCTATTACCTGTGACAAGACAACTGTATACAGGCATCACGATGACTAAGTTTTTTACAGGCCCCCCTACACTTCTTTTTGTAACATTTAACTTATTAGAATTATTTACATATGAGTGTGGGTTTGTGCATGTGGCTGGCTGCAATGCTGAGAGGACAGAAAAGGGCATTCGATGCCCTTCAGCTTGAGTTACAAGAGGTTGTGGACCACTCACCAAGGGTGATAGAAACTGAACTTCCTTCATCTGTAAGAGCAGTACACACTCTGAACCACTGAGCTTTCTCCCTGGTGCCAGGACTTTCTATTTCACATGCGTGTCTCAGTGTTTCTATTTAACGCTCTTGAGTCTCAAGTGCAAGGTGAAAGCAGGTACCACGCCATGCTTCCTGTTTCACAGTGGTATGTAAGTTTCTCTCGGGCAGTTAAATTTTTTGCTCCATGATGTTCTTACTCAACAAAACATTTCAGTTTTTAAAATATGTGTTTACCCATATAAGTATGACATAGAGAATATCATAATATTGAAAACTCTATACGCAATTGCTTTCTGACTCTACAAAGGTAACCATAAGCTATAGTGTGAATAAGTGTTGCCAAAGGTTGATATGGCAACAGCTCAGCTCTGGGAGTGGAGTTACTTGAACAAAGTAGAACTATTAGGAGGCAAGTCAGGCAGCTTTAGAGATGGATCCTAAATCAGACAATAACCTAAGAGGTTGTTAGATTATTGAGGCCAGGTTCTTCGGGGTAGGAGGCTGTAGAATCCTAACTTCTTCTCTCTCTTTTTCCTCCATGGGTGCTGATGCAAATGGTTTTATCCTGCTACACATTCTACACATGGTGGATATACTTTCCAGAGACACAGAACCATGCTTACCACTCCCAATCTTAGACTGAAAATCTCACAGCCTCAAACCAAAGTAAGCCACATTTTTCCCTAAGACTCCCTTCTCAGGTTCTAGTCAACTGGCAGTCAACAACACACCTTGGAAACAATGCCCCTAATAAACAATTTTATTTTCCAAGTTTCTCTTACTCAAAATAGTAAACAGAATCATGGTTCTTACCCATAAAGAAATGGCAAGGTCACAGTGGGGCTTGCTACAAATTTTGCCTATAAACTTCCCACTCACAAACTATTTGATTTCACAGGCCCAGGCAGAGGTCTTGGGAATCAGTCCTTTTAACAAGTGACCTGGCTATTTTGGAAAAAATACTAGAAATGTGTACCACATCCATAAACTCACTGAAATTTTTTGAGCCCTGTCTTTTTAAACTCTCCATGTTCTGTCCTCTCTGTTCATTGAATACCACAGGATGAGGTGGAAGAAATGCCTACTATGAAGTCTGGTCAAAATAATCACTGCAATGCCATGATTCAAGTTTGCTCTAGTTGGCACTCATTCACAGTTCTAGCCAAAACTATGCTCCACTCAGAGCTAAGGACTTCCTCAATCTCTGACAACCTCCTCAAACAAGCCTAGGACCACGAAGTAAAAATAGAAGTCTTGGTTAGAGCAGATTTGTTTACTTTGGGCTTGCAGTTCCCATACTATGCTCCTTGAGGCAGTGTTCCTGGGTCCCCTAATATATCGACAAAGATGTATTCTATAATTCAAACTATTTGGGAATTCTTAGGTTATATTTTCTTACCTATGCAGTTAGAGTAGGGTTAATCAAAATCAGAGTTCTGTAAAAGAGAGATATTCCCATTCCCCACATTACTTGACCACATGTTCAGTGTCCCAGATAACCTTATAAACATCTGGAAGCTCCCAGTGTTCCATAGAAACACCTGTCAACTCATAAACACATAAGCCTTTAATATGCAGATATGGGAAACATGGCCTGCATTCAGTTAGACCTCCTTATGAATTCTCAACCCAACTCTACTCATTTGGTGGAAATGGGAGCTACTTGAACACCTCCCCTGGGCCAGGCCTTGTGCCAGTATATGGAACAGCAAAGACAATTTATTCCGATATAGTAGTAGGCAGAGTTTCTCCCCTCAAGGTGTATGCATAGTGAGAGAAAGGAGAAAGAGGCAAGCAATTAAATATGAAGTGTGAAATGTTACGGTAAAGGCTAACTCAGCGTATAACCTGCAGTGCAGAGGGTAGTAAAATGATTCTGGAAAGAGGTCAAAGTTTGAACCCTGAGTGTCAAGTATGAATTAGCCTAGCAAAGGAGACAAAGAATAAGGCAGACCTACAAGAACTGAGAGCTCAAAGCAAAGTAAGAGAAGGGCACTGGGAAGGGATGCATCACAGGAGGTGGCAGCAGAGCCAAAAGCTCACAGTCACTACACACCACTTTCCCTGCTTCCAACCCTGTGGATTAGGTGACTTTTGTATTCCCATTTAGCAGTAAAATCACTTGCCTAGGGGCACAAAGATAGATATGAAGGTGAATTAGGATTCGAAGTGTGCGCGTGTAGCAAGGTGTGCGTGCACCTGAACACTAGAGCTCAAGTTTGCACTCTTACAAATCATTTTGCCTCCTTGGTGTTGTGAGTGAGAAGACAGATTT
>JAQHUG010000081.1:2660829-2674901 GCA_028555095.1 Dicrostonyx torquatus
CGAACTTCTTCTGTTGAGAATTCTCTGTTCAGATCATTACCCCATTTTTCAATTGGGTAGTTTAGAGTTTTTATGTCCAGTTTCTTGAGTTCTTTGTATATTTTAGAGATCAGGCCTTTGTCTGATGTGGGGTTAGTGAAGATCTTCTCCCATTCAGTAGGATGCCTTTTTGTCTTAATGACTGCGTACTTTGCTTTACAGAAGCTTCTCAGTTTCAGGAGGTCCCAGATTTTTTTTTTTTAATCCCAAAGGACAGAAAGACTCATAAGCTGGGTTTGACCATAAATTCTTAGTAAATTTCACAAAATATCAGGAAACTAAAGTGAAGGGAGAGTGAAAGCTTAGGAGTCACTTAGCATGTTGTCCAGGCTGAGGGGAGAGGACTGATTTAACAAGTGGAGAAGCTGAGCCATAAGGACAGTGAGACTGCCAGGTGCCACCTTTACCACTGAGATGCCTACAGACGACACAAGCTCTCAGGGCACACACATGGCTTTCCCTTGTCATTTTGAACCGCTTCTGTTGAGAACAGAAAGTTTTAGCCAAATCTGTTGCGTTTGACAATATGTGAGGATCCTCTGTGAGGGGGGAAATATTACCCGAGTGGTAGTCCCCTCCCAGACTAGGCAAATGACCAGCAAATAGATGTCCGCTAAATAGATGATGTTTTAAATTGAGCTGAAGTAAAACAGAGTTCAACTTTAAAAGAGAAAATTGCAATAAGTGTCAAGGTGATGGAAGCATATGTAATTTTCCAGACAAAACAAATTTTCTGGGTAAATTATCATGTAATCTCCAAATACTAATTGCCCAGAACTCATTTTTCAGTGATATATTATTAAGGCTAGTGACATTCAAATAGAATTCTAAAGAAATGTATCCCGAACCAGAGGAATGGGAACTACTTCTTATCTTTGTTTAATGTGTCCTTGCCATCATCCCAAGTTTTGTTTTGCATTTATTTGATTGGTGGGATTCCTTTGAAGGGGATTAACAAGCCCTCTTCCCATAGCCGCACAATCTCAGTTGCTATTACATTTCCCGGAACCACAATAAAGCAAACAATAACAACCATAAAAATTGGAAACATCACATGATTTATTTACATATGGTCCAATTAAGATACATGTTTCAGCCTGTTTATACTATAAGATAAATTTTACTCACTTTACAATTCCCTCTTCCTTTGGTGAGCCAAACCGAATATAAATTGTAATTGATTAACTCTTGATTCTGAGTTTGATTTTGGATACACAGTATAAACAATCATTAAAGGAGGATTAATTTGACTACACCAGATGGATTCCAATCTGTTTTGCAAGTTTATTACAATTCTCATTTTCTTAGAAAATTGAGAAGATGGGATGGCTTTCATTGTCCTTGTGAGCTTGTGATGCCCTTAGTCTAGTCTTGGATGTTTGACAGGAACCAAAATAAAAGATAGTCACCCTACAAACTGCCAAACTTGATTCTTTCTCTTTTGCATTTTGAATGTTGCTTGAGACATCCTTTCCACAAATCGTCATTGATTTAATTTTCCCTCACATTGGAAACAGGTCTGATTTCAAGAGTATATCACAAATAAGTTGCCTAAGATAATTGCTTATGATATAGAATATGTCTTTAAATATACTTCTACTACTGGGTTTATTGAACGTTAAATACTCAATATTCCCTAAATTTAATAGGCTAGATATATAGTTTTTAACATTTCACTTCTATGAGGTAATACAAAGATTTTCTCAGATAAGTTAACTAAAACACCCATTTCTCTCTCCCACTCAAAGTTTTTCATCATTCAGCAGAAATAAAAGATTTCCATTGCTTGTATGAGGAACTTCCTACCCAGGAAAAGAGATAGGAGCTTGGGCAAGGTGGGATTTCCCAAAAGAAGGCAGAAGAGAGGTGAAATTTTTAACAGAAATAAAAAGATACAGTCATAATCAGACATATGTAAGCATATGACCACCCTTTAAAGTAGAATGGAGTCATGAAGAAATTAGTTGATCAGATTCAGAGACAGGCATACTAAAATAGATGGTTCACACAGAAATGGGACAGGAGGGGACACACACATTATTGTTACAGGAATAATAAGGGTTAGGAATATGCTCACCAAAAGGCTAAATCATATAATACAGTAGAGATAGAGTTGCCAAGACACTGATATGAGCAAATAAAAGACAAATCTATATCAAAATGAGATACGCAGGGACTGAAGAGATGACTCTTTTCCAGAGGATCTAGGTCCTATTCCCAGCAGCTCCATATCAACTCACAACCATCTCTAACTCCTGTTCTGGGAGATCTGATTCCCTCTTCTGTTTGTATGTCTGGCTTGCATGCAATGTACAAACATACATATATACAGTTAAAACACCCATAACGTAAAATTTTTTGAAGTTTTTTTTAAAGACAAGCACACATAGTAACAAAATCAGAAAAATAAAAACCAAACTGAGAATTTCAGAAGAAAAACAAACAAACAAAACCAACTAGCAGAGGTTAAACAAGCAAGAACCATATAGTAAGCCTCGTGCTTATGCAGTTTGAGGAACTAAGAATAAGTATAACACTTTGGAGAATGAGAAAGCACAAAGATGTCTACCAAAAAAGGGACCAGATTGTGAAAGCAGCAGGTCACTTGGAAAAGACCTTAAGTAATGGCACTTTGCCCTTAAGGATGACTACAAGTCTGTCGCCCATGAGGCTCTGAAATCATCATGAAGCCTGACTCTGCAGGTCTTTTCCTGGCCTGTGGATCAATGAGAGACGCAGCAATGGTCCATCTGGTTCTGAACTTGAGATGATTTGGGCTCTTCCAAAGGACTTAGGCAAAGTCTGGAGATAGTTTCCTTGGGATGACTAGTGCCTGGGAGACACCACTGCTATCACTATGGAGGGACTGAGTTTATTCCTAGGTGCCCTATGATTCAAAGTAAAATTCTCCCCCTTAAAAGGAATCATCCGATTCAAAATGACAATAGAGGGGCTGCGGAGAAGTCACATATTGCAATCTATTCTTACAAGAAAAAAAATAACCTTCCCGTCTGACAGAAAAGCAAGCATTTTTAAAATTGTCTACTTCTATGTGGTTTTGAAGCACTGAAGAAAATCTGGGGTAACCTGCTAGGAAATGCCGGTCCTCTAGCTGAGTACTTCTGGGCATATAACTCCCATGTTGGTATTCTCAATTGTCAGCAGTAAAGTGGAAGGCTACCATAACATACCTGCTATGTTTAACTGTCATTTTTAAGGACAAAAAAAAAATGAAAAGGCAGGAGTAGGAAGATAGTTCGGTGAGGAAAAGTGTAAGGACCTGGGTTTTGGACCCTGGAATATCTGAGAAGGTCTGTGCCTAAGGGCGTCATCTGACCTCATGTTTACCCACACTCATAGACATGAAAAGGTTTCTTTGTAAGTAATAAAAGAAAAAGGAGATGCAACTTCTTGATAGCAAATATACTTTTGCCAATTGTTGCAAAAATGCAGGCTATTCACAAATTTAATATGATTAAAGTATCTATTTTATCCATTACACACACACATGTTAATCTCATTATAGATGATACTTGATTGCACAAGTTTTTATTAAATGTTTATACCAATCCTGAGATCCATGTCCCTGACTTAGAGAGAACTTCACTTCTGATTATCACTAGAGTCTCTTTCTAAGACTGGAGAAAGTAGGGAATGGATAGCCATTGGGCTTATCCATGTAACATGAAAAGAAAACATTGGGGATAGACTTGGGTTTTACCATGGAAAAATGATGAGTTGCCTTTCTCTAGAACAAAAGAGCAATGGCTTCCTGGATCAAACAAATAACTATCTTTATGGAAAGGCCGGTTCTGTACACCAGACATTACATTTTCTCAAAATTATTCAATAGATTTTTTTTCTGGATCCCTAGCCTCTTTCTCTGTTCTCCTATCCTTCTTATCTCTTTATTGCTTTTATGTTTGTTTCCATTCCTTCCTTAAAAATATATCCATTGGTTCTCTTTCTTATCCAATGCCCCCCTAGAAATACCCTAGCCTACCCAAATATAACCCCTTCCCCATCACCATGCTTCCTTTTGGGTACATGGCTGCACTTGGTCCCCAATCACAGTTATATGTGGTATAAATTCACAGTGAGAAAAACAAATAGCAAGAAATCTGTCCCCTTCATAACCCCTTCTGTGTGAGACACAAAAGCTTTGGCAGCTCCTAGATCAATGGGATCATTGAAAAGTTCTCTCCAGGCTCTCCTGGTGTCCCTGAAACTCCCCAAATGGCTCCATACACCATCATCCTCCCAGCCAACAAAGGGTCTCCCCCGCTGTAGAAGCCTGGCGATCATTTAAGTCTATACTTGTGCTCTCCCTCATCTGTCATTTCTCAAACACCAGTCATTTATACTGCAGTAAACAGTACATTAGCCACTAGACAGTTCCTAATCTGTCATCTCTTTTGTTTGTTCCACTCTATCTATGCAATGGAGGAACTGCTTGGAAAGACTTCCCCTTTCTAATGAGGAATCGGGTATCTAACCTTGTTCATAGCTTTTTCTGGGGCAGAGAGGATGGAGAATGCCACAGAGTCAAAGTGTGACCTTGTGGTTTTATGTTCAAGACTCCGCTTTGGTTCAAACATTTAAAGAAAACTGAAGGAGAATCCTAAAATGCAGTAACTGCATTTTTTTTCTTTTTTTTATTGTTAAAAGAAAAATTTACATTTATTCCCCTTGTTCCTGGCCCTCCCGCTCCCCCACTACCCCACCACCCTCCCCCTGCTTCCTTAAGATGGTGCAGGATACCCTGCCCTATGGGAAGCCCAAGGCCCTCCCCCCTCCATCTCGGTCTAAGAAGATGTGCATCCATATAGAATAAGTTCCCAAAAAGCCAATTTATTCTGCAGTTTATTATGGTAGAGATAATTTGTATTGAAAAACGTAAAAAGTATTTATTGATGTGTATGTATGCATATGCCGGTGCCCACAGAGGCCTGAAGAGGCTGCTGGGTTCCCTAGAGTTAGAGTTATAGGCAATTGTAAAGTGCTCAAATTTGGTGTTGGGACCTGATTTCTAGGCCTTTGCTACAACAGCAAGTTTTCTAAGGTCTTCTGGAAGAAAGGAATGTGCTCTTCTTTTACAGCTAACCAACCTTTCTACCGAGGAATAATCATTTGATTCTGAGCTCTTGTGCTATGTACATGCCTAGAACTGTTGAAGCATGAAGGTCACTACAACTATCAACAAGTAGGAGGGCATCATGTTTCCCAAAGGCCCGGGTAGAGTAGTAAGGATCAGAGTTAGAGTCCCGTGTCTGTCTTTAAGTGTGAGCATACCTCAGCTTCACAATTAGAGCTATCATTTATCAGGTGTAATGTGTAAGTATTATAGTTAAAAAGAACATGCTTTCCTGATATTTTCTTCATAAAATTCTATTACGCCTGACTATAAGTGGTATATGATGTTACGACAGGACTTAGGAGGCTCAGGACTGAGTAACAAGGAGTTAAGATTGGCCTCGGGTATAGAGAAAGAACTGTGTCAAAATCAAACCAACAAACTTTAATAAAATACATAACACTGACATCTCTATCATTGAAATTACAGGGGAAAAAAACGGAAAAATGTCGATCTTACAGAGGCTAAGGAACACTGTCAAGAACACAAGGTCTTCAAGACTGGACCTCTGGTTTTGGTTTACCCAGCTCCAAAGACAGGCACAAAACTAAGTAAACTCTTCCTATTACATTTTGGTGGGTGTTGGTAGCACCACAACTTTCTTTCCTGAAGTTTAGTAAAGAGAATATGCCATCTTCCCTAGACTATAGCACACCAAAGATATGATCCTTCCATGCTCAGGGAGTTCACAGACAGAAAACTTGGCAGTGACATCCTTTGCCCAAGTTTCAGTCCAATGATCCCTCCTACATATGTGGTTAATTTTATACTTTGGCTCTTTACTTAAAAGGGTATTAGTAAGTTCTAGAAACCTAAATTCAACCATATGTGTTGTGGTCACAATTCAGGTTAGCAACATCTAATTGCTTGTCACCTTCAATTCATATTAACCTGTCCCAGAACTGTAGGCAGCAACTAGAGGTAACAGAGTCTATCTAGAACCAGTCCTGCATCCCCAAGCCATCCAGTCTCCCAGCTGTTCCCTTTTCTGTTTTGCTTTGTTTCATAAAGATAGTCATTTAACTTCCCGTCATCTTCAGCTCCTAATTGCTGCAACCAGATGGAAGAACTCACTGCTGGGTGAATCGGAGACTATTTCGTTCTGTGACATTGACTGAGAGAGTCCGTGTCCCCACAGGAGAATTGTGATTGAATCACTTGGTTACTATTCCTCTCAACATCTGGCAAGGTTTTGCTATGCCTTCTAACAAAGGAAAAAGAAGAATTTATGGCTTTTTAAACACATTTCAAATAAATATACATAAGTAGATTAACAATCTACAGATATAGATTTCAATGCCAAAAATGTCAGGGATTTTTTAGTACTTTAATAAAACTACACGGAATAATAAAGCATGAGTTCTGCTTTTATGAAAAGTATAATTTGGGTGGGCTCCAAATGTGCTCAGACAGACGGACAGACGCAGATGGATGGACAGACAGACATAGCTGATACAGTGTGTTTTAACCACCCTGGGAACATGCATGTCTTATACATTTGCATTTCTTCCAACTCTTGCTAATTGGATCTCACTCTGCCCTTCCTGCCCACAAAGCATCTCTTCTCAGTTGCAGGGCTCCTTGTGTGATTTGAGGGGATGGTCTGCAGAGCAAAGCAGGTGCACAGATTGTTATTGATCCTCATTAAATACCTGAGACATGTGAGTTATTTTCACATCCCTCAGTACCTATGGGTCACCACTTTCACAAATATCCTGAAAAGATTTCCCTTCTGCTTTTAATTACAAGACAAATAAATGACAAACACTTCCGCAGTTTTGTTCCTGGGGTAATATTTTCACTATTGGAAAATGCTTACAGGGCTAGCAGGTAGGAGAGATTGTCTCCCTTGATTCCATTGTTCTCCTTCTTGTTGTCTTTGGAATTTTCTCTACATCATTTAGGGCTTCATATGAGGAGCAGGGAGAACTGGCATTTGCTAACAGCCTCCTGTGTGACATAATAGGCTGTGGCTTTCACCTCCGTTTATCAGTGCTATAACTCTACCAGGCAGTGTTATTATCAAGCCAAGTGTTTGATGAGGAAATCCATCTTAGAAATATGAGTAGCATTCTCAAGATCACATGGACCTAAGGAGGCAGGGCCACTAACCAGTAACAAGTCAATCTGACTCCAATTCTAGCATTTATTTTCTTCTCCAAAGAAGCCCTGTCTGAATGTGGTGATTTGTTCATTAAACTTTACTTATATGTAGCTGATATTATCAACTGGCTTGATTAAGATCACTTCTTGATCACATTTCCTCAGTCCTCCCTCCCTATAGAAGACTTAGATTCCAACCTCAATTTCCCAGCTTCTCTTGCAGCTAAGAGTGGCACATGATCCAGTTCTCAGGAATGCTGACCAAGCAAGCATCTGACGCTCTGTTATTCCAATCCTTATTCTGCCTAGCAGCACCAAAATAATACTGTGACTAAGAGGCAAGAAATCAACGCACAAAGGGTGCTGAAAGTCGGAATATTGAAAGAGTATGGCTCTCAGATGACAGCTGTCAGACCCTGGAGCCCATGCTTCTAGATTTCTTGCTCAAACTACCTTTTTCTATTGGTAAAATCAAAGATAGTTTTCCATCGGCTGCAGCTTAACATAGTACAGCAACTCAGTACTAAATAAAATAATAAAGCCTCAGGAAAGGGCATCTTCCAGAAGATAAACTGTTTCTATTGAAAGACTAAATAAAAGGACAATTTTTATAGACATTTGGTGTTTAGAGAAAGTGTTCAAGAAAGAAAAGATCAATATGCCAGAAGACGGGAAAATAAATTTCTTATAGGAGGGAAAAATTGATGTAGAACTGTTAGAATCAATGAAGGAGGAAGTCTTTTTGCTTTTGACATACACTGGAACCAGGTATCAAAGAATGTACCCGGCATGCTCAAAAGAGGTGAGCTTATTAGCCACAGGGCTGAAATAAGATCAGATAATTGAGGTGGGGAAGGTTATATAAGACCGTGAGATCAACGTTCAGAGCGTAGTTTCTATGTTATGGGAAGTCTTGAAATCCTGAACACTCAGACGTCAGTATCATGTCAAAGTGGCGATGCTTAAGGCAATCGGACAGTAGTGTATGTGCTTAGTTGATGCAGAGATCAACTGGGAGATGCAAGAGCATCAGTGAAGTCCAAGAGTCAAGCTGTAAAAGAATAAAGATGCTGTGTGAAGATGGTGGAAAGGGGGGATGTAAGAAAAGGGGGAGAGAATGGAATATGTTTTTATTGGCTAGCCTGAAACTGTAGGTTGTTGTGGCTGGATAGTGGATGGTAGCAACTTTTTTGTATGGAAAAGTGTACTATTAAGACCTTTCCTGCGGTTTTAAATGCTGATGAAGCAACTCAAAGCTGTTGAACACCAGTAATAACAGGCGTGGTTTAAGTGATTCGGCTGCTGTAGCTCATCTCACGTTACTCGTATAGACTGACTGATGTTAAAGCAAAATAAAATAAAACAAAACAAAGAAACTGCCTGATAGTATTTGTTTTTCGCTGGCTGTTAGAAGGTCTTAGAAGGTCGTTCATCCTCAGAGCTACATCTATTCCTTAATTCATTTAATTCTTACACAATACCACTCCTTGCCGAAGCCTGCCCAGGACTGCCTTTTGCCATGCTCCTCTCTGCCTACGTTCTCTTTTTATTCAAAGTATGTTTCACTACGTTCTTTTTACCCATTTGTTTATAATCTGGCTTTCCCACAAATTCAAGCATCATGGGTTCAGAATGTGGTCTGTGTTCTTTCACCTGAGTTCCCAGAATCTCCCAAATTCCTAGGCATAGAGCAAGTTTCAAACTACTTAAAGATGTACAGACAGCCCTAAAGGTATTAAGATTGTATTCCGTTCATTTAAAAACTACCTCTCCAAGTGAGTGTCAATCCCGGGGGTCATACTATTTCACCCAGCAAACAAACAGAAAGCAGATACTTGTCCAATGTCCATTTCTTTATGGCAGCGCCTCCTACCCATCCACTGGAGTGCTTAGCAGGAGAGATGCCCAGGGCCACCCAACAGCTTTTTGGATTCTTGGCAGTGACCACCCTCTTTTCCTTTGCCAAATGGACTTTATGCAGTTAACACAACAAAGGTCCTCAACCCTCTCCTCCATAACAAATAACCAATTACCTAATCTGAGGCAACGTGGGCTCTGATTAAGGCTAATGAAGACATGGTGGCCGAGGGCCCCGTTTACAACGTGCAGCACTATTAGGGAAGATTAATCACCTTTTAACCAGCACTTCTGTATTCTGGCTCCAAGCAGCTGGAGAGAGGAGAGAAGCATCCATCACTTCATCCAAGCAATACCAAATGCTGCTGTGGCCATCCATCAGGGAAGCGCTGACCAACTGCCGCAGAAGAGTGTAGCTCACAAAACTGCATGGAGGTAAGGCTAAATAAATAAGGAGAGACACATGCAGGCAGTGTGGGGAAGAGAGGGGAGTGTTGAAGCTTTATGGGATGGAGCATTTCTACAGTCTAGTGTTGTTCCTGAAACTGTGGTATAGGCACCTTGCTTCTGAACCACTGGTCATGGACCATTCATGCCATCGTCTCTATTTTGGAATACATTCTTAGGAGAAAGATGCGATGTTTATTCCAGCTGCCTTTTTGGAAATGACTATCATTGGATGTAACCTGAAGAAGTGATGCACCATGAAACATCTGGATTCCTGTTTTCACAAGATGTGTTTATTCCCTCACGTTCTTCAGCCAGACTATTTTCTCTCAAAACCTTGAGTAAACACAAGAAGGAACTGCGTACTGACTGTTCCTCTTTCTAAATCCCCGAGGAAATGCCGCTTACCCCCAAATATATAGGACTTGACAAATTCTGGAACAGCATTATTGGAGTCCAAGTTCCTCATTTAAAAAAAAAAAATTTGGGGCTGGAGAGATGGCTCAGTGGTTAAGAGCATTGACTGTTATTCCAGAGAACCTGAGTTTAGTTCCAAGCAACCACATGGTGGCTCACAACCATCTGTAATGAGATCTGGCACCCTCTTCTGGCCTGCAGGCAAATATGGAGGGAGAATGTTGTATACATAATAAATAAAATCTTTGAAAAAAAATCAGTGGGATACTTTGTCACAAATAAAGATGCCTTTAAAAAAATTCCCCAAATTATAAACATCAACAAATAAATGATTGTAGTTCTATGTCTTCAACAGCTATTGTCAAAACACACAAGGAGCCAAGAAAAACTGCAGGCCCAGCACCTCCACTGGTATGGCTGTACTTTCACAGTCCCACGGCCCCTGAATTTGAATCATAGATCTCTGTGGGAAAAGCATAATGACAACGATGACCTTTACACACTAGTCCACACCATCATCACCAATAAATATAGTCTTCCCTCAATACGTGCCATTGATTCAGGGGTTCAAGTAAACGGGTGACCATTTTGAAAATAAACTCCCTTCTATCGTGTGATGCATAGGCCAATTTCCTACTTTCACATAATCTTGCATTTCTGAATTAAGGGCCCATTGTTGGTGCCACTTCTTGGGGTGCTTATCACATTCAATCTAGTATTAGAGCAAATTGCACACTCCCATCCTCTCCACTAGATTGTACACTCTTGAAGCATGGGCGAAAATCATACTCATCCGTGGGTTCCCTGAAGAGCTTGGCACTTTGCAAGTGAATAGAGCCACTTAATAAACACCAGGAGAATTGGATATTTTGAAGAGACCATACATCAAAGAAGTAAAATGAAATTAATTTTAATTGAAGCTTATTAAAAATGCACTCTCTCCTTTCCTACTGTACAGGAAATTCAAGCCAGTGTGAGCTGAAGAGACTATCTTCAGTATGAAAATTAAAAAGTATTGTTCTTCAACCTCTGGGTATAACTAGGTGACGCGGCGGGGGGAGGCGGGGGTTTATGGCCTGAAAAGATTGCATTTACAACTTGAAAACTCCACTTCACCAGGCTGAGTGACCCTGGACAAATTCCTTGATTGTGCTGAGGTTTAGTTCTCCCATCTGTCTGCTTATTGGGTGAGTATGGGGGTTTTTCAATGGGATAGCATGGGTTCCAAACTTCCAGCATGGCCACTGGTTCACCATCAGCATTTATCTGTCAAAGCTGCAATCAAACCCTGTGGTAAAACTTGGGCCCCACTGTGTTGTGACCTGAATCGAAACTTCATTTTATTAAATAATAACATGAGAACCACATATCTCTAAAATTTTTAATTTAGGCTCTCATTAAGAGTGAGGGGAGGATATATCGCTCACTAATAAAGTTATATATTGACAAGGATATAGATTGGTTGTTCCCGTGTGTGTCTGTGTGTGTATGTGTGTGTGTGTGTGTGTGTGTGTATACACAGCATGGTTAATGTGTGTCTCCACGAAAGGTATGCTTTCAAAAATAGGTGAGTTTATTAATGTGCTTACCTAGAGAAACCTACTATACAAACAGACAAAGAGTGGGGTGCCAGGTTGTCATTATGCCAACGCCCTAAGCACTAAGTGGAGAAAATGGGTTGTTTACTCTTCATTTATTAAATAAATTTATAAAAAATTTATAAATAAATAATAAAGAAAGAATTCTTTATTTATTAAATGTTCATTAATGAACTTTCTCCTCTTTGGCCTAAGTCAAACTCCACTCCTCTTCTCAATCTCACCAACATGCATGGGCCATTTCAGCAGTAAATTGCAATGTCCATCCTGGGGAACCTTGAAGCCCAACAGAGCGTGGCTCAGGCTACCCATCCCCCTGCCTCCCTTTGCATCAACTCCTGCCCTCTTCCTAGTCCTGTTTTATCACCTCTTCCGAACATTTAGCTTCTGTCTTTACCCTCTGCTCACTGCATAATGGCTTTCAGATTAAACTGGAATCTCCAACCTATACCATACTCTAGCTTCAGTCCAGTCTTGATTTCTCTCACAGCCTTAGTCAGGGCTTCCATGAGTCTACTGCTGGGGCTACTTCCTACATACTTCTTCCTGTCTGATACTAAACTGATCTCCTAGGAAGACCTTCAGATGGCCCTTGGCAGTGAAGAAGGTGTCCTTCTTCATAATCCATTCTATTGGCTCTGTGCCACTGAGGTTCTCTGATCCTTCCACCTCTTTCCCATCAATCCTTGTATCACTTCATTTACAGAAGCTTTCTTCAGCCACAGAATCCTTGGTCCTGTTTATTCCTTCCTTCCACTCTTTACCTTGGCATGATAACAAGAGTCTTCTTGATAGACTACAGAAACACTCTAGAAAGGCCTCCAGGTAGGTTGGGGGTATTGGAAGGCCCATCTTAATTGTGTGTTAGGGTATGTTCCCTGGGCAGGAAATCCTAGGCTGCACAAAATGGAGAAAGCTAGCTAAGTATGCATTCATTTCTCTGTTTTCTGATTGTAGGCATGATGTGGACAGAGTCCTCAGGGTTTTGTTACCCTGATTTCCAGCCATGATGGATTTATTTGTACTTTGAACTGTGAGCTAAACTGAACCCTTTCCACTGTAAGCTCCATTTGTCACTGTCAGAGCAACAAGAAAGAAACTAAAGAACATTTCTTCATAGTATGCAGTACCATCTTTTGTTACATTGTATGTTTGTGTGTGCACGCATGTGTATGCATGCATTGAGAGAGAGAGAGAGAGAGAGAGAGAGAGAGAGAGAGAGAGAGAGAGGGAGAGAGAGAAATGACTTCTTCCACTAAACTCGAGTAAATTATGTGAAGTTATTTGAAAAGATACATAATCCTTCAATTTACTTTATAGAGAGTGAGATGAGAAATGTCAATAAGAGCAGTTACATTTAATTAAGCCCTTGGTAAATTCCAGGTATTGGAACAAGCATTGTATATCTGTGTCCTCACACTGCCTTCTAGCCCAGTGGTCCTATCAAGAGGGCTTATTACCGCCTTGAATGAAATCAGGGCAGAGAGGTTAAGTGATCATCACCAAATTACAATGGCAGGGCTTGCATAAAAGGCCTAGATCTTCATAGTGCTCTTCCAGACACAGTCCCTGCTAAGAGAGCAGGATAGCTGCTAATTGTAATAGGGTTTAACAAAGGAAGGCTTTAAGGAATGAGAAAGGGGGAAAAAAATCATTGTCTTGACAGACAAATAGGATTTTGATAAGTAGAGAAAAGATGAGAAAACAGATGTCTGATTAGCAGCTATAATTCCTGAGAGTCTGGATATGAGGACTTCAGAGCTTGGAAGCACCTGGCTAACTTCTATCTTTGATTTAGAGAAACACAAGCTTTCTTCCTAAAATGACAATGTATCATCTTGGGGAAAAGTGTGGAGGTTGTGGTGATAGTTTCTGATAAAAGTGAGTTTGTTTACTACATATTCATTCCACATGCACGTAGCGGGGGCTTCCTCTGTAAAACAGATGGGGGAATAAAAAGATGGAGAAAACACTGTCCAGAGAACTAGTGTAAAACTATCACAGCAGTCACATATTATAGTTGTGATGTAATGGGGGGGTCCTCCATTTTCTGGGACAGGAGGAGCGGGACCAAGAAGAAAATTGATTTCTCTCATCCACATTCCCTGTGTTCTGTTGCTTTTCATTGCGGACTAAGTTTTTCTCTCTGGCAAACGTTTTCACAATAAGAAGAATCTACTTTGAGGTTACCCAAGGATCCCTTTTGTTGGTGAGAGCTCTGATTGTTCCCTTGCTCCTTAGTCATAGAGGTGGGGAATGTGTGAGGCCAAACCAGCAGCACCATATCTCCTGCTGAAACACGCAGTGGCTCACAGTGTGCTTTGGTGAGGAGGAACTTGGGCTCCCCACTGTTTTCCCTTTGAGGAGCTGAGTTTGCCAGATCCCCAGTAAGCAGACAGAGGAGAGATGTGGGAGGGTCCACCTGTATTTCTGTGCCTTGATTGGCTAAATAAAGAGCTGCCTGGCTTATAGTTAGG
>JAQHUG010000081.1:2675045-2715541 GCA_028555095.1 Dicrostonyx torquatus
GATGATAGCCAATATCCAGTTTCTTCTTCCTCCCCAAGACAAACACTAGTTGGAATTTTTCCCACAGGAGCGGACTGTTCAGTGGGACTTTGGATTCTCCCACCTGTAGGCTCCAGTGGAAGGAAGGAAGCAACCAGCTTCCCTGCCTTTGTCCACAGTGCCAATGCCCTGTGAGAATCCAAACCAGCCAGTTCAAAGGAAAGAAACCCATCCAACATTTAAGAGCTGTGACACTAAAAGCGAACTCAGACACTGGCTCTAGTTCCCCTCCCCATCCTGGGAAGTCTGTCTTTTTATGTGCTTTGCGGTCTGCTGGTGCCTGCATGTGCTTTTGCCTTTGATAAAATCTGGATGTGTGCTGAGACCTTGCTTTTCCTGCCTTTTTGTTCTTGAAATTGATGACAAAAAATAATCTGTGCCAGAAATCCTAGGCAACGCCACTTTTCACTTTGAGTGTGTCAATTTAATTCCTAAAGTTTGAGTCTACTATTCACAGTCAACTTGGCAATGCAGTTGTTCTCATTTCATGTATAGAAAAGGAGCATGTAAGCTATACCAAACACCCAAAGCTCCAGTCTCCCCTGTAATACTGATGCTGAGTTTATCCTAGAAGGAGGTAACCATTTCCTACCCAAAGTGACTCTCCCCAGCTGGCCACGTAGTGTACTTAAGTAACTTCCCTGACTCAAAGCCGGGACTCAAGACTAACAGAGCCCAAGCCTTGAGTTGGGATCCAGCTTGTCAAGCAGAGAACAGAGAGTAACAGGGAAGAGATGCAATAGCAAATTTATGATGGGGAGGTGGGCTAGGCAGCATTGCTTTCTTCAGAGGTGACATATCTATATGGATGGAGCCAGGATTCCATCTTGTAGAAAAGACACTGCTGACTCTTGAGAGTTGGCTCAGCGTTTTGAACTATTGTTGTGTAACTGAACATAGGAACGGAAAAACCTAGACAATGGTAAGATGTTTCTGAGCGTGCAATGACTAAAACTGAGTTCAAAATTGAGTATTTGATGAGTCTGAGGTGTTTCTCTTGAAACTTGTCTGTGGTGTATTTTGTGACATCACTGCCCGGTCTCTGAACATTTAGGTGCACTTTGCAATGTGCCGTATGCTGCCAACAAATATTGCAGAATATCCCATGGCCAGGATGCAAAACTATTGACAGGTATGAACGATAGTGTTTTCACCACACATATGAAAGTTTCTGCTTTTCTAGAAACTATGGCTTGAGTACAAGTAGAGAGAGCTTTTAATGTTTTCCCACCAGCACTGCTTGGGATGGCAAGTATTAAATTCAAATATCTAAGCTGTGTTAGAATGCTTGGTTTTTAAATTTTTCTGCTGATTTGCTGCCTCAAGTTACACTGAAAAATCATTAAATTAATTTTATCTTGACTTTAAGTTAGAATGTCTAATAATTTATTTCTGAAATGGTCTTAAATATGCTTCTGCCATTTTATACTATATATTTATGCAAGGTGACAGTCTCAGCACTGATGATAATGAAATAAAACTGTCATTCAACTCTGAGAATTAAAAGACACTATGTCTGCAGAATCAAATTTTCAGCCAATATTTAATTCCTTACATAAAAGCAAACATGCATATGTATCTCATTAGTATCTCATTAGTGTGCAATTTTTCATCTTTAATAAATGGCAAACTACATATATATCAAATAAATCAACTTCTTTAATAAATGGCAAACTACATATATAGCAAATAAATCAACGAAATAAATGTTTGGTTTGTGAACCTATTTTATGTACCTATATGCATAAGATTATATAAAAGTTTCTCAGGTGAAAGGGCTATGTATGGACTAAGGAAACTCATGTAGAATGTGTGAATGAGAACATCATATGTTCGTTCAAACCTACAATCTCACAAATGTTAGAAGATGAGACACTTGAGTCATGTGTTCAAGGTCAGCCTGGGCAATATAGGAAGACCCCATCAATAATGAAGAAAAAAATATAAAGAGTGGGGAGATCAACCCATTTGAGGTGTTAATCCAGTCATGGAATCCCTTGCTCTTCCTTATATCCCCAAAAGGATTAGGTTTATGGAGAAAGACAATCCATTCACTCCAGAAATGTCTGAAGGCCACTGTTCTAAAAGGTAGGTTGACCACAAGGAGCAAGACTTGGGATGCCTCTTAGAGAGTTTACGTCTGTCCATGAAACTTTTTCCTGGGTCTCTATTCCAAACTGTCTGCTTGCTGTAGAGTCAATTCTCAGCCTCCTCTGTCATTTCCTCAAAGTCTTCGCTGTTTCCATCCAGGTTTAATGCTGTGAACAGCATTCTCCTCTGTCCTTTCTGTCCACAGAGCTTTGGCTGCAGTGGAAGGTATCGGCGAGTAAGAAAAACTGGTCCTAATTATAAAAGGTTAAGTTGTTTGCTCGGGGTCATTTGGCTATGCCCTGGCAGAGTTCAGCAAGCCCAGATCCCTGGATGAGGTTAAATCCTTTTGGTGAACGTACAGAGAGCACCTTGAACCTCCTCTTCCATAACATCCATCATACTCTTGTAGCCATTTAGTTCAGGCCTGCGTTCACTACACTGTTACAGAGTCTCACAGCCAATGCAGTGCCTACCATCTGTACTATGCCTGTCCCTCTATCTAGTGCACACTTGGTGTAAGGTAGGTAGACAAAATTTTGTTTGCATTTATTGGAAATTTGAATCTGGGGCCAGAAGATGACTTTCTGTAAAGGGCTTTCCACATAACCATAAGGAATTAAGCTTGGATTCTCAAAACCCACATTAGTAGAAGATCAGGCATGGAAAGTGTCTGTAACACCAGCCCTGAAAGATACATGTATCCCTAAAGGATATTGGCCATTCTGCCCAGCTAAACCAATGAGCTTTAGGTTCCATGTGAGACTCTGTCTCAAAAATTAAAGGTAGAAAGTTCATTGAAAAGTGACTCAATGTTAACCTTGTGGTTCCACAAATACATGTGATATCCTTGTATGCACACATGCACATACTGTACACATACACACCAGCAATATAACCCACAAGTGACATAAATCATAATAATAAATCTCAAAACCCAAGCTGGGAGAATAGAGACTTGGCTCAGAGGTAAAGTACTTGCCTAGAGAACTCAGAGCCTTGCCAAGTTTGGTCCTCATCTCAAAACCAAGAAAGAAAAGACAAACTTACAAAAAAAAAAGAAAAGAAAAGAAAGGAAGTGAGCAAGGGAGGGAAGAACAGTAGAAGAAAGGAAGAGAAGAAGGAAGGAAGGAGGGAAGGAAGGGAGGGAGGAAGGGAGGAAGGAAGAGAGACAAGGTAAAAATAAAAAAAAAGAAAGCTGGGCCTGGTAAGGCAAACCTATTATATTAGCTCTGGGGAGAAGAAGACCCCAAGTTCTACCACAGCTTGGAAAACAAACAAACCCCCAAACAAAGCAAAACTACTTTAGGAATTCCCAGAAACTGTCCATTTTCAATGGTTTCTTAAATCTGAAACCCTTGTATGAGATGGTTGTCTTGAGCCTGAAAAGAACCCAAGATTTCAGGCAGCTTTTATAGACAATGGAGGTTTCTAAACCAAAACACAGAGGGATGGAGGTGTGTTGCATTGGGAACATCTTAACTGAGTCAGCCAGTGTGGTCACAGAAGTCCTTTGTGGGTAATGACAAAGAACACAAAAGAAAGGTTGCTTTTGCTCACATCCTGCAACATGACAGCAAACCATCTGGGTGTGTGACAGCTTCCTAGGGCAGAGAGGAAAGAAAGGGTACGGGGAACACATGTAAGTCATGAAGAATGAGGTTCTTGATGTAGAACATCACTGACTGCCGAGACCTGATCCTGCACACAGGGGAACGACATGAAAGTTACCCCGAAGAAGACAGAGCAGAAGGCCAATGAGGTTGAGTAAAGGGCAGCCACCTGTAGCAGCAAGCCCAAAGTCTAAGGCAGCATGGTATCTGCACTGTGCCCAGAGAACAATGAAGACATTGTTTTCCGTGAAGCATTGTTCATCAGTGCTCACTTACTGTGTGAATGGAGGTGTGCTCTGAAGCCCGTATGGCAGGGCATACCACACTCCTCTGGTTAGGAAGCAGACTTAGGTCACAACGCCAAGTGCCAGTCTCCGTGGGACGAACAAGACTGGGCTAGATAGTAAAAGCTAGATGGGAAGGCCTTTGGAAGGAAGGAGGTAGCCTGTTATTGGGAAGGAGTCCTGTAGGAATCCCACAAGGAAGGAGCAAGACTGGATCTCTGAGCAAGCTTAGCTGGAAGCTGGTGTCTCCCTTCCACTAATTGAGATCTGCGGAAGATTTAAACATTGCTGTGTATAAAGTTGAAGCTACAGGACTGAGTATGAGCTCTGTCGTCCAGACCTGAGTCAGGACAACAGGCAGGAAAGCCGTGTTTCTCATTGCTGGCATCATGGTGGCACTGGAGAAGGGATTCTAGCAAAGATCATGAGACCCAACAGCCCTTTGCAGGGACATAGCCACTTCTGAGCCCACTCTAGAGGACGACAGCTTAGAGCATCCTCAATCTGACTCGGTGCATCTTCACGCAAGACCTTGCAGAGAAATCCCGGATTCAATGGTCCATGAGTATTTGAAGTGCTACAGTAAACCTCAAAAGGGCAAGATAAAGTTTTGTCTTGCTTCCCATGCTGCCTCTAGTGCTAAATATAACATCTATTTCATACTAGGGACTTTACAACTACTTGGTGAACAAATTAATACATACATTCCATAGTTTCCATAAAAACAATAGTTATTACTGTATTTAATCTGTTTCTATTAAATTTTATGTATTTATCACGGGTTCATGTGCAGGTGCCATGAGATGTATGTAGAGGGTCAGAGGGAAACTTGTAAGAGATGCTTCTTCCCTTGCATCACGTGGGTCCTAAGGATTAAACTCTGATCTTTAGGCTTGGTGGCACGTGTTTTTAGCCATAAACCGTTCTTTCAGCCTCTATGATTACATTGAAAGGACCATTTACTTTAGACCTACATAGAGCGTCTAATGGGGTCACTTACAGATTGCCCTGGGTTTGATAGTCAGCATAGACTTGGACAGTAAAATTGGATAAATTCTCTGTAACTACTAAATTATTAAAAGACTGGAAAAGTCCATCTAATGAAAGCTATGATTTAGTAATTTCTAATCAACAAGGCAACTGGCAATATCTAGTGTGACTAGGAATAGGAAGACGTTCAGCATTTCTAAGCCAAAGCTTCTTCAGGAGAAGTTAGTGATGCCTTCCAGAGCAGTGCTACCCACCGAAAGGGAAGTGGGGCTATAGTACTTGCTCTTTGCAGGTACTGAATACCAACGTTGTGAAAGAAACTTTGGGATACAGAGAATCAATCAGTTTTAACCCCTCTGTAACAAAGCACAGGAAACCCCAGATAGACCCCAGGGAAACAATGAACTCACAATGGTTCCAAATGTGGATGACGTTGGTAAGCCGTTATAACATATTCACATCACGCAAATTCTTTTTAACTGCCTATAAAATAATATTTGAACTTGGGAATTCACAAGTCCTGATGGACTTTACAAAAGCCCAGGACCCGTTTCTGACGAGTAGGATATTTGACTATTAGTGTTACTAAGTGAATTTTGTATCTGAAAACCTGAAAATTCCATGATCAGAGTTCTTACTGCCTTTCATTCCTCTCTAACACACACACACACAGGCGTGTGCGTGTGCACACACGTACACACATGCACATACGCATGCACACTGGAAGAAACATGCTTAACAAAGGTTACATGAGCATGGCCGGAACCTTTGCAAGGCCTCTCTGTTTATAATCTGGGGGAAAATGTTGAAAATAGCAAGCAACTTTTAAATAATTAAGTCACAGAGCTTGTCTGCTCTTGCAAAATCAATTTTTCAATAGGTTAGAAAGTTCCAGAAGGAGAGTCAAGTTCTAAAATTTCCCTGAAGGTTGGGAAGTTGCAACAAAAGCCACAGAAGGCTGAGTCTGGATGCTCACTTGGGGCTGGACACCTGCTCTCTGAGATACTGTTGCACCATTTATAAAATGGGGGTGCACGGCCTGCTTTTATTGGACTATAGGAAGAACATGTGAGATTTTTTTTCAAAGTCTCAACTATATCTTTCAGAAAACAGATTTTATTCAACTTGTACTCAGTCTCTCTGATTCTGGACCCTACGAACTCCCCCAATATTCCGCTCCATCTCATAGGAACCTCATAATGGTCCAGGACACTGAATCCAACAAACACCATTGCTCCAAACACACATTTTAGTACCTGCACCTCTCTCTCCTTGTTCTTAAAGTGTAGTTGCCCTTCCAGACTGTCTTCTTAGCTACCCAAATTTGGTTTACAGCCCCTTCAATGTCTCTTAGGTCACCTCACCTCCTTCTAGTAACTGTGCACACTGCCAATGGTATAATGCCATCTCTTAACCCTTCCCGCTAGGACTCAGACTGGGGAAACCATTTTCCTCCTAGGCACCATGCGGTCACAAAACAGTGTTAAAACACTATTGAGATCTGCTGAAAATCGCCAATACTGTAAGTTCTTTATACTCTAAGTTCTCTCTCTCTCTCTCTTTCTCTCTGTTACTTTCCTATTGAAAAACAAAAAAAGGCCAGAGATTGGGACAATTCCAGATGTTCTCGCTGTGTGAGACTCCTTGAGCAAAAGCACTGTCAGATAGGAAGCCAGATGACCCCGATGCCAGCACCAGTGGTCTTGAACAGTTCACAGCTGCCTTCAGATAGCTATACAAAATTAATTGCCTTGGCACCTGAAGGCACGGCACCAGGCAGTCCAGGTTGCCTGAAGCCGTTCACAGCAGCTGTTTTCTAACAAGTCATAGATGAACTATTCCTACCCTGACAAGAGGGGGCACGCTTCCCCTGGGGTGTCCAGTTCACACCTGGCCCAAAGCATAAGACCCAATGGCTGTGAATGACACTGGACACAGGACTATGTTTGTCTAAATAAATGCCTGTGGTTGACAACACCCCCTCTTCGGGCTATATAGGCTCACTCAGAGAATCAGCAGGGAGCCACTCTCCTGAGCTGCTTGCCCTGGTGTTGCCACAGGAGGACCAAAGCAGTGCAGACTAAGCTGGAAAAAAATGAAGAAAGAGGCAACAGAGAAGAACGGACAGTGCTGGGAAAGCGATAGCAGCAGTGGGGACAGCTGGACAGCTAAGCAAGTGCCCTGCTCAAGGGGCAGTGGATCCTGCTCCAGGGCAGCAGACTGATCCTTGATCTTGTCGGTGGGGCTGCGTGGACCATCTGGTGCCTTGACGGCAGAATGAGCAACCTTTCACAGTCAGCAGCTAGACTCCCTCCGGGAACTTGATGTCGCGTGTACCTTGTGTGCATTACCTAGTGGTTTGACAACTGAAATTCCACACTACCTGGAATCACTACTGTCCATACAGCTTCAGTTTCTCCGTACCGTGCTACCAAAGAGTCCGGCATAAGCTCCTGGCTTCCCGGCACAAATGCATCTACAACTGCTTGTGCACCGACAGGGTTCAGGAACGCTGCATTCAGTCCCGGTGGCTCGCATTGTGCTCCCTGTACCCAGTGCTAGATTCTTTGCACAGCCTTGTTTCAGGACAGCATCCAGCTCCCAACTCTAGATCCCAGCGCAAAGAACCAGAAATCATTATTTCAGTACTAAATAAATGGGGCAGAGGCCGGGGTGTTTGTTTGGGAGCCTAAGGGGAAGCCACCTTGGAAGCCTTAGACACAGTGCTGGTAACCTCTTCAGGCCTGGATCCAATCACCCACCAAAGCCAGTGTATGCAAACGGCCAGAAACCACCCAGGGATTTAAAATATCTGGGATCCTGACCCCAGCAGTAAGAAAGTCTTGTGCCTGGGCAATTCCAGCCGTACCCAGTGGAATGTTGACCTAGGAGAGACAGGCACTCCAAGTCATGCTGGCTATAGCCACTGATAACCGAAGGAGCAGTTGCAAGAGAGAGCCATCAAGTCAAGAAGGACAGCAGAAGCAGCAATGGTGAGAGACAGAGGTCGACAGAAAGTCATAAGGATCCAAAGAAGACACCCACAGACTTGGGCACCAGCATATGTCCAGATTACTAGCATCTCTCAATCTAAAGCCCTGGCTAAGAGCTCAGAACTGGATGCTGCAAGAAGTCAAAAGGCTGAACACTTTAGGCCACCACGGAAAGGACAATATTAGATGAGCCATGTGCCTGTATCTACTTGACTACTGCACACCTGCTCTCTGGTGCCAAATACGGAGGGGCCCACAATGGCTTCTACAAACGAGCATTTGAAGGGCTTTTTTTTTTTTTTTTGGTTTTTCGAGACAGGGTTTCTGTGTGGCTTTGGAGCCTGCACTGGAACTAGCTCTTGTAGACCAGGCTGGTCTCGAACTCACAAAGATCCGCCTGCCTCTGCCTCCCGAGTGCTGTGATTAAAGGTGTGTGCCACCACCGCCCGGCTTGAAGGGCGCTTGTGACTTCAGTTTATAAGGTACCCCAAGCCACTAACGAGTTACACCCCTGGCGTTAGGATTCCTGAGGAATGGAGTATATGTTTCATCTCTGTCTCCCTAACTGCCCAGCATCTTGCTCAGCATACAGCAATGTTTAGAACGGAGTGAGAAGCCTACTTGGAGAACCTCTCTGTGCAAAGCACTCACTACTGTCAGAGGATAGTTTTAATCTCAGAAAATGACCTTTTAATGAGAGGATCTTGTCAACAACGATAAAGAAGTCTTTCATTGGTGAGATAAATAGGAGAATTTAGCGAGAGACAGAGAGAACGATTGTAATGGTCCACGGAGCCTGCATTGACCATACTTCCTCCTTCACCTAACTGCTAGTTTCTGACAGATTCAGGGGATTTAAAGCATCCTGCCTTGCCTTTTCTGTCTTCATTGATATCAAACTCCAGAAGAGAAAAGCACAGGCTGAGCTGTGCATGCATTCCAGGGAAGTCTCAAAAGCCACCGTGTTCCACTGTGTACCTGAAATGACAGACTCAGCTGGACACGGTTTTAGTCATTTCTCATCCACGTCACCCCTCTCCCACGCACTGTCTGTAGGAGGAAAGGCATTTGTGCAAGTGCAGCCTGTTGAGCTATCTTCTCATCGCATGGTCTTACCTGGGTCCAAAGTAAATGGACATCATTTACAGCAAGGACACTGATAAGAGCACGTTCAAAATCTCCAAATTTATTTAACTGTCTTGCTTACAAAGAGGACTCATGACAGAGAAAACTCACACTGAACAAATCCACTGCTGCACTCCTTTTAATCAGTCCTGAATTCCTCCTTTTCTTTTGACCAACTTTGAGCAGCAGGTGAGAAAAAATTAAAAATTTAAAAAAATTCAATCCACTAAATTGACCTCTTAGTCCACAGTGCCCTCTCGTGGTCAAATGTGAAACATTTTTCTGTATTTATACACACAGGATCTCCTTTTGAAAGTTAGCACACTGTCTTGGTTTAGCTCACCAGTCTCTAGGTGTCTGGTGATCTTACAAGTTCGTCTTTTTAAATCTATACTAAAAATGAATTGCAGACTTATAAATAAAGAACAAATAACTGCTTTTATTAACTCCCATATCTGCTAACACAAACCCCGGGGGCCTCTACATAAATAGAGAGACGTGGGTGGGTCACCATCTGTGCATACTCCTGCTTGCCAAACAACCTGTTATAGTAACAGGCATTGTGGTGACCAGAGTGCTTGGCCATCTAGACTTTGCCTGGACGCTGCCTGATCCCTCTTTGGGAACATAGGGAGTTAGGTGTTCATGTTTGTATCTTGGCACCTGGCAAGAGAGGGAATGCATTCCAAATACTGGCCTCCTCAGCTTCCTGCCTCCTAGGCCTGTACCTTGTAGGCTGAGCATCTCAAAGATTGCATCTCAGTTCTTTTTGCTGAGGTAATGGTAATAATCAGATGAAAAAAAAGTGTAAGGCAAATCAAGAGAGAATTAATTAGTCCACTGTGGACTGTAAAATTAGGAAACTTTTCCTACGTGTTTACGTTTTGTTATGTTTATTAGTTAATACTCTCTACTTTTTACCTAATTGTATTAATAATGTAGATCAAAATTCATAATAACAGAACTCCACCAAGGGTAATGTAGCTTCCCTTTTCGTATTGCATAAGTTTTAGTCCTTTGGCATACTTCAACAAATAACCTTGAGAGCATCAGCCTGGGAGTGAGCTCCTCTCCAGCTGGCACTAGATAAACTTATCCAGGGCCGGGGTGTGTGAAGTGAAGATATGACCAAATGGTGAGGAATAGGTGGCGAGTGTTTGGCTGCTTTCACAGTTGTTTTAGTAAGCACCATCAGAATCTTTTCCCTATGAATTGACATGGGAAAGGAACATTATATCCAAATCATTGTGCATAACCCTATACCTGAAATTCTTCCTAGATTCTATTTTTCTTTTCTTTGTTTTTTTTAAAGATTTTTATTTATTATATATGCAGTGTTCTGTCTGCATATGTGCTTATTCCCCAGAAGAGGGCACCAGATCTCATTACAGATGGTTGTGAGCCACTATGTGGTTGCTGGGAATTGAACTCAGGACCTCAGGAAGAACAGTCAGTGCTCTTAAACTCTAAGCCACCTCTCCAGCCCGAATTTATTTTTCTAATTAAAGTTAGAGGTTCTGCTGAACAATAAAGCAATCTATTATGGCATAAGCCTCCAATGGAGCATTTTAATGGATCTATGCAAATGAAATACTAAAGAAAGCCACAATTCAAGTTTTGAAGCATCAATTGTTTTTCCAAGATTTCCTAGTATTAAGAGTGGTCTGGTCATTTTAGTGATATGTGTGTACCTGAACCTTTAAGAAACCCCTGCATTTCAAAGGAAGAAAAGTTCATTTTCATATTCCTCAAAAGAAAACATAGCAATAAGGTCTATGATTCCATAACATTTGCTGGCTGATATCATTCTCTTGCCAAAGAAGCCTTCATTTAACTCCAGGGCAGAAGCGAGTGGACTCACCACAGGCATGTGTAATAAAGAGACAGATGGCCACACTGGTCACCTGTCAGCAGAAATTATTCACAGAGGAGAAAAGGAGCAACCAAGACTGAATAATTCTTGCGTGTTTTGATTTCATAATCTCAAGCCACGCTTTCTGTTTATAAGGTAAATTTTAATCAGAGCAGGAAACAAAATAGGGGAGAGGATAGAATATTTATTGCAGTCCTCACCAGAGATGGATGACATGAAATATTCTTCTTTGATCATGATGGATGACCCTTGATGTATAAGCTGGAAAATGAGTGTCCTCCCTACCCAAGCACCTCCCTATAGACTTGCCAAGGAAAAGGATGGGTCTCTCCTGTCCAAACCTGACAACTGGATTTAATCATGTGTGGAAGTAACAATTCCCCATGTTAAGCATTACATTGACCCTGAACCAGCAGCAGCAACAGACTTCAGTTTGCTCCCTAGACTTTCAGTAAAGACAACAAAGACGGAAAGGGGTGGCAGGAATCTGGTTCTTAAATATTCATTTGGTCATAGTTACATCCAATTTGCATATTTATAAATTGCACTTAATAAAGAGGCAAAGATAATTTTCTCTACTTCCTGTATACTTGTAATTGCTTGTAAATTTAAAATTAAGCTGTGGTTTTTTAAGAAATACCATGGCTTTTTTTCCATGTTAATTTAAATTAGGTGAAAATATATAACGTAATTGATTTGTAGAAATAGTCTATTTCTCAAAGAAGGGGAAATTTCTTGAGCATTCCTTCTGCAGATAACTAAAAGCGGTAGGGTTTATTTTTTTTGAACTTCTAAAGAAAAATCAGAGAATCTAAGCAACCTTGGGTTGTTCTTCTTCAGCCACTTGACAAATCCTCTAAGCCATGGGACCAGAAAATCGCAGGATTAATGGAGAGGCAAATAGTATCTTAGCTTATGCCTACCTTCTCAGACGGACAGATGGCCATGACTTATAAATTCCTCCCTCTTAATCCTGTCATCAATACACTTGACTTTTTCTTCTGTTCTTTAACAAAAAGAAATGCCAAGGCTTCCTGCTGAGCTATAATCCCTGGCATGTAAGATAGCTGACCTGTGTTAGCATCACTCCACCCGGAAGCTTATCCCAATACTAGCAACTGTCAGAAAAGATGACCCCATGTCAACTGTGAGCAAGATCTGCCGTGAAGAGTTGGAGCTTCATGTTTCAATGTGCGCAAACCCTTGTGCACGCCCTGGGAATTCTCACACCAACTGGAAACAACAAGAAGAAAGAGGAAAGGAGGAGGGGGGAAGAAGGAAACCCAAAATAGTTGTCTATATCCCTTAACGCTTCCCCTCAAGCCTTTGTTACATAAATTGGGGGAGGGGAAAAATTCTATACCTTTTTAAGGTCAAAAACTTCTTATACCACAGGAGAGGTTACCAAATGGTCAAATATCTGTCCTTTTAAAGATGAAATAATGTACATAGTTCAAACAGATGCAAGAGCTAACGGTACTGAATGGATCAAGCACTGTAGGTGAGCAGAGGTGGGGAGGATTTGAAGAAAGAGTCCTCCAGCATCTCTGGATGTTGCCTAGAGCCTGGTAACTAACAGAACTTAGCTGAAAGAACAGGGGGAAATGTGAACTTGGAATGAATTTGTTCTCAGTCATACACAGCAAAGGATATTAAAACTGTATTTCAATAGAGAAAGAATTCACAACCCATTTTTCTGGAAATCATATAGCCAACATTATCTGATATCTCTAAGTGTCGTGCATGGCTATAATGCTATGTGATATTTGAGGAGCACAAAAAGATGTGTAGTGCCTATACACTTTCTTAAGCTTACAAAAACTCTATAAATTATAATCAAAAGCAAATATAAAAGACAAAAATGAGTAATATTGAGATCTTACATCTTTACAAATGGAATAGATTCGTGAAATGATAGTCACGCTTCCTATCCTGTGGTTATTAGACTTGACTATCAGCTTTGGTGTGGCTTGATCTGTTTTTCACAAAACTGAAACAAGACCTAAATTTCGATGTCCAAAGTCCCACTCCATGCCCTCTGCCCTTCAGTCTACGCACTGTAGGAAACTCCTGTTGTTTTTCTTGCTTTTACTCAATGTTCCTCCGAACTTTCTTTCAATGTGCTGTTTCAGATACTGAGCCAGGATTTGGCTCTTCCTCATGAGCAGGTGAATGTGATGTTTCCTCTCCACACGGCTTACACTCTTTGTTCAGCTTCCACTCCCACTCTGCCAGAAATTCTTCTAAGGCAAGGCTTGCTCGTATCATACCCAGGTGCTAAAATTCCCCTTTGCAGTTGTAATGGTTAGTTTCTTTTCTTTTTATCAGCTTTTGTTATCTTAATGCAATCTAGAATCACCTGGCAAAGGAGTCTCAATGACGGATTATCTGGGCTAGATTTGTTTGTGGGCATACCACTGGGTAACTACCTTGATTATGTTAGTTGAGATGGAGGACCCAGCCACTGTGGGTAGGTCCATTCCCTAGAAAAGGAATCCTGGAATATATTTTTTAAAATGGAGAAATGGAGCCAAGCACTAGAAGGCACGCATCAGTCCAGGGCTCTCTGCTCTTGGCTGCTGGTATAATACGACTGACCGCTGTTTCAAGCTCCTGCTGCCCTAATTTCCTGATGGAGATAGACTGTAATCTGGAACCGTAAGCCAAATAAATGCTCCCTTAAGCTACTTCTGTAAAGGAATTATCACAGTATCATAAAACAAAAGGAAGACAATGCTTTTGCTCTATGACCATTTGCCTTCCAACGCGTGATCTGGACCTCACTCCCAGGGTGTCACCTGAAGTGCTTCATCCTTTCTCAATGACAACCAAACATTCTCTTCCCCACGCAGTCCCTGGGCTTTTCCCACCATCCTCTCTATTCACTGTGTTACTTCCACACAACACTGGGCTTGAGCAGAGTAGAATTGAAATAAGAAATGCATACACTGGACCTCGTGTCTCTAAAAATGGTACATATGGTTACATGGTTATATGGGCTAAGATGAGATAGTTTTGATTTTTAAATGTTGGAGGACATATTTAAATATAAAGTCATTTTAAAGAAAAGCTTACTTTCTTACAAAGGGCCATGAACAACTGAGTACAAGGATCAAGTTCCTCACAAACTTTAGAATACAGCATTGTAATTTTTATTGTACACTTTCCCCCATCCCCATCTCCTCTTTCTTCTAAGTACTCAGATTTCCCATTAACATTCCCCTCTTTACCTAGAGCAACATGTTTCCTCTGGCTCTTCTGTTCTGTTCTAGCTCGCGTGGGTAACAAGGAGAGCTAGAAGGACATAATTCTACAGAGCACTATCTGGAAAACTTGTCATGGTAACCCACATAATCGTCACATTCAAAATTTCAGTTATATTGCATATATTTATCAGAACTGTATTAACATTCATCTGATACAACCCATATAAAGTGTCAGCAACAAAAGGATATACGAGCAATTTTACCTACCCTATGGAATTGAGAGTTCACAGAATAATCGATAGGCACAGTGTTATAGACACCTCAATAGAGCTTTTGAAATGAAATGAAAATTGAATAGGAAGAAAAGCAAGGAAGTCAATATTTTCATGTCTTACACTTTACTAAAACAATTCATAATTAAAATAACCACATAGTCCTGATCCAAATTCGAAAAACAAATCATACATAAACCAATAGGTAGACACTCTACTAGCATCTATTAGTTGAAGGCCCACTGAATAATCACAGATGAGCAAAGCTAAAGGGTGGGGCCAAGAGCTAATGAGTTTGTGGCACATTTGGCCAAGTGTCCTACAGGTGTTCTAATTTGTGACAGCAAGTGCTAGAAGACTCACAGTGAAACTGAGGTTAGGAGAAAGTTCTGGAGAGTCATAGCAGCTGCGCTGTAGAGCTGTGAGGTGTTCAAATAGAAAGCCCCATTTTGACAGGAAGACATATGACGAAAGACTCACATTAGACAACACCTGCTGAGTAAATGATAGGCAGAGGAAAGAAGAAGGGAGCCCAGGACTATTATATAGGAGAACACCAGGGCAGAATTAGAGGAAAAGCTAGGATAGGCACAAAAAGAAATACATTCAAGACATTAAAAGGATATGGGTTTGCAACGGGACAAAACAGCGAATTCATGACACCCCTAGCCATGAGGCAGGGGCTAGTAAATCAATGACAGGGGTTGACTCGAATCTGGGTGAGGGATGATGGGTCTTAAGACAAAGGTTATCGCGTATTATGAGAATGTCTAGCCTGTTACTGCCTAGGCGCTCCAAACAGCATGTGGAGGCAAATGAAATCTTCAAGACGGTAAAACAATAAAGGATTGTATAATGACTCTTAAAGGAGAATAGAAAAGAAAATTTAGGGAGTAGTAGCTGCAACAGATACACATATTTTCTGTGATTATATATCTAGATATATGGTCACAAAAGATTAACTCAGTCAGGATAGCACAAAGGATGGGAGGGCCAGGGGAAGGAACAAAGTCTAGACTGTTGTGAGTATCATTTTATTTATTATTCAGAGAGGAGGAGGAAGGGGGGGAAGAGTATGTTAGAGTGTTGCTGGTAATGGAACCCAGGGTCCTGTGCATGCTAGAAATGCCTATTATTCCACTGAGCCAGCTCTAAAATGTCATTTACATCTTGAAGATCAATAGGTACTGAAATAGAGGTTTGGAGAACATATCATCAAAGATATAAAATTCTGAAAAAAATATTACTGAAGAATTGATTGCAGAATCATGTTTGTAGTGCTAAAGGTTAATGAAAAAGACCCACCACTGAAGACTGCCAAGAGATGGTGAACTGGTATGCACTGTGGAATTTTTAGTTGAGGCACAGATGTTGAATCTATATAAGATTTCATTTATAGTAAGAAAGTATGCATCATAAATGAACAGAGACACCTCCTGCATGAGGTTGATCAATTGGTCACTTGTGGCACACATCTAACTTGGCATTAATTATTTGTCACTAAAAATAAATGCTATGTGTCTATTCTACAAAGGCTCAGAGGTAAATAAGTCAAAATTCTTTCCAATTAATAAACTCAATGTACAGAAAAATCAACACCATATGAAGACACTCTATAGTGAACTGAAGTCTTCATCATTTGCATATTCTGCCTAAATTCTCAAGTTCTCAGAACACCCTGGACATTGTCATTATATTATACTATAATTCTTAGAATTGCCAGTTCTTAAGATGGCTAAAATTACTCCTTCACATCCATCCCCTCTTCACCAACACCTCTCCAACATATTAAGTAATCATAATCACATTTCCATTCCTCAGAGCCTATCAATTTCATAGATTCCAAAGAGAGGGTAGCATTCTGTTCCTTGGAACTGATTATCAAAATCACCATGATTAAGGTTTTGGTCTAATCCCCCCAGCGTTCTCCATTATGGAGAACTCCTGGATAAGAGAGAGATAGCAGTGTTCTTGAGACAAGGCTTCCTGCCCACTCAGAATTCCCTGGAGATCAATATGCAGTTATCTACATTAGGACATGGACATAATAAACCAGAAACCCCATAGTTTGTTTTTTCTGTTTTGTTTTGTTTTTATTCCTGTGAATAATTTACTGTCAATAGAGATAAGAGGTTTGGCTATGGGAGTTCCACTTTGTGGCATCTTGTTCAAAGTTAGAGTGGGTGAGTAGTAAACACAGTGTGGCCTTGCCTGGCCTTCAGGACTGGGGAGAGGTGACTGTAAAATTATCATCTGCAATAATCTACTGTGAACGTTAAGCTGGGTTACATTCCACAGCTTTTTAAAGAAGGCTTGTTTTATTAACAAGTTAAATCTGCACAGTTAAAATTGTATTAAAATCTGCTAATAACGGAGTCAGCAAGGACTGTGGCTTTTGTCACCTCGGTCTTACAAGTGACAAGAGCCAAAGACTGACCAGCCAGTAATAATTTTGTGTCCTCAGCAAGGATCAACAATCATATGTGAGATAACTAAGGTCCAGAATCCTTTGGGATGTGCTCAGAAGACTGCATAAGTATTGGGTCACTTAAAACAATTACAGGAAAGAAAGTAGGGTCCTCACCAATCTACTTAGGAAATTGTACAGGCCCACCGTCGGGGGCTTGTCTCAATTTAAGACTAGAATCATGGAACATCAGTGCCATTTGAGTAGTCTAATCCTAGTAGCCCTGCCACACACAAAGTGACAGACAAGTCAGTGTCACCTTTAGAGGAAGCCTTAGTCAGTCACAGAAGGAAAGCTGAGCCTCTTGGGGTATGGAGAGAGAAAACAGTGATGATGGTTGATTGACTCAGATTTCTACTTGTGATTTATTGATGGCACTTTAATAGAACTTACACATGAAGCCTAACTCCTAGCTTGGGTTCTTGCAAAGCCTCTTCCACAGGCTAGACTCTGACCTGCTTCTATTATTGCCAAGTGTGCTCCCATGGCGGCAGTGCCTATCTGAGCTTGTGACCTGCCAAAGGCCGTGTTTTAGGAAGGAACAGAGCCAGGGTTTGAGCCCATCTTCTTAGTGTCATACTCAAGTGAATCTCTTTTAGGTGCTCAGCCCGGTTGCTTCTGACTTATGGATACAAATGCAGCAGATACGGGAAGAGAGATCAATGAGGATGTGAGCAGTGCTCACAGGAATAGGGGAGACTTGCGCAGAGTGCTTGGGGTTCAAAGGAGACAGACCGAAGCAGTGAGGAGAAGGAGAATCATGACCAAAGAGCATTGGTGGGGACAGTGAGGAAGTTAGCTTTACCTGAGGTCACAATAGCCTATTAATATCTAAAGACATGAGATTTGGGAGTCAGATTTTTCAAAATGCAGACCATTGAAGACCTTAAAAGTCTAGGGTAGCATTTGCCCTGTATTAAGTGGAGGGCCTTAGCTGTAGGTGAACAAAAACATAAAATCTCATAATTGTTATTTGGGGAATAATTGCCTGGACCTGGAAAACAGAGTGGGTTTCAGAAATAAAAGCCTGGTGACCAACAGTAGCCTATTCCAGGGAGCAGTGGGGAGATCATTGTAAAGCCCTCATCCTTGGCTAGTTGGTTTGCACCTTATCATTCATGGTAAAGCATCAGCCCCTTCCTGCCTTGCCACAGGAATGAAGACTGCACCACCAAAACATTCTATGTGACAAGAGACGCAGCTTCGGAAAACATAGCTGTAATCACATATTACCTAGGAAACCAAACATAACTAAATGCAAAATGTTACCCCACACTGAGAAATAGCTGTGAAATTTGGTTATAGCTATGTTTATTGTTCATTAAGTGTTAGATAATAAGAAAGGATGCTAAATTGATCCAAACGCAAATTAAATAAGTTAGATGTTGGAAATACGCGAGGCGCCTTGTGGGAAATGGAATGAAACTGTGAACAACTCTGAAGGTTTATTTCGCTAACCTTCCTTATTTCGGCACATTGATCTGGTCCTAGAAATTTGCATGCATTGGGTACCTTTCTCTAAGTGCCTCCAGAATGAAGGAACTGATGGGATGTGAGCTTTAACTCTATGATACACTAGGGAGGCTAACTGGGAATTGTAGGTCAGCAGAGGCAAAGAAAAAAAAAAAAGAGGCTTGTAAAAGGCTTATGCCTAAGCACGGATAAATTCCAGTTGACATCACTCTACCTAAATCCATCCTCACTGATAAAATTATACTGTATATATCAAGAATTCGGTTGGGAAGAGGTTTGCTGCCAAGCAACCTTAAAGGAGGGGAGATACTTGGTGTGGGCCCAGGTGGGCATATAACCGGACAGCTATAGAAACACACAGCTTTTTTTTTTTTTCCAAGTTGCCTGAAATGTGGTCTGAAGTTCAGCTCTGTGTCAGGAAAACTCAGAAACAAAAGGGTTTGGATAGAAAAGCCATATAAGAAAAATCAAAGGAAAAACATTCTAAAGGAAGTTTGCAACTATTGACAGCTGTATTTGCACAGATACTTGGTTTTATTTAGATTATAAATGTGTACTTGACTTTCCCAATGTTAGAATACCCTGGAAATTTTAAAAACGTAGATTTAGCTGAGGCCCAAATTAAAAAAGCATTCTGTGAATTGTCCAGAAATGATGGTTTAGAGTCAGATACGTTCATTTCCTACCCAACATCCTGACAGTTTTTACAAAGGGCTTGTGAGATTCAGATAGATTGTCCTGCAGGGACATAAAATTTTTATAACCAAGGTGTGCAAGCGTCAGCGAATCTTTATGTTCTGTGTTTTTCAGTCTGCAGTACAGCTAGCTTCTTGTATCCTATTGGTTTGGTCAACATAAAACTCTGGAAAAACTAAGGATTTTCAGACAGAAGCATTCCATCCTCCTGGTGGATGTCCAGAGGACTAGACTATCGGAATGAATCTAATCATAGGAAGTAAACCTCAGTGTCTCCCCCTGTGTGCCATAGAAAGAAAGACATAAACTATTTGGGACCACAAGGCTCTCTCCACACACATACTCTAAGAGCCCATCCTTTGAGCCACTATCCACCGTAAAACCATTTCACTTGTACATAAATGTGCCTGTGGACAATGGCTTAAAACTGAAAGGTTTTTCTGTGAGAGGGAAGGAGAGCCAGGGGGAAAATATGAAAACATCTTGACATTTCTGTGTTTTGTCTGAAAAAGAAAATTACGTATTGAGATACTCATTATGACTCTTGCATGCCTAAATGCACTCCTTCAGGCAAGAAAATGTCCAGTCCTAGTGGAAACATTGTTCATTTCATAAAAAGAACACTAGGACTTTTGCACAACCCAGACTTTGGAAATATGCAAGGCTCAGTCATTCAGTCAACAGATGCTTTTGAGTATCTATTATGTGCTTGACACTGTACATTCCAAACAAGGTCAAAGTGATAAGAATTGGATGTTTTTTAATACTGCTTTTTATTTATGTTTTCCCAAGCTTTCAAGAGTTGATTTGTACAACTTCATTAGTAAAGAAAAATATGATTAATACTAAAGGCATCAGTAATGCAAGATTTCTTCTGCTGTAGACATGCAGAAGATACTGTGTGTGGACTCATACTTGAGATCAAACCACGAGAATTCAAGAGCTGAAACACTGGTACCAAACACACACCCACTTTGCTGATGTCTCTGAATTCTTTGTTTGAAAACATTTCTTAATTTCGCTTGGCAAGGTGACATGGATCAGGTGGCAAAGACCCACAGGATAAAGACAGAGACAAAAACAAACTATAATTTTAAATAAAACAAAGAATGAGAATGACTAGTTACTCGAGTCAAATCCATTCTTGCACCCAGAGCTTAATCAAGTGTTATCAGAGGACTAGGGGGGAAGGAAAACACTCTAGGGACCATAGAATAGAAACTCTGGTGGAGAAGTGCTGGATGGAGCTTCTTATGGCATTTCCTTTAGCTGCCCATAATTGCCTATAACTGGATCTGGAGTCCTTTCCAATAATATAAAAGAACAAATTAGGTCTCACGTCATTCCACACCATCTGCTAAGGCTCATACAAAGCTTGAAATTATTCCGAGAATTTGTGAGTATTAAAGCACAGAGTATTGCAGGTTATGACTCCTCTCCCCATCCCCCAACACGCTTCTACTTTGTCCCAATCTCACCTTACAAAGGTGAATACAGAATGAAAAAAAGTTAACATCTGCTTGCATCTAAATGGGACAATGGCTTGGATCTTTACAATTCGTTCAGTGGAACCAGGAAAAAGACAACAGGTAGAATACTATTCTTTGAGCCTTGCACATCAGACAAAACTTGTTTGTCCAAAAGGAAAGAACAGAAAGAAACTAAGCCACAAGGTTGCTCCCAGCTTACTTTCCTGAGAAAATTTCTAGGCACAAGAGAAGAAATGGGGACCTAAGGTGGAGTCCAGATGACTAGACGAGCAATTGTTAAGAGATAGGAGAGACCTTGAACGATCACACAGAACTAGAGGAAACACACAAAAGGTCACAGACTGCATGCTCCAATTTACACTTTCTTAAGAATGGGTGAAAAAAAGTATGCTGATACCAATTCAAAACACGAATGCTTGGGAGTAGAAAGGACTAAGTAACTGGAAGAGGCACAAAGGAAGCCTCTGGGAAGATGAAATAACTAGGGTGTTGCGCCTATGGGTGTGGGTGTTGCTTTCATAATCAATGATCCATGAATTTTTCTGTCTACAAATTTTTCTTTCTTACTCCTGAAAATAATACAGGAGAAATTGAAAAACTGAAATGAAATTATACTTGTTAGCTCTATTTTACAGGACAAGATAAAGTAGTTTACGTCCTTTTATCTTTAGATGTGAAGTTAAATGTAGGAAATCATGAGTCCCTACTGAAAATGCATTAAAATTGTATCTGTATGAGACTAACAAGGCAATATAAGAATTATCTTCTGTGAACTAACAGGCTCTCAGCAGATTATTGTCATCACTGTTAATAAGTAACTAGCCAAGTACAGCAGAAATGAATGGGCTATAGCAAATATAAACAATAAATTGTACATAAATACATCGTTCTGGAGATGAAGAGATGAGAGAAATGAAATTAGTAGGGCCACAAATTCCAAAAACTCATAATAACCCCTGATGAACTATAAGACCCTGAATCAGGAAGAGTATTTCTCCTTAAGCTGTAGATCCAATGGTCAGTTGCACTCTGTGAAAGCCAGTGTTTTACCTGAGTCTCCACTCCTTTTTGTGGAGGGTTACACAACACAGAAGTATAAGCGAGCCCCACTCCTGTTGAGTCAGATGCCACATGAGCGTTAATATCAGTGCCAATTTTACATGGAGGACACTCCAAGTGCCCTTATGCCAGGCAAGCTATAAGCAAAAGTGATCATCATGAACAACAGAATAAAATTAAAAAACCCCAGCCCTGGAATTGTTCCTGAGAATGCCTGCTCCTTTGTTCTTGATCTATAAGGACCTTGGTTTGGCCTGACTTTCTCAGAATTCCCTTAACCTTAAGATTTTGAGGTCTGTGGGAACCAGAATAAAAGGCAGACTCAAGGATATGACTTTGGGTATTACCTTTGCTGCTGTCTACTCAAGCATACCTCTCTTGGATCTGCCTTACCTTCCAGATCTTATCTTTGAGATTCCTTGTGGTTCCCCTAAGATGTTCTGCCTCTTCCCTGACTGTCTATTGCTCCTTAACATGCAGAAAGGTAATCAATTTGAAAATTCTGGTCTTGTTACTGGGAAAAACAGTCTTCATGATGTCCTTATTTAAAACCAATAAAGAAAAAAAAAAAGAAAGAAGAAAATAGCCCTTTCCCAAATAACAAGGTAGCTACTAGAAATTACAGTGGAATTGATGTTAATCAAAGTAGTTAATTAGTGCAGCCAATGTGAGCCTAATTCCTGTGTATTCCAATGTACCTTCATTAGCAGGCTTCCATTGACAAGCCCAGAAGACATTATCAGGTAAGATCCCATACTTAGAGGTGAATAGAAATGAGAATATTTTTCCTTCCATCTAACAGATTCTTCACTTTCAGTAAATCATTTGTCTCCATACATCTTGCGCTTTCTATTAACTAACTGGATCGCAATCGTATCTGTTTTCTGGGGCTGTTACAGGTTAGAGTGGGGGCAGGGAGACAATGAACTGAGCCCTGTGATTGGCACATGGTGAAGTAGTTAAAAGTGCAAGGCGATCGAGTAAGGGAGAGGTGTTCGAAGTAAGAAGCATTTGAGCCTGAATAGACAGTAAATAGCAGTCATAGTCATACTTTGTTCAAAATTATGAAAACAATAAGAGGAATAACTATAGGCCTTTAAATGTCATTTAGGAGACCACGTATGGGACCACACAAGCAATTTGTACATTCATGGGGAAATGTAGCAGAATCTAACACCATGTTTACTGTTCATTATTTAGGGATCAGTCTATGAGATTACTGCTGATTTCTCTTCAGTATATAAACACACACATATACATACATGCATACATACATGTGATAGACATCACACCAAAGGGAGGAGATTTTGAAGTCTCTGGACTTTCATCATTATTATAGATAACCTAAGTTTATAGTCTCATGATTTTGAATGCCTATAAATGTCTAGTTCTTCAAATAATCACTTAAAATACTGCCGTGTACACATTGACCATTCTGTTTCCCTTGTTCAGAAAATGAACACATTGGATACACATGAGCATTGTATTTAATTTTATGATAATTACACTTGTAAGAGATATGTTTTTAACTTTCAAAAATGAATTTGAAGAACAGGTTCTCTGGTGCTATGACATGCGCCATGCCTTACACTTCAGATAAGACTCAATTTATAACAGTCTTGTAAGGTATGATCTGCAAACATCTGCTTCTTTCCCAAGGCACCACAGACACTGAGAGTCAAGATATCAACAGAGCAGACCTTCCCAATGCACACCGGGGTCTCATCCACTATACTACATGACTTAAGGCCAGGTGGGGCTAAGGAGAGGGCTAAGTTGGTAAAGAGTTTGCCATGAAAACACAAAGACCAGGAAATGTGGCATATTCTACATTCCTAGCCCTGGGGAAGGAGAGCCAGAATTTGCTGGCTGGCCAATGTAGCTGAAATAGTGAGTTCCAGGTTCAGGGACAGACTCTGTGTCAAAACCTAACAATACAGGGATACACAGGGCAATCACTCCCTGGGTTCTTCCAAGGTGCACAGACATTTGCACATGTACCTGTCCTATGAACACATTTATACACATAAATACACACAAGTATAATAAGGTAACATAGACAGCATCAAATCTAGAGGATGTGAATCTGAATAGATGGGATACAGAGAACTCTCTTGTGTCATGATAACTTAAGACAGTCTAATTTCAAATGTCTCACCTGAATTTAAAGCAGAAACTTTTAAGGGATTCAGAATTTCAGAAGACAATAAAACTAACAACCCAGAACCAGGCCTTCATGTCACATAATATGTTGACCATGGAGAACTGATGTGGGATTCCCCTCTGTATGCTGTGAATACCATTGGTTAATAAAGAAACTGTCTTGAGCCCGTGATAGGGTAGAATAGAGCTGGGTGGGGAAGACTAAACTGAGTGTTGGGAGAAAGGAGGCAGAGTCAGGGAGAAGCCATGGACCTGCCACTGGAGACAGACATGCTAAAATTTGCTGGTAGTCCATGACCTCCTGGTGATGCTCAGATTAATAGAGATGGGTTAAAATAAGATGTAAGAGTTAGTGAGCCAATAAGAAGCTAGAACTAATGGGCCAAACAGTGATTTAATTAAGTTTCTGTGTGATTATTTCGGGTCTGAGCAGCTGGGAACAAACAAGCAGCCTGTCCTACTCCAGAGACCATGTTTATCTGAAGTCAAGAACCTTTGCCTAATAACTAATGCACATTTTCAGCATTTATTATTTCTAATAATGGCTGTATAAACTAAAAGCTAGCAGGGATAAGATCTACTCTATCCAAGAGACCTGGATTTTAGTATCCATTCAGCTGCTTCCTGTGACTTATTTCAGTTTTCTCACTGTGAAGATCAAGACATAATGTGCTATTTCTTCAGGAATTGGGAGGCTTAAAAGATTGAAAATATCTTCGTCAATGTCCTAGTATGTTTGATAGATTAAGGATATGTTAAGAATGTCAAATACCTTATTAGCATAATAATAAGACTACCACCATGCTTCTAATTATTATCACCTACCTATTTAAACCAATGTTTCAAGAAGCTAAATGCTCAGTTGAATTTCACTGTGTTAGAAACAGGTCTGGCATTTCAGTCAGTTTTATTCTAAAGCAAATTAGTTCATGATTGTGTACCTTTTATAATACATTAAATATGCAAATTGAATTCTTCAAATTTTAACTTATTGCAAGCACATTAATGCTTCAGTGACATCAGTCAAGATTTGAGTCCTACACATCCAAGACAGCAGTTGTTAAAAAGGGAAAATGTTATTCCTCGTATATATATTGGATTCTAATAAGAGTGATTAGGAAATACTATAATACCATTCATATTTTTAAAGTACATAACAGGTAACGGTAATCAAATAGAGCAAAGAATGCAATTTAAGGATGTGTGGCTTAAACAATATAATGCTTAGAAGAAAAACTGAGAAGGAAGTGTTCACTCTAAACTGTGAGAGGCCTTTGCTCTCCCTTGCTAGCTGGAATGCTTCTTTTCTTTGAAAACTCTCTTCTGTACCATATTTGCCTACCAGACACTTACACAATGTTTAGATTCATTCTTCAATGAGAATGTCCCTAGGAGCACTGCTTCATGGCATTTGAACCCCATACACTTTACTCAATGACTCCTGACCACAAAGTGCTCATTTCTTTTCTACTGAAACACTTTGCCATGTGTCTTCCCCCATGAGACTGTCATGTCTTATTCATGACCGTGCCTATGAATGGGAAATAACTGGCTAGTTAATAAAAGATGAAGAATATTCTGAACAACAAGAAATTGTCTTACAAGTAAACTTAAATAATGTTGGATGGACAGAATGAGAATACGGAGGTGTGGAAACACCTAGCCAAACATGTGAATGCACCGTAAAAATGTGATGCTCATGTATGCATAAAAAGCCTAGAGACTGAATTAATATACATACTTCTACCCACCTGTTTGTGTACTATATAATGTAGTTATTTGCTGCTTTTCTTCCAAACTAAGTGGGAAGTGCTTTTTTTTAACAGTCTTAATCAATACATCAACCTACATTAAAAAAATAAATAGATCAACACAATAAATAAAAAGCAAAAGGCCAATCAATAGCCAGCAGCGCAGCTTAACAGCCACTCCTGCAGAAAACTGTCTAAAAAGGTGCCGCGCACTCCACTATCTGCACGATTCACAGCTGCTCACTATTGATTTGTTGAACACAAAGAACATCTATTATCACATGCCAGTGTGAACCCAGCAATTTCTCCACCAAGTAGCCTGCAATGTACAGTTTGCAGTATAGCAGGGGAGAACTATCTGCTGATGGTACCTGAGGCCCCACTTAATTCCCTTCTTCTCATCCCACAAAGCCAAGATAAATGCTTCATTCCTAAACCCAGGCAACCAAGGTGTGCCCAGGGCTTGCTTTATGCCTGCGTTGTCCTACATGTATCTCTGGAGCACTAATGTAACAACACAATCTGAGAATTGACACAACTCCAAACGGCGTTGCAAACATGGTAAGTGGTTAGGAACATAGGAAAGGAGATATGTGAGAAGCTAGAAACTGCTGTTGTCACGAAGTTCCTAGAAAGGACAACATATGTAGCTCTGTGGAAAAGATACAGATCTTGTGCAATGTGGAAGAGATAGAGAATCCACAGCAAGCTTCCAATGGGAGTGGCATTGTCCGACAATGTGGTAAAGGACTCGATTCTCCTGAGAGTATAATGATAGAAGTATGCTAGAATTTCCCAGGCTCCTGGTCTTAACTTGCAATTCCAAAGAAAATGCAATACCCAAAAAAGAAGTCTCCGTAAGAACTGTATTTTAGAATGGAGGGGAAGGAGATCATTAATTTTGAAGCTACTGATAGCTGCTGGCTTCTAGAGGGTAGGGGATCTGTTTTCTTTAAGCTGATACCCTTGGAATGTCATTCATACTCTAATGGATGGATCCACATCCAACCTATGAGTAAGGACATGGGCAGCACAAGCTGGACATAGTGAACTATAAGTTAAAAGAGGGTGCAAAGTTAAGAGGGCTTGGGAATGAACCTGGAGGGACTTACAGGAAGCAGTTGGAAGTGAATATGACTAAAATACATTGTATGTTTTATTAAATTCTCAAAAAGATTCACAGAAATATTATAAAAGTTACTAGTTTACTGCCAGGCCGTGGTGGTGCACACCTTTAATGCCAGCACTCAGGAGGCAGAGGCAGGCAGATCTCTGTGAGTTCGAGGCCAGCCTGGTCTACAAGAGTTAGTTCCAGGACAGGGACCAAAGCTACAGAGAAACCTTGTCTCAAAAGAGAGAGAGAGAGAGAGAGAGAGAGAGAGAGAGAGAGAGAGAGAGAGAAAGTTATTACTATGTTTACTAAGTTTCCTAATATGTTGCTAAGTTTCATTTCTTTTGTTGTTCTTCAACTGTATCCCAAAACACAAGTGTTATCAGTGGGACCTCAGATGGTACTGACTAAGCAGTGATGGGTTTGATACAGAGATGGGTTTGATATGTTCAGGAGAGCTAAAGATTGTCCTCAATGAATGTCACTTAGCAAACGTCTATGTCTTTCTATAAATCCCTCATTAACTCAAAGTTGTTTCTGATAGCATCAAAACAGCCCCAAAACCAACTTAAGAGAAGGAACTCCTCCTGGTTTTACCTTTACACAAAGCAATGGAAGACCATATTCTTAAACTGTGTGTAGCTGTTAGTAAAGCAATAGATGATAGATAGATAGATAGATAGATAGATAGATAGATAGATAGATAGATAGATAGATAGATATAGATAGATAGATAGACAGATGATTTTCTAATCAGATGATTTCTTTTCTAACCCACACAAGGGAGTCATTCCTACACACAGTAATCAGCTCCGGAAAAAGTGTCACACTTTAATGATTACTGCATCTTTGTGAGATGATATTTACGCCACCACATTGATTAACTCACCATGCAAACACAAAGGATAGTGGAACAAAATGAAAACCACTGAGGGTTGCTGCATCATACCATGGATTAAAGTTTTAAATGTTACATTGTACCCCTGGAAGCAATATCTATGTGACAACACTTCAGAATTATAAAGCAAAAAATAGTTTTGATATAATATGCAGAGTTCATTAGTGTTAGAACCAATGTTAGAATGAATGACCCCAAACCCTAACACATACACTCTTCTTTAGAGCTTTAAAAATCACTCAGATATTATCAACTAAATACCTATTATGGAAAATATGAAACTGAGCCATTTCCCTATTGATCAAGTTGCTTTTCCTGGATGTGCAGATGTGCAGTAATAAATCAGCATGTTTTCACTAATTAAGGATAGATAGATAGGGATAATAGATAATGATTGATAGATAGACAATGATAGATAGAGATGGATAATAATGATAGATAGATATATGATAGATGATAGATAGATAGATAGATAGATAGATAGATAGATAGATAGATAGATAGATAGGCAGACTATTCTACAGAGTACTCCCTTTCCAAAAATCAAGCAAAGGTCTAATTTTATTGATGGCATTTCATTTGCAATGCCATGAACATGTGTACTATTTTCATCAAGGACAGGCTGCTTGTAGCATGCAGGTCACCCAAGCAATTAATTATTAGGAGACCCTATGCTCCTCCAGATACATTTCAGTTCTACCTCTTCGATATGTTCTTTATCTTTCCCTTGCTTCTTCTTTTCTTAACTTATTTGATCCTTTCTTTTTCTTTTAATCTTTCCCAACAAAGTCATGGCTTGGCCTGGATTATGCTATTCATGAGCTGTTGAATTCTTTTAGTGACACCAAAAGATGACACTCTACCCTTACCAAGAGATTTGTTGATACTCTAACATCTAAAATACATTTCTCCGAGTATTCATGCTTTGAAGCAGTGTCATAAAAAGAGATGGCGTTCTACCAGTTCTGGTCCAAGTACTTCATTATGTACCAACAAATTGGCCAAGACTGAGAAACAGTCTCCTCTGGGATAAAGCAGAAGCAGATCATAGAAACCTAGAAAGAATCTTGCTTAATCTTGACCAGAAAACTTGGCCTATGTGACAAAGAACAATAAAGCATTGGCAGAAAAATCCATACATACCTTCTGAAGGCTGTGCACACCAACGATCATTAGAGGAACTTACCTTTTTGTTTTTTCTGTGTGCAAAGTCTCTTCCTTGACATTTTTTTCCTACTTGCTCTTGGATGTATGTGCAATGGGAATAAGCTTGTGAGGATAAAGAGGCATTATGCCACCAGTGAGAGAAAACAAATGGTCCTGGTGAGTCTTCCACGGACAAATTGGAGGGAAAAGAAAAAGACGATAGCACAATTCCCCCAGTTACCCTGGAATGGCCCGTAACTGCCTGTTTCAGAGTAGAATGGCTTTTCCAAATCATAAATATGGAAACTGGATTCTCAGTAGCACTGGAGGACTCAGCAAAAGCGATTGATGCCAAGCCTTTCCGCAGACATCCTAGCACATAATGTTTTCCTCCAGATTGGCAGATTCTCATTTTCCCCCCTTTAACAAAGCAAAGACGTGAGAATACCTGTGGATCACAAGGCTTCTGAGAAACTGGAAATGGAAACTGCAAGAGATACCTACACTTACGGTAAAAGTTGACAAATAAGGAATCAAGCAACACTAAGCAGACACAATGGATTTTATATGTATGTGTATATATATATGTATATAATTATAGTTATTATAATGGGCTCTCCTGTGTGTACTCTTCAATATGGCTTCACTCTTCAACCAATTAATCTTCTGTACTTGCTTTATAAAACCAAATATTCTAGTGAGTTTAGATCATGATATTCAAGTCTACCATGAAGACTGTGCTTAGAAAATTCAGATATTTAAAAGGGTCATCTAAGGCAAGTCCTTTCACCAAATCTCAAGAATTTGATTATCTTCAAAATGATCATGGCTAGGAAAATACCATGAGAAGGAGGTGGAGCGACAAGTTAAGATGCTCATGACACTAAACCATAATCAGCAGCAGTACTGGGTCACCTCCATGAAACCTGCTCTTCCTTAGAACTAAGTCAGTTAAAGTACCGGTCGCACCACTGATGGATGAAATAGTAATCATGGGATCTATCTCAACATGAACTAAATACAATCTGTGTGTGAATGTGTATGTTCCATACTTACAAATTAGGAGCATTTATATAAAGGACAGTTACATGTGCAATCTTTTTCTATAGTGCCCGTTAAGATTTCTCTGAGACACTTGAAAGTATCCCCAATAGGAAAAGTGTGAACTCACGGTCATTGCACTGGTTTCCCGAATACGATGTCATTGAGCAGTCACAGGTGAAGCCTTCCCATTGCTGCATGCAAACTCCTTGGTTGGCGCATGAATCCTCCTGACATGTTGTACTGGGTCCTGGTAGTGTACAAAAATGGGCGTGGGAGGGTAGAAATAGAAGAAACATTAAAAATTAGTTGACTAAGACATCACCCAAATCTACCACCATCATGCCCCAAACATTCAAAAACACAACCATCAAAAATATCAACCCAATTACATGCAACAGAATTCAGTATATACAAAGTATGACAAAAATACATACTGGCCACAAACTATCAACAATTACACGGAAAAGGGAGAGGGCTGAACACATGTTCTCCTTTAGGTAGACTTTGCATGAAAGCTTAATGTTCTATCATTCAACTAGAAAGATATCTCATTTGGAGCAGGGAATTTTTATTGAATAATGCTAAAGTAGAAAAAAATGTATTCTCATAATTCTGTTGAAATAAAACACATTTTTAATTCTGAAACCAGAAGACCTTAACTCTATTTTGTGATGCTAGGATGGCGATAAGTAGAAGGGAGGAGAGGGAGGGAAAATGAACTCCAATGTGCTGTATTCTATAGGTGCTAAGTAATTTACGTAAATTATGCTATTAAGTCCCCCAGCATCTCAAATAGCTAATTATGACGAACTCCATTCCATAGATTTAAAGTGCTAAACCAATTTACCTAAGGTCCCATATTTCCTCAAGAATGTTAATGCCACAGGGTGGTGGTGGTGCATACGGGAGGCAGAGGCAGGCGGATCTCTTTGAGTTTGAGGCCAGCTTGGTCTACAAGAGTTAGTTCCAGGACACCTAGGATTGTTACACAGAGAAAAAAAATTAATCTTTAGAGAGATTGACATGGAGACTGCTTCTTGACTTTATCAGAACTTCCCAGAGTCACGTAGGATTTGGGAAAAATGCAAATTCTTGGGGCCTCCTCTGACCCTGCTGAACTGGCAAGTTGGAGGGAGACAGACATCTGTCTTCCCAACCCTCAGAAATGTCAGTGCAGGCTGCAGTTTGAGAACCACTGCAAAACACCACACTGGCACTTGAGATTCAACATACAGGGTAGGGTAGGTCCTCTGCTGGGGCATTTCTACACTAGAACACATGAGAGAATTATTTTGTTGTAAGGAGAAAGTATTAAACACTGTAATCATTGTCTTTCTGTTATTATTCTATTTTGTGTGTCTTTACCTAATTCTATGTAAATATAGTGGTACATGAACATAATTTCCAAGTGAGAATATCTACTCCCAAGGCGTTCTACAAATATTTACATTTTCCTGATGGGAATAGAAAAATCAAACGAGTTCTACAATCTCATTCATACAGACAAAATGATTATTATTTTTTTTGGTCAGCCTGGCATCAATCTTCAACCATTCTCTTTTTAGTCCTAACTTATAATTTAGCCTTGGGGTAAATATCAATAGAAATAGGTGAGCTAAAAAGAGACAGTGCAATATGCAGGATAACTCCAGATTCCCCATGATCCACAGCAAAGGGCATGGGACCTTTGGCTCACCGATGCCATAGTCGGGAACAAATGCACAAAAGCACCTGTCAGAGTGAAGATGGGCCTATTGAAATGACTACCTCTGTTTGAATTTCCCAAGCTAAACTTCACAGAGGCACAGGATACTAAATAGAAGTATGAAGGATTTTAAGGAACTTATGCTTAATAGTGATAAAGGACTAGAGAGGGTCCATTTTCTAATTGGCAAGACATTTTGCATTTATTCATGAAGGGGAAGCAGCACAGGCCGTCACTCTTGAGACAAAGCTATTAGGAGATGACATAGGAAAGTTCAAGACAATTCCTAACACTGGGGGACCAGCCCCACTGCTGGGTTTCTGCAGCTCCTATTTGCCCTGTGGTTCCACCATGCGGAGATGAAAGGAGGTACACGGTCATGTTCTCAGTGGGTCTCAAACTTAAACATTGTGTCCTGCAAGTTTCATTAACAATGACAAATCAGGACAGCTTCTTTCAAAGGATAAAAGCTTCTGGGAAGTCCACAGGGCTCCCTAGCCAAACAGCTCTCACCAGACAATGGACTAGTAATTCAACTGTGCTCAAGAATCAGAAACACACGGAAGACTTTCCCTTGCAAGGCGAAAACTTCAAGAATTCTTTGCATGGTTGCTGAATCTACAGAAAAGCCATTCTCCTCCCCTCTAACTGCCATATTTCAAACATTTTTAAGGACCAGCCTGCATGCCTCCTCGAGAGGAAGCATTCTCCGTTAACTCCAAGCAAGGTTCTTGTTATTCTTAGTGGTCACAGAACTTTTCTGCATCATTCATTTTTGCATATTTTCATAATTTTTGTGATAATGCTCAACTTAGTATTTTATTGTACAGTATAACATCTTCCTTTAATTTTTCATGTTTTTGTTTTATCTATTTGTTATCAAAAGATTGATTGTTGCACGCTTTTTAGAAGTCATGTACTATGCTTTGGGTGGTTCCTTTTGGCACTAGGACTACACGCACTAAGAGAAAGTTGTTTCAATCTATGACAAGCTGCTATGAACTGTTCGACCTTTAATTTTCTTTTGTCTCAAACTTTTAAACCATGAGTGAGGAGTTGAGTCTTTTGTCTACAAAGAGAGCAGGAGTAAATCTTTAACGTTTCCTACCAATTGTCCCCAGCTCACTGTGCACCAGCATCGTTACCTCCTTCTCTCTAACACACTGTGCTGCTCAGAATGTTGTCACCATGCCCACGACAGGAGCATCATTCGAAGGCTATGAGTCAAGAACAATTCCAAGCCCCATGTAGCCCCACTGCCTGGGATTTCAATAAGGAATCTGAGTTGTAACAGGTCCTTTAGGTTCTTCTGACACCTTGCTCACATTTCAGGTCATCTGCTCCAGACTTGAAGCCTATCTATGTCCTCAAGTTCTTTCACCCCTGCTGGAGCCACAGTGTGAGCAACACCTTATGCAGATTTCCAAAACACTGACTTGTTTTCATTCAAGTTTCAGCTCAAAGACAGCAAGTTCATAGCGCACTAATTGAGGATGCCCCCACCAGCGTCACGCTTTCCATCAAGTCTTCCTGTTTATTTGACTTAACAATTACATGATCTATAATTAATTCTGTTTGTTGATTCTTTTTCTGCTGATGGAGAGATAGTACTTGCAGGCTTATGATTCACAATGTGTTACTTTGCTATATATTTACAACTCGGAATAATCAATTAACTCAGGATACCTAGTAGGCTTATTACCTCACATGCTGATCACTTTCTGTATAGTTAGAAAAAGATTGAAACTTTGCTCCATTTGCAACTTTTGTAGAATGCAATGCATTGTCATTCTATGCAATAGACCACCCAGGTTTAGTTCTCTTGGCTCACTGAAACTTTGTACCCTTAGCTCATTCTCTCCATCCTCTGCATCCACCTCCTCTCCCAGCTTCTGTGCCTATCATTCTGTTCTCTAAGCACAAAAGTTCAATTATTTGAATTCCATACGGATGACATCGTGTATGTCTCTCTCTCTGCCTCACTCATTTTACTTTGTATAAGCACTTTCATCACCATTGCCATGAATTCAGTCTCTCTTTTGTTCCCCTGTGTGTGCACATGGGTGCATGCACGTGTGGGAGTACATGTGCCCATGTGTGCATGAATATATGGAGGTCTGGGATCAGGCTCAGGTACCTTCCTTGGGTGTCATCCATTTTGTTTGTCACTGGCCTAGAACTCATCAGTCAGAGCAGGCGGGCTGACCAGAGAGCCCCAGGAATCTGATTGTCTCCACTTCCCCAGTGACAGCTAGCAGGTGCTTACCACCATGCCCTGTTGTTTTGTTTTTAAGCAGTTTTTATTAATTCTTTGAAGCTTTAATACAATGTATTTTAGCCATATTTAGTCCCTACCCTATTCTTCCAGCTGTCTCCTCCAACCTTTTAACATGGGCTCCAGGGCTTGAACTCAGGCCGTTGTGCTCGTATAGCAATCACTTTCTCAGCTAAGTTATGTCCCTAGTGCAGTATCACACCTTCTAGAGGCCAAAAGTGTAATATGAGGCATACCTCCTTATCCATTTAACTGATGACCACACCTAGGTCGATTCTACATTTTAGCCATTAAATACAATGTTGCAGAGAATATCAGAATAGAGACATTCCTTTAACATATGGACTTTGAATTCCTTTAGATATGTTCCCAGCAATAGCATTGTTATATCATATGCTAATTCTGTTTTCAGTTTTCTGAAGAACTTCTATACTGTTGTCAGTAATTATTGTACTCACATTCTACCAACAACACATAAGGACTCCCTCTCCTCTGCTCTCCTCCAGCTTATCATAGTCATTTTAGCAGTTATTAATCATTGAGTTATTAATTCATTGTGGTTTAATTTCTGTTACCTCAGAGATTTGATGTGAACACTTTCTTATACCTGATACACATTGGTATTTAAGTCTTTTGTCCAGTATTTTTGGATCATTTGTTTGTCAGTTACTTAATTGATTGGGTTCCTTACATGTTTGAGATATTTTCCTATCAACAAATATTCAGTTTGCATATGTTTCCTCATAATCCATAGATTGTATCTATACTCCATTAATTGTTTCATTGTTGTGTGAAAGTTTTTAGTTTTGTGCAATACAAATACAATTTCTTTGCTTTGTTTTTCTTTTGTTCTTAGTATTTTGAGCATCATGCATGAAACCAGACAAATTTTAGACAGCATTTCCTTTTTTCTCCTTCTAGTAGTTCTGTAGTTTGGGTCTTAGGCTTATTAAGTGTTTATACCACTTTGGGTTGATTTTTATATATAATGAATGATACGATAAGTTTATTCTATGAGTATCAAATTGATCAATGTTACTGAAACGATACTTCTCTTTTGTGGTGTAGAAGGTCCTTCTTTCTATGTGTTGCTTTCATTGGATGAATAAAGAAACTGCCTTGGCCTTTTGATAAGGCAGAACTTAGATAGGCGGGGAAAAGAGAACTGAATGCTGGGAAAAAGAGGCAGGCAGGGAGAGCCGCCATGAAGCTGCCAGGTCAGACATGCTCAATCTTTCCCGGTAAGCCACAACCTTGTGGTGACATACAAATTATTAGAAATGGGTTAAATCAAGATGTGAGAGTTGGCCAATAAGAGGCTAGAGATAATGGGTCAGGCAGTGTTTTAATTAATACAATTTCCGTGTGGTTTATTTTGGGGTTAAGGTAGCCGGGCAGTGGGACGTGGCCCGCTCCCTCCTCCCTACTACACTTTTGTAGTATGTTCATGCTACTTTTGTCAAAATTCAACTACATAAAGTTGTAGGTTTACTTCTCAGCTGTCTGTCCTGTTTAATTAGTCAATGTACCTGCCATATAGTTCCTCATGTTGTGTTGACCCCCAGCCATAAAATTTATTATAGCTGCTACGTCATTGCTGTAATTTTTATACTGTTATGCATCCTAATGCAAGTATTTTTGTTTGTTTGTTAAATGGGTACTGACCCACAGGTTGAGAACCACTGCTATAGTATAAGAACTCATGAACTGCTGGGCTGTAGTGGTGGACGCCTTTAATCCCAGCACTCACGAGGCAGAGACAGGCAGATCTCTGAGTGTGAGGCCAGTCTGGTCTAAAAAACAAGCAAACAAACAAAAAAACCAAAAAAACTCATGAATCATTAGTGAATGACTGAAAGAATGGAGGATCCAAAGGAGGTAAGGAAAGAAGGTGAGAGGTAAAATAAGAAAGGAGAGAGGTAAAAGGGAGAAGGAGGTTAGGAGAGAAAGGAGAAGGGATGAGAGGGCAAGAGAAAAGGAAGGTGGAAGGGGAAGGGAAGGAAGAAAGGAGGAAAATAAAGGTTAGAGGGAAAAGGGTGGGAGAGAAAAAGGGGGAAAAGGAGGGAAAGACGGAAGAGAGGAAGGAATGTGGGAGACAGAGAATATCAAAGTAGATAAGGTAGAGATGGAGAGGGAAGGACTCATTTAATTAGTGTTTAAAGTGAGTTTTCCTGACAAATAATTTTCTCTTAATATTTATCAATAGCAGCTTATACAAGAAAGCCTTGCCTTAAAGTCTAGCATTAAAAGAAATAGTAGTATACAGTAGATCATGTTTTTCCTTCTAACAAAAATTGGGTACATTTATATTAACCAAATATTGAGATAAGATTCTTGTGTCACCATGCCCAGGCATTAATAATTGTTTCAAATAAAAAATGTGTTAAATATAGGAAAAAAATCTAAATTATATTAGCAACTATAATATCTTATGAACAAAGTACATTCTATGGCCATATATTTCATCCATTATCTATTCCATATAAATTACAACTCTAGGAAAGAAAAGAAATGAAAGACATGTCATATAGGTGAAGATGCTGGGGTACAGGAGTTTTTCAGCAATGTTTTCCACTGCCTATCCTTTAATACAAGCTAACCTTGACTAAACCAGAATTAAAACATTACAATGGCTATGAACTGCATAGCTTGCCATTACTTTGGTGTCTAACTCCTAGCTCTACCTTTTATTTCCCTAGGAAATATAATGTTGTATATTTCCATAATTATTTTATTAGATGGTAATCTGAAGGCTGATCCTTCTTGGTCTGGAATTGTTTTTCTCCCCAAGAACTGTCTCACACTCATTTGAGGACCAATGCTCCCCAAATCTACTTCTACAGCACAGGGCACCTCTGCTTCATGCTCTAGAAAATGAAGTTAACAGAGCGTCTTTTATATTTTCAGACCCTTGAAATAAGAAAGGACCAGATCCTGGTAACAGAGTGCCCTGTCCCTCTCCCAAGGCCTAAGCAGAACTTCACCAAACATATGCCTCAACGTTCCAGCTTAAAGCTGATTAACACCACTAAGGCAGCACCAACTTCTACCTTGAAGGAAGAACTGGGACCATGTCAGTGTTCATCAAGGTTCCAAAGTCTCTCTTACCAAATATGTCCTTTGTTCATGGCTTTTCAACTGGCAGCTGATAAGATCATATATTCAGGATGATGAGTGGCAAGACATTAGTGCCAATTTCAGCCATACCTCAATGCTCTTTAGCCAGTCTATCCCCTCCATGACACCTAGAGTACACAGTACTGTGACATGCGCATGAGAAGTGTTTGACACTAAGATGTTCCCATGCAGCTCTTTTCTCCAGCAGCCTTTGATCTGCGGTCTGTGTTTAACCAGCAACATCCAAGATAAATTGATTTGCTTCATGTATTGACTTTAGTGGTATGATGTTCCCAGCATTGTCTTTGGCAAGCTATAGCACACTTTGTCTTCTCAGTTGGCTTGCAGACTGCTGAGAATCTCTGTTATGGAACAGGCTGCAAAACACCGCAGTAATGTGGGTCATGAACCAAAGTCTATATTTATATGGTAAGAGAAGAGTGACCCCATGGCAATAACGAGACAGGAATTCACCATGTTCCAGTTAAAGAAGGTGTAATCAGGGAGAAAAAACACTGTTATGATAGTCCTTCTTGGCCAGTTACTCTATTCTAAGGGTGCCTGGACCACATATGCCAAATTATGACATCCCTCCATTTTTCAAAAAAGTCCAAGACAACAAAGACCTAAAGAATCAATGTGAATTTTTAAAAAGGCAAACAAAGCCCTCATTCTAGATTTTACTTTTTACACTTCAGCACTGACTTACTGATGTGTCAAGGCAATAGAAGGAAAGTAACAATGTGTGTTTGTGTGTGTGTGTGTGTGTGTATGTGAGAGAGAGAGAGAGAGAGAGAGAGAGAGAGAGAGAGAGAAAGGGTGGGTTTCAAAAGACAGGCCTAGCAAAATAAAAGTAACTTAAGATACTTAATAAATGTGCTGCCTAGTTTTATGTTAACTTGACACAAGCTAGAGACATCTGAGAGGAGGGAACCTTGATTGAGAAAACTTTCTCTAAGGCATTGTCTTAATTAGTGATTGTCATGGGAGCATCCAGCTCATTGTGGGTGGTGCCACCCTTGGCCCTGGGTGCTACGGAAAAGCAGACTGAGAAAGCTATGAGAAGCAGCCAGTATGCAGCAGCCCTCCATGGCCTCTGCATCAGCTTCTGCATCCAAGTTTCTGTTCTATTTGAGTTCCTCTCATGACTGCCTTCAATGACGAACTTTGACAAATAAAAAAAAATGTAAGCAAAATAAACCCTTCCTCCCCAAGTGGCTTTTGATCATGTTTTTTTTTCATCATACCAATTAGAAACCTTATCTAATAAAATGAGTATTGGGTAAATAGCATCAAAAATAATCAGAACAATATTACATGAAAATTCTCTACCATAAAATCATTGAGATACTTTTGGGCCATCTAGGTACTGAGTCTACCTAGGGAATAGACAAATAAAAGTTAAAACATAGTAGGAGAAGAAATATAACTTTAAAATCCAGTTTTAGCGCTTCCTAGTAATATAAATGTGGCCGATGTAAACTTAGTTTCTACGTCTTTATGACATAGATATGATTTATTCTACCTCATGTGGCAAGGATTAAGGGAAATGATATATAAAAAGCTTATAAATGGGAATAACAGTATAGATCATGTGAAGGCGGGGTTATCATTTGAAAATCCATAGCATTCCTGGCACCAAGTCATGACATCATCTTAACACATGACATCATCAGTTCTCCTGTTCAGTAAAATTGGGCTTTTTTTTTTCCTGCTTATGAAGGGTACAAGGTTGGTAAGATGTGAGGAACTACAGCATATGTAGGTAGAGGGTCATTCTTACACAATCCTCTGTGCTTGAGGGACAAAAACAAGAACCACTATGGGATGCTCAGCTTAATTCCTGTCCTTCTTCATTATTTCCCAGGAGGCAACCTATTCCTGAAACCTTGATTTCTTTTTAGTCAAGGGCTACATTTCATTACATAAAATACAATGGAGAATGTGATTCATCCCTTGGCTTTGAAGAAAATGAGACAAATAACCAACTGTATTCCGTGTGAGAAAATTGGAAAATTAAAATGTCCTCTGCAAACTAACAGTAAATGTCAGTCTCTTCTAAAAATGATTTAATAGAGGACCAGTGAGATGGCTCAGTGGGGGATAAAGGCACTAAGGGACAAAGATGATGACATTTGGTTTCTTCCCTAAGATCTATGTGAGGGTAGAAGGAAGCCTGATGTCAAATGCTGCCCTTTGAACTCCAGGTAAATGTGCCCAGGTACACCCACTCACTCACTTGAGCAAAAAAAAAAAATGTAATATAGCTTCAAAAGTTAAATTAAAAAGTGCAAATGCCTTAATAAAATGTCAAATTTTTAAGGCATTCAAACCCCAAAATATTGACTTTCTACAAATTAGCAAACATATAAGGGTTCTTGTCACTGATGTGATTAATCCTGAATGCCTCCCTTCCTGCCTACTATCTTCACACATGCTAACACTTCTAGAAAAGAAAACATTGAATTCTAAAAATAAAACCCATTAAGGAAAGCCACAGAGAGCAGAGGGAAGAAGTGAACGTGTTGAACTGGCCGGCTGACTGATGCATGGAGCCTTATTCTGCACAGTCTATGTCACCTGCCTTTTTCCCAACAGAGGAAACTTGCTTCTTTCGTGACTTTTCAGGTCCTTTCTTCCCTAAGATTTTAGGGAGACTCTTCTTCTCCTGTGACAGTCCCCTTGAAAATGAAAATACTTGATGAATATGCTTCCGTGTGTTCCCTAAGAATAATCGAACCATCCAAGACACATTGACATCATTACAAAACCTCTCAGCCAATGGCATCTCCCTTGCTCCACAGAGGACCCACAGCCTTCCTGCATGCTCTTTAGAGTCTGGTGTGAATCAGTGATAATCAGTGAGGTTCTTCATTGCCATCTTTTGTCATAATGTGTATCTGCTATCAACTAGAAAGACAGTACAGCAGGGAGAAACAGGAAAGAGAGTTCCCCCTCATTCTACCCACTCTTCTGGGAGGAAAACGTTCCTCTCCTTGGCTAGTAGCAGGGTCTAGAAACTTGTCCCTTCTCTCTGGAATACGGAACTTCACTCCTCATTTTTATTTTCTGCCTTCAATTCCTATCCTTTTCATCCATTTCTACTCTGTCTTTTAAGAGGGGCAGGGAAATACTTTAATACAAACTGGACCCAAATGTCAGTTCCCTTCTTCATCTTCAGACAAACCCTACCGCTTATATGGAAAGCCAGCCATTCCAGCTCCACTCCCTGCCCCAGAACCATCTTCTCATGCACTTCTCTTCAGTTCAGTTCAACTGTCTGCAGTTCTCTATGCCAGGCCAGCCTCAAATGAGCTTCCTCTATATCCACCTGCAAAATACCTGCTACGTAGGCTCAGCGAAGCCTCTGCCTGAGACACTATTCCGAAACACTCACCTTGACCATTCTTAACCACACAGGCTAGTCAATTTCCTTCACGCTCACACGACACCATGTAGAGTGCCAGGATAACAGTTTTCATTCTGTAATGTAATTACTGGCTGATCGCCTGACTGCTGTGATACGGAGGCAACAGAACCCATACTCCGTCCTAGATATGTGATACGTAGGAAGAGCTGGAACCCTTCCTGTTAAATCAAGCAGCTTTGAAAGTTTTT
>JAQHUG010000081.1:2716261-2753377 GCA_028555095.1 Dicrostonyx torquatus
ACTGCCACATGGTGATACATAGATTAATAGAAATGGGCTAAAACAAGGTGTAAGTTAGCCAATAAGATGTTAGAGCTAATAGGCCAAGCAGTGATTTAATGAACAGAGTTTATGTGTGGTTATTTGGGGCCTAAGCTAGCTGGAGCAGCAGGATGAACAAGCGGCCCTCTCCCTTGCAACACCCGTCCGTTCTCTGCTTCCTGACTGGAGATGTGAGACCAGCCTCCTAAAGCCCTGCCAGTGCACCTCCCCACCCTGATGAACCCTACCACTCCTTAAACTGTGAACAGAATTAAACTCCCCTTCTGGAAGTGGCTTTCATCAGGAATTTCATCAGCAATGAGAAAAATGAACTAATACAGGTGGGTACCTCAAGATGATCTGCCACACATGGAGCCCCTAATGAAAGACCTTGAGCTGGTGTCTAGAAATTCTGAATCCATGTAGTTAGTATACTGGAGAACAGTAAAATTGAGCCTAATATAGAGCTTTTTCACTTAAGTTATTAAATATGGTCCAAAGGAGCTTTAGCCACTTCAGACTATCTCATGCTGTATGCTAAATCTTTCTCCTTCTACTTCTCTGCTTGCAGAAAAAAATGTCATGGTCCCTTTTTTGATAATTGAGCATAATGCCTAAAAGGGGCATCTGCTTTAAAACAGAGTGGTATTGTAGAGCATGGTGAAGTTTGACATCTGTATTCTTTTCTTCTCACTAATTGTAATATATACGAGGCCATATTTCAGTTTACTAGGAAGAGATGAAGAGGAAAGAACCGCATCTAATCAAAAGGCATTATTAGTAATGTCCCTCAAGAGGTAGACGCTAGTGTGCCTACCAACTTGGTATATAACAAGGATGTAGCAGCAAAGGAAATGATCCCAGAGATAAAATATCACTTTTTAAAACTACCTTTGCCTTCACTGCTTCCAACAGTTTGGCCTGATTGCAGAGTCTGCAGCGGCCATGGGAGACTTTGTGCCCTGCTTGCCTTAAGACATCTAAAATGCTCTGTTCCTCCCTTGCTATTCTGAGTCAAAGCAGCCTGACCCAACAGGAATGACAAGTCATTACCGACTTTTGCAAGGTGTCTCTTTGAATGGCAGAATCAGCAGCTTCTGCCTGCAGATATTCACTGGCAGCTCTCAGGCAGGCTTTTCCTTTGGCTTTCTGGAGGGTATTCAGGATAAAAGCAACAGATCCTCTTCTCCCCCAAGAGAGCTTTCTCTGCTTAGATCACACAATAGAAAACTAAAGTGTTCAACCAAAATCCCCAGTAGGAAATATAAATCTCCACAATGTTTTAATGACATAATTATCTCCCACATGCCTAAAACACTTCTCTAAAATGAGTTGAGAAAAAAATGATATGGCCATTCATAAGGTCCTAGCACTTAAACGTCCCACTCTAGAAAATGACCTCCCTAACATAGAGAGTAATAAACTAAGACCTCATGCAGCCTTTTCTTCCTTTTCAATGTTCTTCTATCCATGCTGAATAAATGAAAATGAACCAGGTCCTCCATGACAAATATTGAGAGAAGTACTAATTATTTCCAGGATGAATCCTGTTGAGAAGTAGTTATAGTATAGAATGCTTCAAATCTCTCCAGTCATGCCCAGAATGGAGTAATGTTCTTATCCCCACGACATTTTCTTTATACAGTGATTTTCCATATGTACTTTTTGGGTTTTTTTGTCACCCTTTTGGAAGAACACTGGCTTCAGACCCCTCCCCAACAATGGCTGCTCTCTAAGAGGTGTGACAGCTAGAAGCCCTCTAATGTAACAATACCAAGGGTCACACAGGGCATCTTTCACTCCAAAGTGGTACAAGAGCCTTCTCTACCTTGCAGGTCAGCTTTGGTCAACGCAACTTTGTTAGCAAAAGAACAGAAAAAGCGAAAACAATAACCAGAGGTTAGTTAGAGTCTAGTCAACAAGGTAACATTACAGAAATAAAAATGCAATCTGCATAGCCAACATCACTCAGACAGACACTTGAAATGCTCTACAAGGTCACCAGAGACAGCACAGACAAAGGGGATGCACAGACCAGAGCAGAGCAGGCCTCCTCCAGCCAAGTCAGCGGAGCTGGGGCAGGGAAACGGTGAACTTGACAAAGCACAAGCGATGGGCAAGGAGAGTCTTCCCACACATACACAGCCACCCCCAAGACATCCAGCCAAGAGAGAAAGGCAGTGTGTGGCCAAACTGAAAGACAAATGTGCACATTCAAAGCCCACAAAAATACTTTGGAACATTAAGAAGTTGAGCATGGGAGACTCTTGATTACCCCAATCCCTTACTCCTTTGAAAATGCCACCAAAGAATATGGCACCAGAGTTATGCATTTTTATTCAGGTGACCCACTAGGGACACCAGAGTGCTTAAGTTGTTAAATTTGTAGGAATATAACCAAATGTTTGTGGGCAAAAAAGGCACCAAATGCATGTCCTTTTTATTGATTCATGCTAGCTCCAGAAGGAAGCATGGGGTGTTTTCTCCCAGATGTTTACCTTCTACAACTGTGGAACAGCACATCTGCTCAACATACCTTAGCCTCTACAGCTAAGCTGATCTCAACATGGAAGAGGTATTTGCAAACCAAGTGAAGTGTTAATTTACATATTACCAAAAAAAAATCCTTGTCCCCTCAATGAGACTAGAATTTCGCTAGAAGTCAGACTTAATTTCTAAATCAGTGATATCACAGATTAAAAAAATCAAATAAAATCAAAGCCTACTTCAAAATCATTTTAAAAACTAAAACCTCAAAAATACATAAAACGAAAATAAAAAATATCAAATTCCTCAATTTAAAAATAATATCTAACTCTTTTCATTTCTTACATAAATTCTTTATAGAAAATAATGCATTCAATCCTTAGGGATCTTAAAAGATTTTAAAATATCAATGCCACTGATTTTGGCAAAAACATATGTTATACTTTAGTCTGCTTTAACCTACATATATAAAAACACAACATTTTCACCATTTTAAGTAGATCCAGGACAAGGCTTTTGGCAATGACATTGCATCCTCAATTAGTTCTCTATTTTCTATGAAAAAAAATGACACCAAACTACATTTTCTCTTTTCCATGTGTCCTATACCTTATCCCCTAAGATAGTCTTAGGAGTCACTTGCTGTGTGCAAGAGTCATAACAATGGAATCTTTTGTAGTCTTTCCAAGGTTTCAGGTCCTTCATATTTTTTTCTGCTATCTTTCACAGCATCATTTCAAAAGAAAAAAAAATCCAAAACCCTAAAAAGGCTCCCAGGATCTTCTTTGAGGCCTTATTCACAATGCTGCAAACTATCAATGATAGTAATTTATGCCTTAACCTACTTTTTGGCCATTTTTCCTGGTCACTTAAGCTAATTATCTAAGTCATTTGTGTACAATAAACAAGGACCTTCCTCCCTCCCTTGGTACTCATCCTCCACTTCATCCCACCAAGTAGGGAAGTCTTAATGCTTGGTGGGCAACCATCATAATTATCTCCATGGCAATAGAGTGCATGTGATTAGGCCCATGGGCTTTGCCATCGATGGATGGGAGAGCCATCAAGTCTCAGCATCTGGCTTTGAACAATCACGGTACTTAGAGCAAGGCTGGAGTCCACCATAATACATGCGCTGAAACACGGAAGCTGGCACTGGGTGCAGGGCAGCCTAGGGACATTTCTCACAAAGGGATGGGTAATTTCCTCCTGCTACCACTCTCACCCTTTCCCCTAAAGTTCTCCTGAGGAGGGCTCAGCCCTCTCATCTTCTCTCTTTACATTTTGTAATCGCTAATTTCAACGTCTTTTTATTCCAGTCCTACAGCTTCCTTTCCTCATCACTTCAACCAGAAACACACGTAGCAAGAGAGCTTCAAACGTGCTTTTTGAGAACTTAGGTGCTGCTACAAATATAAAGTACAAATCAAGAGGGTATAAGATATCCATTAGTCACTTTATTACACCCACTGAAATGCTAATATGTGGACTATATTGGGTTAACTAAGATAAAACATAAAATATAAACTCATTTCCTGTTACTTTACACATCTTACAATCTAACCATTAGAAGATTTCAATTACATGTATGACTTACGCTACATTTCTTTCTTTTTATTTTTCTTGCATGCGTGTGGTATGAGTACATGTACACGTGATGCATGTAAGCAAGCACATGCACACAGGGGCCGGGAGGTGACATCAGATCTCTTCCAATGAGTGCGTGCCTTGTCTCTTGCAGCAGTCTCTCCCCTGGACCCAGAGCTTGCTGAGCCAGCTAATGTACCTAGTCAGCTTGCTCCCGGAATCCCATCTCTGCCTCCTGTGCTCTGAGACTGTGGACGAGCTGCCCTAGGTACCCAGCATTTATGGTATGCTTGCACACCGTGTCCTTTACCTGCTGGCACAGCTCCCTGCCCCTTATACTACCTTTCTGTTGGGCCATACAACCTGAGGGGTAAATGGATTCTTCTTAATTTTTCTCAACCTGAATAGCATAAGACATGGTTGTAAAGATGCTATTTTTAAAAAAGTTGTACCTTGTGCTTTCTTTTAAGAAGCGATTTTATTTTCAGTTATGTGTGTGTGTGTGTGTGTGTGTGTGTATGTGCATGCATGTGAGTGCAGTGCCTGGGATACAATAAAAATGTTTTGGATCCTAGGACCAAAGGTAACAGGTGGTAGTGAGTCACCTTCCCTGGGTGCTAGGAATGGGATCTGCATCCTATGGAAGAGCAGGATAGGTCTTAACTCCTTAGCCATCTCTCTAGCCAGGTCTTGTGCTTTTTAGTATGTAACTTCAGACTTCAATTTAACTTGCTACAGAACCTTCTAGAAGAAGTTCAGCTACTGTCATCCTGAACCTTCGAAAGTAAGATTCTTAATGTCATATCAAATACTTCATTTATCCTCACATTGCCCTTAGCATCTGAAGAACTCTTAGTCCAGGAAGTCCAAAAAAAAAAATTGAGTTGAATAAAATTGTGCAGCGTTTTCAGGAAAACACAAAATGGCTACTTCAAGTGCCTTCGATACCTAATCTCTTGCCCATCATACACACACACACACACACACACACACACACACACACATCATCATCATCATCATCATCATCATCATCATCATCATCATCATCATCATCATCATCATCTTTATGGCCATCAGAATTTAAAATGTATTCTTGGTTAAAGGAAAAGTGAAAGCAAATCATAGGGGCGGGTGACCTTACAATACTAGTCCAACACAGACCACCGACTCAGACAAAGGGAAACATCTTTTTTAGCACAAGTTACACAAGTTAGCCTGAGAAGCACTTGCAAAATTCTGCTTTAAGGGAATGAGTTTATTCAATGGAAGCTGCTTTAAAAGTAGTGTTCATGAACTTGAACACAGAAAATAATAAATGAACAGTTTTGACATGGGAAATGAAAAAAAAGAATGCAAGAAAGCACAATACATTGCACAAAGGACCATGAGGCTCAGCCAGAGGAAAGAACGCAAAGGAATCTTTGCATGTGGATGACCTGCATGCAGTCTCTTCTCTGGCCAACTGAAGGCAGGAGTAAACCCAGAATGTGTTCACTGCTGCCCTCTACTGGCTGAAGATAAGTTGTTCTTACAGTCATCAACCGCTCTGAAAAGACTTGTTCTTTTCAGTGTCTACAGAAACAAGGCTGGGCATGGTTTGTTGTGCAGTGTGGGGAGACATGCAGTGCTATTATGTGTCTCACATGAGATAATATTCAGGAACAACAACCCCACATTTATCCAGTACCCACTAGGTATCAGGCATTTTGTTTGTTTCTGATTTTGCCAATTACTTTTGAATGTGCCTACTGTCACTGAAAGAAAAGATAGACCTAAATGTTTAAGTTAATTACCAAATGTCAGCTGGACCTTAATCCAGGTCTTCCTAACATGGGAAGTGAGGCTGTACCTCTACAGCACACTGGAGACTGACAAGCAGAGCCTGATCCAGTAAGTACTCAATAAATGTTTGTTTCCTTCCATCAGCATGACGTTCTGACATCATTTCTCTGTCTCCCAATGGATTTTCACGGACTCCAGCTACTATTGGCCAAAATAGGAAGCAGTGACACCAATCTGGACTCTTTACTTTGTCCTTTGCCATTATTAAAATAAATCTCCAGTACCCTTTCAGCCACTCTGAAAACAAAGGCACAAATTGGGAGAAGCCTGATGCCCATGACAGGGAAGGGACTTCACTGCTGAGTATGCAAACCTGGAAAAACATCTGCCACCATACATTCTTAGAACTCATGGCACATGCCTGGCATACTCAACCAGTGACAATGCACTGTTGGGTGGTGAATGAGAATGACAAAGGATGAGTAAACTGAGGAACGAGGCACTGGCAGAGCAGCAAGGAGGCTTGATGCTTGTGACCAGACTGTGCATTCGAAAGAAGAGAGGTTCTACCTTCGCAGCCTCGCTCGATCTGCCCGCTCTTGTGGAGAGCATCATTGATGAGATCAGGCAGGCGCCCGTTCAAGTCTACAGAGGCCAGACAGCCCTGAAATCCATCCCGGGAGGCCACAAGCTTCGGTAGGTTGCTGTACATGCCCTGAGCTAAGCCAGCCATGTAGAGATCCCCTAGGGAAAAAAATGCACAAAGTAAAAGAGACCGAGTAGAGAAAGGATGTGGCAGCCATGTCCACTAATGCACAGGCCCTTAGACTATTCCTTCAATGATGATAACATAACAGTGGGGTGGAGGGGTCAGCTGAATTAGGAATAACCACAAGACTTTCTAAACTATTAACCCAAATATTTTTATAGTTCACTCATTTTGTGTTCAACATCTCAAAGTTTGAATCACCATATCAACTGTATGAAGATTTCTAATTACAAGACGTAAAGATTAACCACATTTGCAAGTGAACAACCATATATTGAGTAGTTTTTATGTGTTTGTTAGAAATAATATGTTGAAAGTTTTACAGACATTCCATCAAGGACCTAACAACCCAGAACGAGAGTAATGACCTCCTATCCTCCTCCTTGTGGGAGATTTATATATATATATATATATATATATATATAATTTATATATATAAATATAATTTATATATATAAATATAATTTATATATAATTTATATTTATATATATATAAATCTAAATCTACAGTACTAAGTAAACTGAGACATTGTTACCAATGTCATCCAGGAAGGAATGACTTAGCTGCATCTAAATCGTTGCCCCCTCTATTAAGGATCCTCCTACATTTTGGCAAAGCCCTGAGTTATCACCTGATCTTTTAGACCCTCAAAGCACATTCCTAATATTATCAGAGATCATGAAACATTTGAGGCATGGATAGTAGCTTTATGGTCTAAATCAACACTTTTCCTATGCAAAATGTATGGTACAAAAAAAAATATGGTTGGAATGCCTAACCTGGAGTTTCCCCATGGAAACAACTTTTCTGTGAAGAGATGGGATACAAAATAAAAACGGCTATATGAGAATTACCTTTCAAATCCAGATTTTTGGCACCATTGATGACCTGAGTGACTACCTTGGTGTCGACTTTCAGGCTGTGGGTATTGCTGTTGTCACGAGTGATGACAACATTGTGCCACTGGTTGTCATTCAGAGGGCGGTCACTGTTGCCTTTGATCACATTGGGACCATTGCCGAGATCAAATACATAGTGTATGTACCTACGGGAGACCAAAAAAAAGCACACAATCACATCTGGTACCATGAAGTGGTTCAGTAGCAATTACATATGTATCAAAAACAAGGGGCTTCAAATCTCCCATGCTGACCTGGCCTAACTTAGCAATTAAATACACTGAAAAGAATTGTTAATAATTATTACATCATACTTCATTTCAATTCCAAATTCACAGACTGATAGAGTCTTCTTTCACTTTTTGGATTTTTTTTAAGTCAAGAGTTCACAATATAGTGTAGGTGGACCTAGAACTCACAATCTTCCTTTCTTTCAAATACTGTGGAATTATGGGCATATACCCCTACCCAGCCCAAAAGTCTACTTCTTTAATCCTTCATAGGAGTATCTAGATCTAAGAAGTGGTACAGTTAGAGACCCTACAAAACACAAGAGAACAATAATAACAAAAGTCATGTTTGTTTGAGACAAGATCTATGTAGTCCAGGTTGACCTCAAATATAGCCCAGGTTGACCTAAAATTTGCTATCTAGTTGAGACTGGCTAAGACTCATGATAGTTTATAGCATACACCGGTGCTGACCTCAGTCAGGAAGTGAAGTAGAAACTCAACCCGGGTTGGTCACCTGACTCATGACCTCAGTCAGCTGGTGAGAATGCCATCTCACATAGACAAGATCCTCTTGCCTGTATCACACCACAGCTGGTTTTACAGATGTGTGTCATCACACCCACCCAATGTATGCAGCACTGGGATTGAAGCCAGGACCTTGTGCATGCTAGACAAGCACTCATGCAAGCTACCTCCCCAGTTCTGTCTTTGTTCTTATTTCACTACTTTCCAATATATTACAGCAGAATTGGGGGGGTGCAGAGTGGTTTAAAATTCCCTAAATTCAGGAAAGTGAATTTCATGGTTTTGGGTAGTGAGGGATTGTATCAATGCTTTACCCTTAAAGTAAAAATTGTAATGTTAATAGTAGGGTTGAAAAATAACTAGGTCTCATTTCTTTTCTTCCCTCTCGTGAGTATTTTATTGTACTGAGCATTTCTTTCTTTCTTTCTTTTTTATTGATTTTTATTGAGCTCTACATTTTTCTCTGCTCCCCTCCCTGCCTTTCCCCTCCTTCCTTTAACCCTTCCCCAAGGTCTCCATGCTCCAAATTTACTCAGGAAATCTTGTCTTTTTCTACTTCCCATGTAGATTAGATCTATGTAAGTCTCTCTTAATGTCCTCAGTGTTGTCTAAGTTCTCTAGGACTGTGGTTTGTAGACTGGCTTTCTTTGCTTTATGTTCTATGTATCTGCTGACTATAATTAGCAGGACACCAAATTCCTGTATAATACATACCATAGCCAGAGTTTACATAAATAAACTTACCTCGCAATAGCATCAAAGGGTGGCATTTCATAGTCAAAAGATCTATGACATCAACTTAGTAGAATGTCATTAAATAATCTTGAGTCCCTGTCCTTTCCAGCCCTAGTCATTCTGTGGATCTTTATTATAAGGAGGGTACTAGTGAAGGCAGGGGTTAGGGAGTAAAATGGACAGTTTTCTTCACAGCCATATTTTCAGTAAACACAGGCAGCATCTTCTAAGTGATTTCTACTACTTACCCCTTGACCAGCTCAACTGCAATGAAATCATTGCCATCGCCACTATTGAAAAGAATGAAGCCGTCAGCTGAAGTGGTCTTGAACTGGAAGAAGAGGTGCATGGAGGTGTAGGCCTGGAGGGTGGCAAGGGTCAAGTAGCTGCTCTTAGTCTTGAAAGTGACAGGGTCAGCGATGATGTTCCTCAGCCCAAAACGAGCCTTCAGTTCACAGTAGTCAATGTCCCCATTTTTGCACAAATCAATGTAGAGCAAGCCATTGAACATGAGGCTCTGAAGATGGCCAATGAAACTGGAAGGGACCACAGAGATGTAACGCTTCTCCGTCATGATACCAGTCTCGATATTGTGGAACTCCAGGCGGGTGTGGTCTCCCACCATCGTACCTGGATAAACAGAAGTGAGGTAGGAATGGGGAAAATTACTCTGTTTTCTCACAGCCACCTTCCTCTATCGTACAGAAGGAACGTGTTTCCAAATTTCTGAGCTCTGTCCCAGAAAACAAAATACTTGTGATAGTTTATAGCACCTGGTCTGACCGCACTTAGGAAGTAAAGCAGTAGCTCAACCCAACTTACTCTCCTGACGTGTGACTTCAGTCAGCTGCTGAGAATGCTGTCTCACAGAGAGAAAACTGTGAGCAAACGGAGAACCCAAGTTAAAGGGCATCACTATTCATTGTCTTCATTCAAGAACAACTCAGGAAGCAGAGGCAGGGATCAGGGAGTAAAATGGACAGTTTTCTTCACAGCCATAGTTTACAAGAGTTTGAGGCCAGCCTGGTGAATAGAGTTTCCAGAACAGCCAGGACTACGCAGAGAAAACCTGTGTCTAGGAAAAAAAAGAAAAAGGAAGAAGGGAAGGAAGGAACTTTAAATACAAATCATAAGAAATTATTTTTTCCCTGACCAACAATTTCTTATGGTGAGTCATTACTTGTTACTTATAAAACAACTAATTGTGGTTTCCTAAAACTACTAGTTACTGTCACTTTCTGAAGCGACAGCTTATACTTGAATCCTGCAGATGGGATAAAGTTGAACATAGTCAGGTGGGGTTAAAGAATTCATCTCTATTCACGTAGCCATAGACATTGATCTAAAGAGTAAAACCGTGGTCCTTGAAGGCTAGAAGGATGGAAGGTTTGTCTATATCCAATAATCGGAACAACTGAGACCCAAACTCACGGTAGATCACTACAAGGTGAAACCTGAAAATTAGCCTTTTTAGAAAGTTCCAAAGTTACCAACTGATGGGTCATTTTTATGATGTGTGTGTGTGTGTGTGTGTGTGTGTGTGTGTAAAATGAAAAAGAGACCATGAATTTGAAGGAGAGCAGGGAAGGTAAATGGGAGAGCCTTAGAGAGAGGAAAGGGAAGAGAGAAATGTTATAATTACATTTTAGTTTCAAAACTAAAAACATAAAAACAAAAACGAAGGTTCAAGAGATGGGAGCTGAGACAAACTGTTCTTGGGAGTAAGAGTCTTATGAGGAGATTTGCTTCTCCCATGGACAGTGCGGCAGGGATCCCATGACAGTCATCAGTTCAATCAGACAAAGTAGCCTTCTCCTTAGTTTGGCTCAGTCAAGTTAAGCTGTTGTTTTACTATAAGATGTCTCTCTGGTAAATTACATTTGATGTCTACCCGTCTTACTTTTCTTTCGCTCTCTACTGGTCCAGAATTTGAGTGTCAAAGAGGAAGGGTGGGCACTTGTCTTCTTGGATAACTTAGCTGGAGTCTAAGAGATCCAACCATGTCTGAAAGATTTATTCATCTCCTTGGATTTTAAATATAGATCCTACTTCCTCAGACACAAGCTCAGAAGTGATTCAAAGATTTGCAAATGAGCACAGAAATCAGGGCTTACATTTGATGAGCCTCTTCATGGTGTTTTGACAACTAGTGTCAAATTGTTCTTTTAATATAAGCAAAAATAAAATAATGATGTTCGTTAAATACATAAGTTGTAGTTAGAGCAAAAATCAAAATGCGACATAAATTTGTTAACAATTGAATGACTAGGAAAAGGAATTAGGACATGAAATTATTTAATATTGACAATTGTACTAGTCATGAAATGAACACAACCTAAAATTCTCACGTTTTTAAACAGTGAAGCAATTGACAAAGCACCCAACTCCACTTGGCCCTATCTCTTCATAGCAGGTGTGCGGACCAGTATAGAAAGTGGCAGGAAAGGGACCACAGACAACCTGCATGGAGTCAGAGGAACTGCAGGGTAATGATGTTACTATTTGTGCCCTCACTCACATCCTTCCACAAAGAAACTCCAGAGTGAAACCCTTAAAATCAAAGGCAATCCCATGAGATCCAACAAGTTCCCAAAGGAATCAGAGGCGATTTTAAATTCAGCTGAGAGATATCTGCAAAATTTTATCTTCAGGACTGCGGACTGAGAAAATTCTGCCTACCAGAAAAACCAGTTTCATAAAGCGGAATAAAAGTACATAGGGTATTGGATGAGATTTAAAAAAAAAAGAGGCAGAGGAAAAAACTGGCTAAGTAGGACAAGAAATAAGCAAGGGACTGGGTGGTGGTGGCATATGCCTTTAATCCCAGCACTTGGGAGACAGAGACAAGCAGATCTCTGTGAGTTCGAGACCAATCTGGTCAACAGAGTGAGTTCCAGAACAGCCAGTGCTACACAAAAAAAAAAAAACCCGTTTCAAAAATCAAAAAAAAAATTTAAAAAAAAATAAGAAAGAAGGAAGGAACAAAAGAAGGAAGGAGGGAGGGAGGGAAAGAAGGAAGGAATGAAGGAAGGAAAGAAATTCAAGAGCTTAGCCCAGAGTCACAGATTGATTGAGGGATGACTCAAGGAAAAGATCCACTACAAGTCTAGGGCAGTGAGGGATCTAGCAATGTAGGTCCCCAAATCAGGAAAGAATTGGTTCCATTATTCACTAAAGAAACTCACCCACCTGTTACACAGACTAAAACCAAACTGACCACACACACCCCAAACCCTATGTTATTACATCTGACAAAAATATTTTTAACACCCTGCTTGACATTTTAAACTTCCACCAAACTAGTCGAATATGAGAAAACAAGCCCATGTGTGGTCTAACCCATACCAGTAACCGAGAACTCTGCAGGAGAGAACACCTTCTGAATTGTATGTGTAGACTAAACTTTTTCTCACGTGATGATAGGTATATGCATACCTCAGAACAGCTGCTCTAGAATTCCAGAGGAAAGAAAAATAAATGGCTCGGGTGAAAGATAATAAAGAGACATGCGGATTAACTATCTATATTCAAGGTCTTGTGCTAAGCTCCCAACTATGACATGTGTCACGATAAGCATTAAGTTATTGATGGCATCATTATGTCTCCTTAGAGGTAAGGTCAACTTAGTGTTCAGAGGTGAAGCGGTTTGGTTGAGGTCCCAACAGGTTGGTATGGTAGACCTTCAACTGATCCAGGTGTGCACAGCACACAGACCACTTTTTATATGTATTCTCTAATATCTTTGAGGAAAACTTTGATTCATTTTCCATATCCTTGCCCAGAAAAAAACAAACAAACAGTAGATGGACTTGACCTGCTACCACTGTAGTAACTATAGTAGACTCCAGTCTTCTGCTGGGTACCATATGCCATTCCACCTAATTCAGGATAAATGGCCATCTTTCCTAAGACAGCCTTGCTGCCTTGGTCCTTAGTCTCTTCCATAGTTCATCATCAGGTGACAAGCCAGTCCCATAGTACCCCTCAGAATGAAGACAAATATGAAGCCAGGAGAACTCTGGCCAGATCTGCAATCTCCCATGACGCCAGAGCACACGGAGGATGAGTGTACGGGCTCTGGGAGTATCTTCCTCGGATTGGAACTCCAGATGCACAGATTCTTTACTTGGTTGCCTTAGGCAAGGTTCTTAACGTTATTACTCTTCCATTTCCCATTTGTGAAATGAGTATGCCTTGGTCAGGATTCAGGGCATCAGCACTGAGTTTTAGAAAGTGTCTAGGACCATAACCATGGGCTACTAGATATACCTCTTTTCCTTTCTTTGTATGTTTTAATCATTGTTCATTTACTTTACAAGGAAGTTTGTTTTACAAATGGTACACTTGAGTGCTCTGGGTATCTCATGGCCTATGGGGGAGGCTGAGTTCAGCAAGCTTCTGTGCTATGGTGGGGGGACACGCAGTGGGCTCATACTTGAGGCATAAACTTGAGGGGAAGAATTTGGACAGCCATTTTTCTTTTTATATGATTCTGGCCAACAGTACGAGTTCAAACAAATGACAATGATAGTAATGGTGATGATGGTATTAATAATGACACTGGGAAATGTTGGGAGAAGGCACTAGGTCCTCTATGACTTCCAAACATAGAAGAGTAGCTCAGAAAAGGGAGGTCTATAAAGTCTCCAGCCCCACTGGGTCCAAACACTTTTCTCCATGTTCTCAGCACTTTTTAAAAATGTGTCCCATAAGCTGGGTGGTGGTGGCGCACGCCTTTATTCCCAGCACTCGGGAGGCAGAGGCAGGCGGATCTTTGTGAGTTCAAGACCAGCCTGGTCTACAAGAGCTAGTTCCAGGATTGGCTCCAAAGCTGCAGAGAAACCCTGTCTCGAAAAACCAAAACAAGAAAAAAAGAAAAGAAAAGAAAAGAAAAAAAGAAATAAAAGAAAAGAAAAATGTGTCCCATAAAAAGAACTTATTCTAAAAAAATTCCGAAGCCAAATATGTTAGGCAACTAGTACATATTCAGTAATTGTTGATTAGCAACGTGCATTAGCTATTCAAAAGTTCCTAATGAGCCCTGAATAAAGAACTTCATTTTGTGACCTAACATTTCCTATTCACACCTTATCGACTTTTCATTAACACGACTAATAAATTGTTGTTGGGAGATTTTGAGAAAGGACATTTTTATTCAGAATGTAGGTGGGTGAGAGAGAAGTCAGTTTGGGCCAGAACAAGGAGTCGTGGGCCACGTGTGCCATCTGAGCACATTAGCTCGCTCTTCTGAGGAGCACAAACCAAGTCAAGCGTTTTTTTAATTTCTCCTTAATAATAGAAATCTAGCCCCATCAATCAATCAAGCCTTATTAACTGTCAACTGAACTTAATGCTTTTCCAAGAATACAATTGTATGATAAAAAATGGAAAACACCAGGTTGGAGACTATTTCTTTCTTGGCCTTTGGTGACAATCGAGCCTGGCCTATTCCGTATGTCATTTTTATAGCCTAGTTAGAAATTTGGCACACTGGAGGATCTTAAACAACATGGAAAGGATTACTGAGTAAGCCAACAAGACATCACATAGAACCATGTATATTTTAGAGTCACTGCCTGATTTTATGAATTCTCTAAATTAAAATTATATCCCCAAACCTCTCTTCACTATTTAAAAAAAACAATAAAACATCAACCAAACAAACAAGCTCTTTTCCACTCCCAGATTTCTTTATACTTTGCAGCTGCTGTCTTCCAGCAGCACTGACGTAGGGGGTATGGCTGAAGCTGAAAGAATTCATTAATTTCAAATAAAATTACTGGATGGCTTGGACATGCCAAGGCTTAGCCCCACGCTCTAATTGTTAGCGCTAATAGAAAGCACAGTACATAATTGCCTTTATTCCAAAGGTTCTATAGAAGAACAATGACCAAGGCAAGGGATTACTGTACCCTTAGTTCTGCAATTCTCGGGGGCCGTGCTTTGCCCTTTTCAAGGAAAATGAAAGGAACACACTGCTGAGTGAGATTGGGGTGAGAGTGCCACCTAGTGGCAGCTATTTATAACATGCTGTAAATTGTATCCTGGGATTTAACCAGCCAAATCCAGAGGAATTAGTGCTGCTTGCAAGCACAGCATTTGCAGGCTACTGTCTGATCTCACAGTTCATGGGGACAGCTTGAATAATTAATGCAAGTTGAAAATTGCTTCTAAACAACACAGTCATTTTTTTCATCTCATTTTCTATACTCATTTCGTACCATTAAGTTACCCTGAGGTCCCATAGGTCAGAAAGTCCTTCCAATGACTGAGCTGTGTCTTTGATAACTGGTGTGTCTTTGAGAGGAAAGAGACAGAGTGCCGGGGTCGGCATCCTGAGATGTATGCCCCACCTCACCCTATCCACTTCAGTATGTTTCACCTGTGCTGGAAGATAAATCATTTTATTTTGATGGATTGTGAAGTGCAGCGAACCGCTTCCTTCTTCGGGATCACACAGACGTGGATTTGAAGCTCACTTACACAGCTCTAACTTTCCCATTCCTCTTCAGTAAAATGACAATAGGGACATTTATTTTGAGAGAGTATGTAGAATTATTGAAGATTATCATGAAACAGCTAGCACCGCATCTAAAGCTGACTGGATATATGCTGTGTGTTTTTCTTCTATCTAGATTCTCTCTCTCTCTCTCTCTCTCTCTCTCTCTCTCTCTCTCTTTCTCTGTCTGTCTCTCTCTGTCTCACTCTACACACACACACACACACACACACACACACACTACACTACAATTAAAGATTCTAGAAATACTGAAGCTCAGGCTCAAATTAAAATTAAATTTTAGGACCCAATGTCACAGAACATTTATGATAGAAAGGGCCCTAAAAAAAAATCACAAAAGTTCAAGTTTAAAGGTAGAGAAATGAAGAAAAGAAGATTCTGTGTATTTATCCAAAAAGCATAAAACTGTTTAGTGGCACTGACTGTTTTAAAGCCAAGGCTCCTGTCTCGCTCTTCGGAGGAGGCACCGGTGACCACAGCTGAGGTTGCAGACTGAATTAGACAAGGGTCAGGAATAGTCAATGGCTTCCTAAATGTCCTGCAGGGAGTTAATGTCCAGGCTAGATCAGATGACACCAGAGTCCCATGTAACTGCCCTGTGCAGACTCAGGTTTAATTTTCTTCTAGGATGTGAATTCAGCACACTGTGTGCTTGGATACTCGGCTGGAAATGGACTCAGGATCATTGCCTGACTAATTACAACGATCCATCAAATTCTGAGAAATTCTGCCTTCATTAGCCGCTCTTAATTTCCCCACCCAAGTTGGTTGCCTTCTCATCTGATTGACAATTATAGTCCTACTCACCTACACGGGAATGTCAAGACATATTCTTAACATTTTCAAATATCAGAGTTCCTTCCAATCTACTCAATTGGTTTAATAATAGGAAATGGGTAATTTTTGCACACCTTTCATCTTCTACTATTCTAGCATATTGCTAACGGATAGCATGCTAGCAGGAAGCATTTTCATATTGTGTGGGACTCTCAGTGTTCCTATACATACATACATACATACATACAAACATATGTTCATACACCCATTGCCTTCCTAAACACAAAGCTGTTGTACAAAAGATTTGCCTGTTTGAGCATCACTATATGCCAGTTCCTCTCACAACAATGCTGTGGGACAATGGTCCTGTACCTTGTAAAGATTTGTCAGTTGTATTGGTTTAATAAAATACTGATTGGCCATTAGTCAGGTAGGAAGTATAGATGGGGTGACCAGAATGGAAGAATTCTGAGAAGAGGAAAGGCTCAGTCTGTAGCTGTCACACAGGATGCAGAGGAAACAAGATGAGAATGCCTCACTGATAAAAGGTACCAACACATGTGGCTAACACAGACAAGAATTATGGGTTAAGATGCAAGAATTAATAAGAAGCCTGAGCTAATAGGTCAACCAGTTTATAATTAATGTAGGCCTCTGTGTGTTTCTTTGGGACTGAATGGCTGCAGGACCAGGTGGGACAGAAAATTTTGTCAACAGGTACTCAGTAAATAACAATTAAATAACTGAATGGCTAATTAAAACAAACATGTCCAGCACGTCCTACCACATGCTCTTCTAGTATTTATTACATTTTCTGTGACAGTCTATATTTTTTGGACTCTCCATTTCCCTCTATTAAGGAGTGATTTGTTTGCTGGTGCAGCGAGCAGATGTGGAGGGTGACTGATCAGGCATTTTTAATTATTAATAACAGAGGGATCTATATAACTCTACACCTGTTCTCTGGGCATAGACTGCACACCAAAGAGAGAGCCTGATGAGAAGGATTTTGCAGTCATGGGCTAGCTCTATACAAGCTGAAGAAAAGGATTATGAAATACAGAGTAAGGGGAAATTCTTAGCCTTGCCTGTGCTTGTCCATCGAGAATAGGATGTGTTACTTCCTTAAAACAGAATGGACACTTCCGAAGGGGGAATGGCAGACAGACAAGAGTGAAAGCAGAGACAAAGCCCACCCCAGTCACTTACCCTCAGCCACGTCGTCGTCCACGGTTAGCTTAAGGCTTTTTCCTCTCCGCACCACCCGGACAGTGTGCCATTCATTGTCATTGAGCTTCTGACCTGCATACAGGGTCTCAGGTCCTTTGCCTAAGAATGGTGGTAAGTGCCAAAAGTTAGAACCTGGTCTCAGAGCACTGCTCAACGCATAAAGTTTGTCAAAGCCACACTGGTGCACATGACCCAGGACAGCCATGGATCCTACTGCTACTGTTCCCATGAAACCCTCTATATTAATCTCCAAAAGCAGATATCTCAATCAAAACATGAATGACATTCATCCATAATGAAGGACATAAGTATCCTCCTTCATGCATAGTTATGAGGTCTTAAAATACTAAAAACACTTAAGATTTACAGTGATCACCAATCAGCAGGCATTTGTTTTGGTAAGGCTAGATACCAGAAATTCTTCATTATTTTATTTTTATCAGTCTCTTGCTTCTTTAAGCTTAGTACAAAAGTGTGGCTTTTACAAAATATTTACCAAATGTGTAAAAAATAACTCTTCAAATTCTATTATCTTAATTTGCCATTTCCACTAATCCACAGTCCTATCAGAATTTAACAACCATAGCAATCAAAAAAGTAAGCAACACTAGAAATTTTATCTAGGTTTAAACACTGCAATCAGTACCCCTGGGGTAACACGAGGGGACCCCGGCTTTTCTCAATGTTCATCATCCTCCAAAAAATAAAACAAAACAAACAAACAAAAAACTCAAAATATCCAAAGAAGAAAACATCATAAATTTCAATACTGAACATGTACATCTTAAAACAGTGCTTCACATAAAGAACCATGAGGTTAAGGAATCAATTTAGTAGTCTCAAGAGAACTCATGTTAAGACAGTCAAGATGAAATTCAAGTGAACCCTATGAAGGGCCTGGGAAGCAAGGAATTGTGGTTTTTAACAGCAAAAGACTGCAAGACAGAGAAACACAAGGTGTTGAGATGTTCCCTTTAGCAAGAGGAAAGAAACTAACTTCAGAACGTGTATCATCATGGACGCAAAATGAAAATCTGAAGACAAAGAACATGTCAGAGAAGCTGTGGACTTGGACCAAGCTCCTCCTTCTGGAGCACAGAGCTCATCCGTGCAGAAGCTGATGATTAAGCAATGCTGAAAGAATCAGTCAATATATGCACAGGTTTATGCTTAAAAATGACTTGAAACATATTAAAATATGTAAGATATGTAAGATAAAGCTATGATATTTTATTCTGGAAAGAAAATAGACTCAGGCAGAAATCTTTAGGTAACTGTAAGCTGTACTTTTTAAATATTGAGTAATTAATATTTCTAGTTTAGCTGGTTTTAAGAGTTACAGAGGTAGTTAAAGTTTGGGAGATCTTTTCCTCTTGAAAACTAAAAGCTTTAGAGTGAAGAATTTGATTTTAATTTCAGCACAAATATACTTTTTTTCTTTGGTATGTACCCACCATTCAACATGCTAACTCAAATGAGTAAGAATCTTGAACATTCACTGGTAAAACTTGGGTTGATCCAGTGGGCCTCAAATCCCATATCAATGGCATAAATAGCTTGATGACTCTTAGGAGAAGAATTTGCTAAGAAACAATTGTTATTTAATATCATATTTGCTTCTTAATGCTATCTTGAATTCACACAGTAAAATGAAATTCCCCTCTACATTTCAAATCACTAAATAGACCCATTCATTATTCCTTTTAACTGAAGCCTCAGATGGATGCAATGTCCTTTTTTCAGACCCCCCCCCCCCCACTGAGAGGGCAGTGGAAGAAAATGGATGACATCATGTAGGTGCTTTTTATAAGAGAATGGATGTTCTTAGAACAAACAAATCTGCCTTTGTGTTTTATGTTTTTGCTCTCTTTATTCTACGTACAAATGCTTCGCTAAGAGAGAACAAAGAGAAGACGGATGTGGAGAAAAGTGGCCATGGAGGCAGAACTGCTACAGATATGGGCTATTTAAAACCTCTCCCTCCAAGGGAACATCTGTTCTTTAGGCAAATTTTTTCACATCAGTTAATTTTTAAGATTGGGGACAAGAGAAGAGAGAGAACGACAAGCACAAACACAGTCAGTTCGGGACATTGCTACCTAAGCACCGTTAGCTACAGAAATGGAAAAGAAGCTTTGTTTTTGCCTCAGGTGTTTTCAGTGAAGCCAGCATTTTACAGGTATAGCATTTAAAGGTATCCAGCAAGCGTGGGTGGTAGTCAGATTTAAACACAAATATTCAACTGTCCATTCAACTTTAAAGCATTAGAATGTGATGTCTTATAACTAAAATTGTGGAAAGATTAGTGAAACTTTTTATGCCCTGCTATTTCCAACATCACTAATTCTCATCATTGTAAGCGTGGGTGAAAAAGATTCACACCAATTTCATTAAGATGACAGGGAATCATAGCCAATCTTCACTTTCAAGTAGCAAACTGATAAACCCCAGCGAGCCTTTATAAAACCCATCTTATGGAAGTGAAGTGCTAATGGCATTTATTCTTAATCAAGCCAAAAGGCCAAGCCACCATGCTAATGGAAAGTGAGTTTTAAATTCAGCTGCAAATTTCGGCAAAGTGAGAGGAGGGTGTCAAGTTAACCTCTAACTCCCAAAGGAGACTGAGTTGGTAAGCAACGCAAGTTGATGCAAAATGTTGAAGCACAACCAACTTCGGCTTGCAAAGCTGAAAGATCTAGTCCAGGGAGGATTTCCACCCACAAATTGGATGTAATCAACCCCAAAGCCCAGGAACAGTGGGTGATGAGTAGAGTTCTTTCTGGTAAGAAGAGGGTGCCCCCAAAAGGAAGAGGAGGGAAAAGGACATTGTTCAAGTTTGAATTGAAAATGATATTACCAAGAACTAACAACCTCAGATCCATAAATGTTCCGATGCTGTTGTCTCTTCAAAAACTAAGATGATTATGATGTGAAGTGGGGTACACATTGGATGTCTGTGTTGATATGTTTCCCTTCTTTCACAGTGTATGCAAGAAATATTGAACTCAAGAAATCCTAAGATTCCCCTTCGGCTGCTTAGACATGAGTGCTACAGTTAAACAGAAGAACCCAATCCACTCTCATCAGTTGACTTCCCTAGATCGTGATACTTCTGATAAAGAAGAAAACCACAAAGGAAGAGTTCTGACATACAGAGTTTTTTAAGAGTAGAGAACTGAATTCTTCATTCCTGAAAAACAAAAATCCTTTTATGATTGTTTGGAGTGGTAGCAACAGCATGTTTACGCCTTCTGGCCTTGCGACCATCTCCCTTAGCACTGTCTCTTTGAGGGGAGGCTTTGCGCATTAGAACATGGACTAATTTTCTGATAAGCAGACAACAGAAAAGAAATAGCAGCTGAAAACCACCAGCCAGATTCTTTTCTTGAACACTCACAGTAACCTAAGAAATCCCCAGGTCATTAAGTAAGAAGAAATAATAATAAAAATCAAAACAAAACATTATAATAGAATCACCGCTGGTTACTTGGAGGAAGATGACACTCAGATATCAAAAAATTCTTCCCTTCTTTGGAAGACCTGTACACAGTGGGCTTTAGCTTGTCAATTTTAGTCTAATTAGACTTTTGAGACTTTTTGCTATATCCTCCAAAAACAATATGGCCCTAGAAACTACAAGTTACCCCAAATACACATTTTTATTAATTTATTTCTATGACCTCACCAAATTCAGCTAAACCCGTTGGTTTTGCTCATATACAGGTGGTAGAAATTCCTTCCATTTGCCACACAGGGCTGTTTCCAAAAGTGGGAGGGGAACGTTCAGGGACTCTTGATTGTGTGGGGGAGGAGAGGGGTGACCAACATGACTTTTCTTCACCTGAATTTCTCTATTTACTCAAAAGAGAAAATGATACCTTGGTTTCCCTAGGAGCCACGTTCCATGTGAGTCTAAAAGAAAGTCCTATAATCCACTAAAAAAACACAAAACATTCTCTCTTAGAAAGGTATATATAATCCTATAAATACATGGTATGTGCAAATAATTGTGTTAGATAAAAACAAAACAAAGACATTGATGAAGAAGACACTTACCTTTATTTCATCAGCACCTAGCTGAGACATAAACTCTACTGAGCCCAGAGCAACAGAGATTTTATCACTCATCCTTCCCAGAGAAAACAGATTATTTAGGGGTGAAGCAAACAGAAAGAAAGGAACTTAAGGAGGAGAATAAGGACAGGGAAGTGTTTTTGTTTTCTGTCTAGAAAAATCAAAACACAAACAACAAAAAAACCAGTTGAGGCAGTATCTGGTTTGCCTTTGTAAGTATAAACTCAGCAGATTTTCATATGCCCACTTCTAAAGCATACATTCTCCTAGGAAAACCATTGTCAACAAGATTATATGAAATTATTGTAGCAAAACAGCTCAAATAGATTACCTCATTTTCACCAATGTCCTCAAGCCTCGGGGAAAGCTGAGGAACTTTCCGAAGACAAGTGACCCTACTCTACAGTCTGAGCACATGCACCATGGCCAAAAACAAAACAAAAAAACTCCAGGGAGCCCAGCATGAGTAACATGTTCAGCAACAGACTGCTCACCCTCTTCTAGGGACTGTCTATCAACCTCAGTACTTCGTGAGCTAACAGTACATACCTACTCACCTGTGGCAGTGTTAGGGAACTGACAATTACAAGGTTTAACAAATGGTAAATGAGGAACAGTGAGGAGATGCGATCAATGTGATATTGCGGAGAAGATAAGCAACATGGAAAAGATCCTTCATGGGTCTGCCCTTTAGTTACGAGTGAGGAAACCTGAAGAGCCACATACAAATTAAGGAAGACGACCTACATCTTGGGAGAGTTGAGTTCTCTATGTTTAAAGGGCATGAGGTCCTTGTTGTCACAGATAAGCCCTAGGGAAGCCAGGAATGGCAGACAGGCAGGGTTGTTTCTTAATGGAAGACTATACAGAACCTACTTTTCTGCCCAGAAGTCTGGGAATGGATAGAGTTAGTAACTTAGTGACCTGCACTATTGGTAGGGCTAGGCTACACTCAGTCCCCCAGGATAATTATATTTATCCAGGATGCTTTCTCCCTAGAACTTTATCTTGAAAATTGTTTCTTAGGCAATTGAACTCAGCCTTATGGGGGATGTCACATGTACTTTGCCTAGGTAACTTCTGTGCTATCTGTAGGGCCAGGCCACATTTGACTCCCACAGACCTTTATGGTTATCTAAGTCATTGTCTCTAGACCTTTATCTTCAGAATTTTTTTCTCAGTCAATAGAATCCATCTTCATGGAAGAGGTCGTATTACACTTTGTAAAAAAATCAATTTAAACATGTCTTAAGCTTTGTTGTACACACGGGATTGAGTCAATTATCAACAGGAAATTTTTCTCCAAAATTGTGCTGTGCTTAAATGTGCCTAAAATATATTTCTGGGTATCAGACTCTAGAAGTCTGAACCAACACCAGCTACTGACTCATGGTAAATAAGATTTCCTCCTAGCTTCACACAGACTGATGCTCTGTTGGATCCAGTGTTTGTAGAGACTCCCACATATGAGGAAATTAGAATGGGATAGAATTAAGTCAAATTGAAGTTGATAAAACTTAATTGTAAATGAGAGACAAAGAAAAAGTAGTGGCTACTTCATAGAATGCTGCAGACAAAAAAAAAATTCTCTACGTTCTGTCTTGTCATGAGTTCCTGTTCTAAATGAGAGGGTCACACACGACTTCTCTGAGGAAATAGGTTTGAGAAGAGTAAAATGTGCAAATGCCCAAGGCCACGGGGTGAGCGTGTTGGAGGACCCAAAAGAGGCCCATTTTGGCTGAAACTGGTACCCCAGAGGGAGAAGGAAGGGGAGAAATTGGTGATGTATGCAGAGGCCAGATGATATAACCATAGATGACATGTTATTCTGTCTAAATACAGTTCTAAAGGCAACAGGAAACTTTGGAAGGTTAAGCAAGTGCATATTTAATGTATTATTTATCTTGTGTCTTTATATATTTCTGTAAGTGTGTACTTGGATGCTCATCCCTATGTGTACATGGAGAGGTCCGAGGAAACTAAAATCTCAGGCTTTATTCCTTTGACACAGGATTGCTTACTGAATTTGGGGCTAGCCTGGCAAATAATATTACTGTCCCACCCCTAAGCCCGCACTGGATAATGGAGTTATATGCTTGGCTTTTTTATTTTAATAGTCAAAAACATGATGTTTGTTTTTCTTCAAGAAAATGATGAATAGGCTGGGCAGTGGTGGTGCACGCCTTCAATCCCAGCACTTGGGAGGCAGAGGCAGAGGCAGGTGGATCTCTGTGAGTTTAAGGCCAGCCTAGTTCCAGGACAGGCTCCAAAGCTACAAAGATAACCTGTCTTGAAAAACAAAACAAAACAAAAACCAAAGAGAATGGAAAAGGAAATGATGAGTAGCTATTTAAAAATCCACACTTGGCAGATAAAATCAAACAAAAAAATGAACATATTGGCAGAGAGCAATGCCCAATAGCAGGATTCTTTAAAAATGTTGAGATGAAGGTGAAGAGATTGAGTTCTGAGAGTCAGTTAAACACCGACAAACCTTTCAAACCTAACCCTAACCTTAGACATCTCCAGACCTGGGGTTCCTGACTTGTAAAATGGTGACTATATGTAATTGATAAGATACAACGACCTTGATACAAAAATTCCAAGGCATTCATGTTAAGGATTAAGAGGCTAAAAGTGCAAAGGATTTTATGATACCAATACTTTCAACATTAGAGCCATATATGGTCTTAATGTCTGATCTGAAGTTAGAGTGTTCATCATAAAAACATCATTTCTCCATTTCTCCTTCATTTGCTTCTCTACGTGCTTGAGAACATCAGTGCCTCACAACTGCCATGCTTACCTCTCAGGGACTTCTGTAGCACCCACCATTTAACCTTCTCTTATCACGCCTTGGCCCGTGGAGGCAAGATTTGTAGGGCTAGTGATACCCTACATCAGTGGTTCTCAACCTTCCCAGTGCTACAACCCTTTAATACAGTTGCTCATGTTGTGGTGACTCCCCCAAGCATAAAATTATTTTTGTTGCTACTTCATAACTGTAATATTACTACTGTTACAAATTGTAGTGCAAATAACTGACATGCTGATGGTCTTACGTAACCTCCGTGAAAGGGTCCTTTGATCCCCAAAGAGGATCTGACTCACAGGCTGGTAACTGCTGCTCTAGATCATGCCTATTTTTTTTTTAATTTGGTCTTTGGGGATTTAAACTTAGGTCCTCATGCTTGCACAGCAAGTGATCTTAATCTGGGAACTATGTCCTCAATAACCTAATTTAAATTTGAACAATTTTTCTGCCTGCAATTGGATCCAATGTACAAGAAAAGAAAGCCACTAACATACAGAAGGGAATCTTTCAGGAAGCTGTTACAGGCAGGAGGTGAAAGTAACTCAGACTAAGGACAGCGGTGGGAACAGAAGTGATAAGATTTGTTGTACATTTCAGAAGTAGGGTCAACAAGACCAGGAGACCAATTTGGAAAGTAGGTTAGGAACGGGAGAGGAAGGAGGCGGAGGCAACATAGAGGTCATTGTTGACTCCTAGACTGAAGTCTGATCATCTGAGTAGATACAAGCTCAGCTAGAAAAGGAAAGTTTCCAGGAAAAGTGAGACACATTTGACCTAACAGAAGTGAGGGAGAACTTTGGCTCAAATATCCCAAACCCATGGAAAAATATAGGTGCCTTAGTGCACCCCTGTAAACTCCACATTCCTACAGTGGGTTGAGAGATGGAGCTAGATAGAGAACCTGATTTCTGCTATTTTGTTTTTCACAGTCCCAATCACACTTGAAACCAGCTTCTGACAGCTTCCTGCTGCGAGTCTAGTCAGTTCACTGATTGCTTGGCTTCCTTGGTATAGTTTTAGCTTCTATCTTAGGCTACCACAATCAGTGTTGTATGATCCTTAGACTATTGACAGCTTCCTTCTCTCCTCCTGATCTCCTTTCTGCCCTCCCCTCCTCCACCCCTCCTCCACCCTTCCCACCCCTGCATATCAGTGAGGTGCTCTAGCCCATTACTTCTTGCCACTAAGAGGAACTAAGCAAATACTGCACCCTATTTCACATGATTTGCATATTGTGACCTGACCACAGGCTAAAACGAATTCTTAGGTCTCAATTTAGAGCATAGAGCCTCTCCATTTTGAAGGGGAATGACCTAGGGAGATAGATTTCCAAAGAAATAAGACTCCACAAAAGAGAAGAAGGAATCTTGCTCCAAGTTTTCTGCCAACCTCTAGCATAAGCCCTAAATTTGCAGCATGCCCAGCAGTGGTGAGATGATGACCACTGGGTTCAAGAGTCCTGGCGATAATCTCTCACCAGGAAGCCGGTTTGCAAGGGATAAAGCAATTGCCCCAATGATAGGAAGAAGATCCCTTGGAAAACATTGTTTCTACACTTGTTTATTTAAAAATCTGCAAATTCACTAGAATGTTTCCCTCTGTAGTCCTGGTATGATTCATAGAATCTGGACACTTTTAATTACTTAATATGTTACAGTGCTCTAGGGTCTCACCATGAGATCTTCTTATTGGCAAATAAAGACATAGGCTTGAAATATTTTTACAAGCATGTCCCTTAAAACCCTCCCCCTTATCACTTCCTAATAACTTCAATTTACATTTATTTTTGCATCAAGAGACTTCTTATCCTAGTGTCAAAATAAGAAACTATAAACAAGTGTGAATGGAAACATCTGGGAAATCATTAACTTTGTCTTTGTGCATGTGTGCATTCATGTGTTACATGGTATGTGTTTGTGTGTGTATAGGAATGTAAACATGTATACACCATGGCAGATATGTGGCAGTGAGTTGACAACCTTGAGTATTGATGCTCACCTTCCACATTGATTGAAATCGAGTCTCTTATTAACCACTGTGGAAGACAGACCAGCTGGCCCATGAACTTCAGGACTTTCCTTGTTCCACTTCCCATCTCCCTGTAAGAATGCTAGTATCACAGATGTGAATACTAAAACACCTGCATTTAGATGAATTCTGGATATCTGAACTGAGGTTATCATACTCACGTGGCCATCACTTTGACCACTAAGCCATCTCCCTAGACACAAAACTTGTTTTAAATATGAATTAAATAAGGCAAAAATGGACCTTACAGCATCTCCCTTGATTATTGTTTATAACTTTTCTATTCTTTATCTCTCCCCAGTCTTACTAAATTCCCAAGCTAAGATGTTTACCTCCCCAGTAATTCAGTTTTACTTTAGCTTTGCAAATTGTCACACTGTCTCCTGTATTACAGTTTGGGTCTTTTTGTTTTTGTTTGCTTTGTATCTACTTTAGGGCTTTGGAATAAGATTATATTACCTTTATAATCTCAGAACTAAGCATCTAACCTTGAACCTAAAAGCTGTTCCACATTGGAGGATGGGAAAGAGTACTATGAAATGTGTCTTCCATCCAAGACGTGGCTGTTGCCACGTCACTTCAAAGCAGTTGTGGTTACTTTCATAAGATCAAGGCAGTTGGAATTCCATAATGGTGTGTACAGTTTGATTAGGTCAAGCTTTCTGTACCTTTGGGACATACCAACTTAGAGGAGTCTTGTTAGAAAAAACAAAACAAAATCATTCCATCATGAATGGAGGTAGGCATCTGAAGCTCCACCCCTAGCTAAGAAGATATTGAAATGGTTGAATGCTGAAGAAGGAGGGTCACCTTTCTCTGGGCATGTGGCTCGTACCCAATAGATGGCTTCACATCAATGTACACACAAGTAGCAATAACTGGATTCTAAGTTATCAAAAGAAATGAAGTTGGGAGAGAGATGGTAGCATGCAAAATGAGAGGGAAGCGATGGGGGTCGATGTAATTGATATAGTGTATACATATATGAAATATAAAAGGTATAAATAATATACTATAAGGAGGGGGAGGAAGAAAATGGACCTTGAAAGTACATAAGAAAATAAGCTCTACAACCTGTCTAGGTCACACAGCAAATAAAACCCGAGTCTGCACTCGGGAGGCAGAGGCAGGCAGATCTTTGTGAGTTCGAGACCAGCTTGGTCTACAAGAGCTAGTTCCAGCGCAGGCTCCAAAGCTACAGAGGAAACCCTGTCTTGAAAAACCAAAAAAACAAAAAACAAAACAAAACAAAAAACCAAACAAACAAACCCGAGTCTGTCTGTCTGCAAAAATCTCATTGTGCTGCACTTGTTCTCACAGCTTCTCTGTGTTTAAACTGAGAGTTGACAAGTCTGGAGGGAGTAAATCAAGACTGGGAAGAAATATGGAGAAAATGAGATAATAATATATTATAAATGAATACAAAAATAAACAAGAAAGAAAATACATTTTCAGAGTGTTAATAAAGAGTAGGAAACAGTGGCACAAATGTTATAGGGGTAACCAACTGCTTTCTGATGGGGCTCCAGGCCTACCTACTCTCCAGGAGGGAATTCCTGTCTAATATTTGTAAATCTGTAAAATAGGACCCATGGTTGGAAAACCCAGAGGTCCTAGGGGTTAACCTGCTACTATTATTCTGCTAAATGGACATTGTATGAAACTGTTCTTTTATTTTCTATCTCTAAAGCCATAGATTAGTACAGCTGTTAGTCAGTCCTCAGCAGAGAAGTTTTCTTGCACAATGGATAGTGGTTCATAGAGAAACTCACACCTAGTCAAAGAGTAGAGAAAAAGTGTCTGTCATGGAAGAGGATCTAGAGGGATCAAAAGTGCTAGAAGTTGGGAAGTATTAAAAAATATATTTGTGGTCATCACAGGTCTGCTGTACTAATGAACTCACAGCAGCTCTATTTACCTCCAAGAGATCAACCCAGTCAACATTCAAGCTTAGAGCAGGAAAGGTGTCAGAAGCCCCAGTCTCTAACTGAGGAGCTATTGAGAGTTGATGGCTGTTGAGTCATTCTTTCTTTGAGAGTATGGTCTCTGGTGGCTCAACCATGCTTTAATGAATGTACCCACACCCATTAGTAAGTGACCAACACAAATTAGACACGGTGAGTAATAAAAAAATTTAAAAGGACAGGGTGGAAGACAGGGAGTATGTCTATGAGAGGTGAAGGTGAATATAATCAGAATGTATTGCATATACTACGAAAATCATGACAAAACTCAGAAAAATATTATAATAAAGTGCTTTAAGATGCAGGTTACAGACATAGCACATATAACCCATTAGTAAAACCAAAAGAACTTAGTGTATATTATAGCAATGAAGGTGAAGGTCTAAAAGATAATCATATTTGTGAGTATTTGCAGGAGACACTTGGTTCCTGAAATCATAGCCCCTTAGCTAGTCTCAGATCTCAGCCATAGCAGCAAGTGACAGCTATAGAGAACTGTATATAATCTAATGGCACCTCACCACAAGGAGAGCCATCCTGTGGACCTTCAGAGTTACAACCAAGAAGGAAGAGCAGGGCAATAGTACAAAAATGATTATCAAACAATAGGTGAATGGAACGAGTACCCCATCTTTCAATGCTTTAGACAGACAAGCCTGGGAACAGTTCACTGTATTCTCTCTAACTCTACACCAGGGCAATGTGCTACCAAAAGTGACCATACTCCTATAGATGCTTCTCTTACCACCGACTGCTAATATGGAATAGAAACTATATTATTGATAAAGAATATGTAACAAATGTAACACAAATGTTACAATGGTGGCCAACTTTCTCTATTCCTTCCCTCCTGATTTTGAAGTATACTTCAAAATAACACATCTCTCATACTTTCTAGTTGTTTGTCTCAGATTCTGCTCTTAAGACAGTTCAAATCAACACAATTCACATAGCACTCAATCACTCGCTATTCAGTAACTCAAATGTTACCATGTGATGGGATAAGTAGCATCTATTGCCTCTAATGAAGTTCAGATAGGCTGACTTGCCCAAAGTCATGAATCCATTAAAGTATTAAATTAAATGGGGAATATGAGATTCCTGACTTCACAGATGGCATTCCCCCTGTAAACTCACGTAACAGGTGATGAGGAAGCTATAAAGCCCACACAAGTCTTTGAGTCTATGAAGCCCACAGAAAACAGCACTATTTGCACAGTCTATGGTTCCGTGGTTGTAAATGGCAGAAACTGACCAACTCACCAACTTGCAAGGAAAGAGTGTGCATCTAAAGGTGATCCCATAAATCCCATGCGAGGTCTTCTGAAAACACAATCACAGTGATTCTTAAGTAGCTTGAGTCTGCTATGTGCAGAAATTCCACCCCAGAATGAGAGCTGCAGGTATGAGCTCAGTACTCTGAAAACCTTCACACTCCATCTATTTGTACAGTTCTAGTGGTTTCTGAATGAGGAAGTTCATTTTTATTATAAAGATATAGTTGTTATTAGTGAGAAAAGGGAAGTAAACATGTTCATGTTCAACCTGTCTTTTCTTTGAAGGACCTAAATCTGACAGATATGAAAACTCAGTGTTCATTAAGACAGTTATTTAAATTTCAAAATATATATATTGTGGGGTTTTAAAAAGCATTCCAAAACAGAGTTTAGTGGATTCAGGGTTTTCAGATACCTCGCCATGGTTGTGGAATCTCCTTTCCAAGACAGGAACTATCAAATCTAAGGTAAAGATAGAAAAAGAAATTGCAACCTATCTTTTGGGGATCATTAAAAACTGTCTATTGACTCATGAGCTTGATGACATTAGCTGGTTACCCACTGAGAACACAAATACTCACATGAAAAATGGTGTTATCACCTGTATACACCCCTTTAATCTCTCAAAATTTGACTAATGCAACTGGCTGAGTTCACAGTATTGTTATCCCATTTAGGTCCTAGCTCACTCTAAGTGATGGTATTTCTCTTCTCTGAAGGAAGATCTATATAGGTTTGTAAACATCAGAAATTTTAGGTCCCCTCCTCACTAGAAATATCACTCTATTACACCCTCTAAAATTAAAATAAAAACAAAAATGCACACAAAAATTCAAACCAAAGCATTAACAAAATCAATTAAGACTTTTCATTCAAACGTTGCCTCCATCTAGGTAAGATCTCAGTGCAAATGAATCCCAGGGCAGCCCTGTGCCCATAGGTAAAGCATACCCACACTATCTTGGAAACATATGTCCACGTGTTCTTTGTCTTTGTGCAGCAGTTCTTGCAAAGCATACAGTTGGCCTTTGAACTGTAACTGCTTTATCTATGATCCTGGAATTCCTGAATAAGATGGGATTTCAAGCAGAAGGAAACAATTGCTCCCAAAGAGGGCAAAATCACCGCTTTCACCCCAGGATGAAAAAGGAAGATGAGTTAAACGGTAAATTTAGAAGGGGGTTGGGGAGACAGATCAGAGGCATAGTATGTGTGCAAGTGAATATGCAAGACCTTTTACTCAATCCACAGTCCCACAGGGGAAAGTTCTGGAATTACTACATGGGCACTGTGGGCTAGTACCAGGGAGGATGATGAAAAGGATGCCACTATCTTCAAGGATCTCACAATCCACTGGGGAAGTTTTGAAGGAAACTATTATTCAGATTTAACATGTACAGAGGTGTGGCTGGGCTCTTAGTCAACTCAAATCCTGAATTATCAACTGTCCTTCCTCTCAGATTTCTCATGCAGGTTTTCATAGAATCTGTAAAGCATTGACCAAGACCTAAATATCCTATCATTCTCAACTCTTTTTAATATTTATGATTTTTTTCTTTTATGTTTGACTGTGTATGAATTGCATGCCTAATACCAACAGAAGTCAGAAGAGGTCATCTGATTCCCTGTAACTGGAGTTATAATAGGTTGTAAGTCTAGGTAGGTGCTCAGAATCAAACTGGGTCCTGCCGAAGAGCAGCCAATGCTCTTAACACCTAAACCATTTCTCCATCCCGTATTCTCAAAACTTAATAGCACTGTTCTTGGGAAATATCCACTTTACTTACTGGGCACTGGGATCCACACACATTTCTGGGTTCTTTGCTCATGTTAACGTATTGCTTGCATCAACCCCATAAATGGGTAATGGTTGATTGCACTGTTTTGCTTAATATTTGCGCTCCCTTCCTATCAGCCCTTCTCTGAAAGATCCATCATTCCTAAGGGATTACATTTCTTGTCTCATTATTTCAGATTTTCTGGATGATTTGTTTCACACAGCTAAGAAAAAGAAAATGGCTTAGGCCATTTGGAAAGTTTAAGAGCCACCATTAGCTATTTTCCTTTTGTCACAAATTTAAGCTGTGACAGACTGGGACTACTTCCCAGAACTAGAAGAGTGAGCGAGAGAGAGAAAGAGAGAGAGAGAGAGAGAGAGAGAGAGAGAGAGAGAGAGAAACAGGGGTGAGGGCATGAAGCAGCTCCATAACAAAACTGACAGATGTTAATGGTGGTGGTGGTGTGATACAACACTCTACATTTTTAATCTTGCATAAGTTTAGATAGAGCTATTTCTCACTGTAGCAGAACTGAGCCATGCTGACTGTTATACAAATCCACCTAATAACCATATTATGGAGATAAGGCAATCTCCCAAAGACATACAACTACTACTAATTTACATGTTTGGATTTGGATTTGGGTAGACTAGATCTATTTTGCCCATAACTCCTATGTTGTTTAGCCTCTATAAGCCTAGACAAGCACCAAAGATGTTTAAAAGACATAAAATTAAACCTGAGAATGAAGAAGTCTGTGCATGATCTGCAGGGCCAAGATTATGAAACTCAGAAATCAAAATATACAACATATATATCTTTAATCTCTGGGTGGGAAGAAGTTGAATAAGGTACAGAGGAAAAAGAAACTGAAATAAGATGAGAAAGGAGAAACCTACAGAGAAAATTATAGAGGAGAAACAGATTAGAAAAAAAATCTCATTATTTGTCAAATTGTGCAGAAAGAAATCTTCCTTCTGGAAAAAAAATAGAACTCTTGTTGGAGTCTTTACCTTTATGATGTTTCCAGAACACATAAGAGTGTGCAGAAGCAAGTATTTTAGAAATAACGATCTCATTTCTTCACTGTAAAATTTCCCTCTGTGACCTACATAGAAGGGCAAGTGTCACACTTCACTCATGCAGGCCAGAGGGAGCATCTTCTATAGGGGTGGAATATTCAGGTAGATTCCATGGTTGGTTTTTTTTTTCCAGACATCTTGAGTCTCCAGGCCCAGTGGATTCTCACATTTGCGATTTCATTAAAAGCATGAGTGGATAGTTTAGAAAATCTGATTCTAGGGCACCAGGCTCAGCAGATTAGGGTTCTCTGAATGGCATTTTACCAAAACCCCAGGTGTTCTTGACTCAGGTAGGTTGTATAAGTTTCTTTAGATTATTCTGGTAGAATGGGACAAATTCCATGACAAAATAAATACACTTTGCCCCAGATCTGGGGAGAAGAAATCTGAAGTCAAAGGGTCATGAATGTTTTTCAGCCTTTCTTTGCCTCTTCCTGTGTTGGGTGGATGCTGTCAACCCTCAATGTCCTTTGGTTTGTAGGTGCATGCATCACCTCAATGTCTACCTCTTCCTCCATATGACCTTCTCTTTGATGGACACCCGCCATTACATTTAGAAGCCAAGTCTGATTCAATATGAGCTTGCCTTAACTGATTACGTCACTTCCAAATAAGGTCATATTCTATGGATGAAGGTATGTATAGGTGGCACTATGCATTCCATCACCTATGATTCTCTGACCATGTTTTGGGAAACTGGAGAACAATTCTTCAACTTACTGAATTGAGATAACAGGGTCCTGAACCTTGGGGAAAAAAGTTACCAAAAGCCATGTAAGTAGAAGCTGTAGTCTTGCTCCCAGTCCAGGGCTCTTTGCTTTGTAAATTGCTCCCTGTGGTTCTAGCAGATGCTTTTCTGGACTCTACAAGGCTCCATGCCCTTAGACAATACTCATTTGTTTCCAATGGTAGCTATACTTCCTCCCAACTCAATCTGTCCCTTACAAGGAAACTTTTGAATTTTCTTCCCACCACCCTCTTTCATTGTCTTACCCTTTACCCCTGGTTGTTTAGCCCCCAGGGTGACAGCTGTCTCCTCACTTACGTATATCTTCAACTAAAATCAACGCACTGTTGAAGTAGGGCCTAAGTTTCTCTCCATGCATCATCACACTCGGGGTTCTTATTAAATGAATGGATGAAAACCTTTATTATGCCCATAATTGTTAACCGATATTTTTCTTGCCATTACCAAAGTAAAGAACTCTCAGGACGAGGGATGGAGCTTAGTGGCTCTGTCCCAAGTTTGATTCTCAGCTCCACAAGAAAGTAAGAGTGAGGCTTTTTCACTCTGTCAAAGACAACCTTGCTCAAACTCTCCCCTCACATCCTATTTTATTCTTTGAAGTCTCATTTTACTAAAAGTCTTCTTGCTCCTGTATTTTTAGGTCTATCTTCTCCCTTTTCTCTTTAACCACTCCCAAATCCTACTCACCCACAACAGCCCTCTGGATGCCACCTCTTCTGCTTGGTTTCCTCTCTCCATTCACTCTGGCACTCCTGAGTGGTCCACACTATACAGCACATCCTCTCAGACTGCACTGACTCTGTCTGCTCTGGAGAGTTCACCCCTTCTCTCCTCCTTCACCCTCTCCCAGTACCTTTCACTAACTAGTTACCCTCTATGATTTCCTCAAGCTATATAAATTTCCAAACAAATGGGCATCTTCCAAACTTCACCAGTCACCGCCATCATCCCTGTTGATACTACCTTATGGGCTTTCCATATTTGTAACTTTGAGCTCCCCACACCCTCCCTCTTCTTCTCTGTGTTAGTTTGGTCTCCCTCAAAGTTCTACCCTCTTTTCTCATTCCCTTCATGTTCATGGCTTCTTGAAACGCCCATCAAGTGACACCAACTATAATTTGATTTTCGGTTTTCCTTTTACTAACTATTCTCTCTCACCTCCACTTTGTTGTTTTTCTAGTTTAATTTTTTCTAGGCTATTTTCTAGTCATCTCTTGTATCTTAAAATCTTCTCTCACATCAAGCATCATTTCTAAGATTATCCCCTTACAGGACTGTATTTGTTTTTTTTTAATTGCATTATGTAACTAAGACTATTTCCCCACTCTAGTTATATTTGAAAGATTTTATTGGTTCTGAATTCTACACTGAAAAACATTAAATGAATAATGTCGAGAACCTCAGTGAATTTGTTAGTGACATTTCTTAATCCATTATGTGTAACATGAAGGGAACTGGAGATTTCCAGCAGTCTAGTACTCAGTGGAGATCCCATGGTTAGGGACACGGGTCTGGTATGAATGAAGGACAAGTTAAGAGATAAGGCTCACAAAAGCAATAAGGGAGAGTGAAGTGAATCAAGAGCAGGGATCCCAGAACACTGCAGGTTGGTAACAAGCTAGTTGGCGAGGAAGAAGAGGATCATCACTTTGAGCAGGGAAACTGGGGACAGAAATGTTTGAAATTTAAACAGTGGTTATTTCATATTTGGAGAAGATAAATTGGTGTGTCCTGTTGTGTTGACACGTGCCTGTCTAAGATCTCCAAGTCTTACTCACCACTGAGATTCAAGGTAGGCCATTCTGGTCTCAATAAGCAATTTCCCCCACAAATTATGAGATGAAATGGATTTCAAAGACCATGAAGCTTAAACATTTACTTATTTTTATATTTCTGGTGCAGTATGTTGAAAAGATGATTGTTCAAAGTACATTCAAACAAACCTATTTAAAAGGCAGCTAGCAGGCATCAAAATTGAAATTCAAATTGTGAACTATCCCATCTTCTCTAAAACAAACTGGGAGAAAAAAATGATTATGTATTCAAAATGGCTATGCATTCGCCATACTGAAATAGCCTACTTGAGACTACACACCTTTTATGGAACCATCATCCCATCACATCAGGGCAGGTGTAATCTCATTCGTTTCCCTTAGGGTCAGAGGACAAATCTGGATACCTGGCAGGGCACACAGTAAATGCCTAACAGGCTTGTACTATGTGTTCCTACTAATTGGCAAAGAACATCTGCTTGATAAAAAATAAATTAAAACAGGAATAAGTGGTGAATTGGAGGGGTGGACTTATTAGAAGAAATGACCCTAAGGAAATACTTGTTAAGAACTGAATTTGAGAGTAAGTACAAACAGCCCCCTTATGATGAGAACAAATATCCACCCAATGTTTGTACATTAACATTCATGCATTCATTACTGAAGAGTCATTAACTTGATAACTCATTAAGTACTTATTGCTCATTTGTGATACTAGATTTGGGCTAATAGCAGGCGATAAAAGAAGACCTAATGATTCCCAGGATCAAAGTTACTTGAAGTCTAATGAAGAAGACAACCATTTACAACAGTAATGTGCCCCCTCTAAGTACTCTAATATTAGTATCTATTCTCCAAAGTGTACCTTAGGAACACAATGAAAGAAAGAAACAGTATGTCTACATGTGTGTGTACACATGCATTGTGTGTATGCCTAACCTTTGATGTCAGAGTGGGATTAGGAATACTGTGATGAGAATGAGAATTCTTACAGGAAAGTGTATGGTCCACAAAGAATGAGCAGGAACGGGGAGCTAGGTGGACAAGAGATGGAAGACGAGTCCCTGAATGCGCAGAGGTGAAGAGGGCGGGACAAGTTCATGGAATGGTGAGTTATTCTATATGATGAGGAAAGGGAACATTTTAATGATGGGTAATGAGTCTAAAGAAGTAGCCAGGGACATAATTTGGACCTTGAGGCTGTGCTAAAACCTTTGTTTTATCTTCTACAGCACGGGAGTTCTTAAAATACCTTAAAAAGCTATAATGAGTGTTGTATTCTTTAGGCTTCAATATTGGTAAGGAAACAACAAAAACAAACAGTAACAATATAAAACTCATATCAGGTATAAAGGTTAGAGAGCAAATAGTAACTTTAAGACATATTAAACATTGAGACCATGAAGTAGCATGTGTATTTAACAAAGATGAGAAGGGATAGAACAAACAGGAAGTTACTTGCCCATAAGAATGGGTGGAAACATCAAATAAGCCCTCAACACTTACAAAATTCAATGTGTTATTGACAACTGTTATTCCTAAACTGATGAACCCAATGACAGTACTCATCTTAGTCTTATTATAGTTCCTACCTACCTTGCTTGAGATATGCAAACAAAATTTATGTTTGGTGATCAGGCTAACTGGCAAGCCATTGCTATGAGCAGATCCACTTGACGATGTTGTTTTATTGGGAAATGAAGTGGTGGCTCCAGATTTCTTCTTGATGGTTTGGTGGTCTCTACCATCACTGTAGTTTCTGTGAACCCTTCTCCCAATGTTAGGGGAGGCTATTTGGGCAGAATATAAACTGAGACGTATAAATACTGTGAAATCAAGATTCAGATGATGTATGTTCTGTATCCACACCATACTATCCTGAAAGCGTTTACCTGTCTCTTATTGGTCTCACTTTATCCTTGCTTTTCCCCCTGAGCTTTAGATAGCTATATGGTTTATGTGGTTCTTGTAATTGTTAAGGGACAGTTGACTCCATTTTCAAAAAGAAAATG